>CM062814.1:3650421-4097921 GCA_031772625.1 Pinus tabuliformis | reverse complement strand
CTACCAAACTCACCAATCAAACCTTTCAATCAAACCGCTTCTTTGCAAGCATGCGAAGCAACTATGTATTCTGCTTCAGTAGTGGATAAAGCAACAATACTCTGTAGCTTTGACATCCAGCTAATAGCTCCACCTGCAAGAGTAAAGACATATCCTGAAGTTTACCTTCTCTTATCCAAATCACCTACAAAATCGGAATCAACATATCCGCAAACAAATTCACTACTTCTGTTATAAGTGATACAATAATCACTTGTGCCTCTCAAATACCGAAGCACCCATTTCACTGCTGACCAATGTTCTTTTCCTGGATTTGCCATATACCTGCTGACAACCCCAACCGCATGTGAAATATCTGGTCGAGTACAAACCATCGCATACATTAAACAACCTACTACATTGGCATATGGAATTCGAGACATATATTCCTTTTCTTCATTTGTACTAGGACATAAACTTGAAGAAAGCTTAAAATGGGAAGCTAAAGGGACTGAAACAGGCTTCACATTGTTCATACCAAACCTCAAGAGTATTTTCTCAATATACTTCTGTTGTGATAGCCACAGCTTACCATTGCTCCTGTCTCTGAAAATCTCCATGCCCAAAATTTGTCTTGCTGCTCCTAGATCTTTCATATCAAATGTCCTAGCCATCTGAGCCTTTAACCTGTTCATCTCTCTTATGCTTTTGCTTGCTAAAAGCATATCGTCAACATATAACACTAAGATAATGAACATGTCATTACTTAATTTCTTGAAGTAAACACAATGATCATATTCACTTCTTATATAATTTTGACTCAACATGAAAGAATCAAACTTCTTGTACCATTGTCGAGGCGATTGCTTCATACCATACAATGATTTCTTGAGCCTGCAGACAATTTTCTTGTTGCGATCTTGAACAAACCCTTCTCGTTGTTCCATGTAAATTTCCTCATCTAAATCTCCATGTAAAAATGCAGTTTTAACATCTAGTTGCTGTAATTCTAAATCAAGCAAAGCAACTAATGCTAATACAATTCGAATTGAAACAATTTTTACAATTGGTGAAAATATCTCATGAAAATCTATGCTTGCTTTCTGAGAAAAACCTTTTGCGACCAGCCTTGCTTTGTACCTGTCCTTTGAACCATCAACACCCCTTTTCAATTTGTACACCCATTTAAATCCCACAGTTTTTCTGTCCTTAGGAAGTTCTACCAGATCCCATGTGTCATTCTTGTATAATGCCATCATCTCGTCCTTCATAGCTTCTTTCCACTTCTCACTTTTAGAACCTTCTACAGCTTCCTGATAACACAAAGGTTCATCATCGTTAGCGGTTAAAGCAACTGAAGTAACATAATCATCATGCCTTCTAGGAGGATGTTTAATTCTCGTGGACCTCCTTAAAGATGTTTCTGGTACTTCCACAATTAGCTGATTATTGTCTGTAGGAACTTCTTCATGATCAGCATCTGAATCATGTTCATGATCTACATCTGAAACTTGTTCATGACTTGCATCTGAAACTTGTTCATGACTTACATCTGAACCATGTTCATCTTGATCATCATCAATATTTGGACTGGTTTCAAACTGAATGTGTTGAAGCTTTGATACATTCTCCTGTTTCACTTTATCATCTACATCTGAATTTTCAAGTGAGGATTCATTAAATTTAACATCTCTGTTAATGATGATCTTGTGAGTAGTAGGATCCCACAATCTATATCCCTTAGTCCTATCACCATATCCAACAAAGATATATCATTTTGATTTAGGATCTAATTTAGAATGCTGATGTTTTGGAACTAGAGCATATGCATCACAACCAAAAACTTTCAGTTTAGAATAATCACAAGGATGACCTTTCCATACCTCTTGAGGAATTTTGCATCCTATTGCAGTTGATGGTGATCGATTTACCAGATAGCAAGTTGTAGCAACCTCTTCTGTCCACAATTCCTTCTGCAAATTGGCGTTACTCAGCATACTTCTTGCTCTCTCTAAAAGAGTCATGTTCATGCGTTCAGCAACTCCATTTTGCTAAGGAGTATACACAGTGGTTTTATGTCTTTCGATCCCAGCTTCCTTGCAATAATTATCAAATTCCTTTGAAGTAAACTCACCACCATTGTCAGTTCTTAAACATTTAATAGTTCTACCAATGATGTTTTCAACTAATGCTCTAAACTGTTTGAAAACTGTAAACACATCAGACTTTTTCTTTAACATGTAGACCCACACTTTTATAGAGAAATCATCAATAAAAGATACAAAATATGACGAACCTCCATATGAGGTTGTAGGAGACGGACCCCAAACATCAGAATGAATATAATCAAGGATTCCCTTACTAGTATGTTTTCCAGTTTGAAACTTCTATTTGCTTTGTTTCCCAAACAGACAATGTTTGCAGAAATCTAACTTAACAGACTTTAGACTAGGAAGTAACTTACGATCAGATAAAATCTTTAAACCTCTTTCGCTCATATGGCCCAACCTTTGATGCCATAAACGAATAGAATTACTGTCATTTTCAGACACTATAGAAACATAATCTGACTCTGTTCTTCCTTCTAACTGAAAAAGATTTCCAACTTTCTTTGCTTTCATTACTAGTAAAATTCCTTTATAAATTTTCATTACTCCACCTTGAATAAAGGTTTTATATCCATTTGTGTCCAATACTCCTAATGAAATGAGATTTTTCCTTAGTTCAGGTACATGTCGTACATCAATTAAAATTTTATTTGTCCCATCAAACATTTTAAGCTGAACGGTTCCAAAATTAACCGCGCTAACCAGTTCACTGCCAGAAATTGGCGCGACTGTCTTTGCCGAAACCGTGCCAATCGCGGAACTCCACCTTCAGCAACACTGTCACACGCACCAACGCCACAACCAGAGTCCTGTAGGTTATGGGCCCTCCACACTTCCGTTGCGCCACTCTGATACCACTTGTTAGACTTAATAATGCGCAACGGAAATTAAATTACACAAAACATACACAACACATTAAAAAACACAAAACCATAACACATAGATTTAACGTGGTTCACCCAACCAATCTGGGCTACGTCCACCAGAACAAAGGCATCGGAAATCTTATTATTCAAAAGAGATTACAACAAATCTAATTCTTCACACATACTCTCAGCTCTCCCTATTTTCTCTACTTTCTCTACACACACCCTTACAATCCTCTACGGGATTACATTTCTATATAGCTGGAGCATAAAACTGAATCATAAATTCCCTCACAACAAATATAGGATGCATTAACTCCTCCTTAAAAAATACTAGAGCTAATATAGCAACTAATCCTATTGTTATCACATACATGAGTTTTTTCCCAAATTTAATAAAACAGAAAATCTCAACAGGGGTTGTTACATCAATCATGTAACTTTGGACCACAAAATTGAGTTTGGATTTGCTTATAAATTTATATAACATATTTCGAAGCAGAGTTATTTATATAATATATAAATATAAATATATTTTATGGTAGGAATAATATTAAATTTTAGTGTAAAATAATATAAAAAGATGAATGTTTCAAGATTTTGAATTTATTTTTTAAATAAGATGAGAAATGCAAGATGTATTTTTGGGGATGGATTTGCTGTCATTATCTCGATCAATTGAGGTAGGAAGGTGTGGTCGTCTTACACTTAGCTTGATTAATTTTTTGATCTCATGTTGATCTATGTAATGAGAGTTTTCATCTTGCATTCATCGCAGAAAGTTGACAGTATGGGAAGTTTTAGAAGGATTTACAACAATGTCTATGGCAAGCGACAACATTGCCATCCAAGATGAATTGAGTTTAAGACTCTCTCTTTGTGCTTCCCTTGGCTTGGTAGTAAATTTTCATTGTCGAATTATTGTTTCCATTTTCCATAGGGGGCAAGGTTAGGTCTTATTGACCCAACCTCCCCCAATGAGCCTATCCTTTGGTACTTTGTCATTCCTCTTAATGAAGACCAATAATGTTTGTGCAGGGTTGAAATAAAGCAATATGGTCCATTTCATGCTAGGTGGTGGACCATGCTTGCAATGAGCTCCCATTATGTCAACCAGGCTAATGTAGAAGTGTGAATTCAACGCTCCTCTAGTGATATTTCTCCAAGTCCACTCATAGAGGTACTCAAGGCACTTGTCTCCATTGCAGTTCTTAGCAAAATCACTTAGATTATTGGTTTATCCTTAAAATTTAATTACCAACACATGGTCTTGTTTGCATGGTTTACTCTCGGTGGCATTGTCTGTTTGGTTCTCTTTCTAGTAGTTGTATTTTTGTTAACGAATGTGGGAGTCCATTACTTCTGCCATCCCTTGACCCTCTTATCCCTCTGTGTTATAGCCCACCCTTGTGCCTTCCATCTTGTGTAACCCTCCCCTCACGTGCCAGACTTGTAATCCTCTCCCCCGCGGCTGCTTCTTCACTCTTCCCCCTCTTTGTTGCTCTAGTGAAGCTCTAATTAGTATCCTTCACATTCTCTTGATTCCCTAGTTCTCTCCTCTCCCCTCTAGCATGTCATGTTAGCGGGTTAAGATCCATCAAGGCTCCTCTAGTATGGTAGAGGGTATTTCTCGAGCTCTCCTTCATGCCCACAATGCAGCCAAACATTACCACCCTGAAACCCCTATGGATATCCAACACGAAATTGAGAATGTTGTTGCGAAAATCCATGCAGACAAAAATGAATTTCCACATGCAAAGGTACGAGCCTCAATGGCAGAATGGGTCGCCAATCTGGGGCACACCCATAGACGCGAGTTACAACACCTATGCACCATAGAACTCCTATGGAATATCAAGTCTCTTCTCAATAAAGTGCTCTTTGAAAACAATGATGTCAAACAAGAAATTCTAATGCATTTAGATGAGCTACAATTGGAGCATGAGGATCTAGGCATCAAGCATCAGGTTATGACACTAAGACTTTCCCAAATTGAGGCCATTCTGACCGAGTCAAGGGTCCAACCTTGCGAGGGACCTCAACAGAACCTATTTAAGTATCTAACTTATCTTGAGTTGTTTTGATGGTTTTAATTTTTATCAATATGATCTCCCATCCTTGGGACAATATGTTATCTATTTCATGTTTTTCTTCTTTCTAGTTTACAATCTATATTCAACATGTTTGTGTTTATATCATTAGTACTCAATATGTAGCGAGCTCGAACATAAATGGTACAACCAATGTTGCCTTTTTGTAATTTTTCAGATTAAATCTTTGCTCTTTAGCTATTCTAATTTCCTAATGACCGACCAAAACCATAATTTGATTAGTTGAAAACATTTTCGGAGGAAATCACATTGGCAAATTTAGGCCGACGCATTTCGAACCAACCTGTGTGGTTCATCATCAAGACAAAATGAAAAATCATATCATAGTGGTAAGTTAAATAGGTAGATAAGGCCTTCTACCGGCTATAGGGAAAACGACTCTAATTGAATGGATAGGAAAAAGAGACAATTTTTATTTATTTATTATCAATTAATAATTAAATCAAATTAAATATTAACTCCAATATATAATTATATAAAACTAACATGACCCAAAATATATAAATAAAAATAATTAAACAAAAAGATTATAACAAACTCTAAACTAACGAAAACAAAATTCAAAGAAAAAACAATATTTTAGTCAAAGGAGAAAAACATATTAAAGGGTAATAGAAATGATAACATATGTATAAATATTATTAATTAATTATAGACTAAAAAGGAGAGAAAAATATTGTCTTTGGTTATAAAAAAAATTAAATGTAATATGTTAAATTTAATCTAATTTAATTTTTAATTTTTATTTTATAATTTATAGTTATTCGAAGATTTAGGCTCCAAAGGAGAAAGAAAGAAAGAAAGAAAAAAAAAAAAAAAAAAAAAATATATATATATATATATATATATATATATATATATATAAATTATGGAAATAATAAGAAAAATAAAACTAGGGGGGGAATAAAGGCAAAGGAGGACAAATGAACCCCAGTGGGAAAAAATAAGAATAAAAGCAAAACTAAAAAGATGAAAAGGAGTAAAGAAAAGAAAGGAAACTAAGAGGAAAGGGCTGGAATCTAGCAGCTACTGATTTTCCAACTGTTGTCCCTATTAAGATTACTAGGCCTCTCAATTTCTACAGCTTCCATAAATTTATTGTGATGAAAGTGAGAAATCTTCACAATGACCTTCGCCTCCTCAATGCATATCTGATGTTTGGTCTTCTCTGCATGCTCTGCTAAGGCCAAAGAGTGGGTCCTCCCATGCTTGATATCAACAGTGTGTTCCTTAATCCTTTGATTAATAGATCGGCTTGTTTCACCAATGTATGATGTTCCACAAGAGCATGGGATGACATAAACACCTTTCATATCCTTAGGGTCCACAAGATCTTTTGCCAACTTTAAGGAACTTCTTATAGTGTTTAGGGGTCAAAAGGTAGAGGTAACATTATATATATATATATATATATAATGTGAATGCATGCGTGTGATCGACCATCGATCACTATAGGATCAATGGCGATCCCAAGAAATGTGAATTAACTGTTATATATATGCATGTTGTGTGTTGGCGGAAGGTGGCAGAAGGAAGCTTGAGAAAGGCATAAATCCATCGAAGGCAAGCGAATTCCTATTTACATTAAGAAACAATGTAAACATAGTCAGATACGAGATTTCATACTTAATATATTATCGAATATGGTCTATACCCTGACCGGTTCAGGAAGGCTAATCGCAAGTCGGTGAGTCAAAGGACCAGAGGAATCGGGATGGTGGATACGTCGACGACCGATAAGCGATATCGTCGATAGGCCAATTGGTGATCGGGGGTTGCGGTGATCGGCGGTCGAAGCTCTGTTTGACTGGAGGTGTCAGCATCGGAATAACGTTGCGGCAAGCGGAAGGAGCAGACCCGCCGATATTTATGGAGGCTGATCTATAATATTTGAAGTCTAATGCATGGAATCTAAGTGGGGTTCCTTTGTAAATCCTGTGTTCCTGTGTTTTCTGATAGATGTGTGGCTGCGGGGTTTTAAGGCCCAACTCATGGTTGAAAGCTCCCAATAGTGAAAAGGCCGATAGTGTAATAGCTCCGATGAATTATAAGTCCACGGTTTAAAGGCTTAAAGACCTATGAACACTTCTGATAGGCTTTGTGGGCCATAACCCACAGGCCTCAAGATCAATTTATTAAGGAAAAGGGATTTTGATTCACCCCCAAAATCTCATTTCCATCAGAGAGGTAAAATGGATCACGCAAACCCAGAAGGACAAGTGACTGAGCGAGGATATCCCAAACTCGACATGAGATGTAGATGAGTGTCATGTTCAAGAGCGACATGCTTCTTGTACAAAAGATGTTTCACTTTCATTTTTCCCCCACTATTTCTAGTGAGTACCTCTTTATTTTTACACAATCTTGTAGAGGATACCATATTCTTGTCGTATAAGTTCACCCTTCGAATGAATCCATCCTAGTAAGTTTTATGAGTCCTAGGAAGGAGGAACTCGGGCTCGTCATGGTGACAAGTCTTTCATCGTTTAATTTTTAATGATTCCGATGGAAGAATAACTCGGTGTATTTTTCATATTTAGAGAGTTTGAAAAAGAGACGAAAAAGAAAACTCCACGAGGTCCCTTTTCATAATTTGTCCCTCGAACCTGAAAAGGTAAAAAACAATATTCGAGAGAACCTATTAGCCATGTTTGACTAAGGTGTTCCTTTTTCGTACAATAGTATATCTCAGTTCAGAAAAGGGTTAAACTTAAATTGAGTAGACATCATTTCATTTACTTTTATGAGTTCAAAACGACAAGTACTCGACAATCTTTTTATTTTTCAAGAGTTAGAACAAAACTGAAAGATGACTCTTCCTGGAAGAATGAGTGGTATAAAAGGATAGCAACTAATTCCAGTCATAATGGAACCACTCAAAACATGTAAATGCCAAGAGGTTGGCTAATAAAACCACTCATCACAAATGTTCCTCAGGAATAGGTAAAACAACCAAGTGAAAACATATGATTGGCCAAAAAGATGGTGACGATGGAATGAAAAAACTAAGGCTCATCTGGAAAAATTGGCGGATAAAATTGGAAATCACGAGATGTAATGTGGCAATGGTTTCATTTTTTACACAAGCTTGAAACATGAGAAAAACTCTGCTTGGATTTGGTTTCATTTTTACACAATCTTGAAACGGAAACAAACTATGCTTGGAATAAGTTTGCATGTCCCCGACATAATGACTCAATTCGAGGTACATGCCCCCCAAGCTTCATCTCATTCACCTAAGTAGACTACTGGTTACTAACAGGTGGATGGAATGAAGGTTCACTTACGAGATCAAGTGAAAGACTCGACTGGGATTTTATGAGGGGTAATCAAAGACTCGAATTGGAAGGGGATTTGTTTCATTAAATGAGCTTGACAAGGGAAAAGAACCATGCTCATGATAGCTTATTTCATTTTCTAACAAGCTTGACACAAGTAAAAGAACCATGCTCATGGAAACTATTTCATTTTTTAACGAGGTTGACATAGTAAAAGAATTGTCCTCATATCCTTTGTTTCATTTTTTAACGAGCTTGACACAAGACAAGGAACTCTGCTCCATGGTCCTTGTTTCATTTTTTAACGAGCTTGACACAAGACAAGGAAATCTTCTCCATCCTTTGTTTCATTTTTTAAGGAGATTGACACAAGACAAGGAATTCTGATCCATCCATTGTTTCATTTTTTAAGGAGCTTGACACAAGACAAGAAACCCTGCTCTATCCCTTGTTTCATTTTTTAAAGAGGTTGACACAAGACAAAGAACTCTACTCTACTATCCTTGTTTCATTTTTTAATGAGATTGACACAAGATAAGGAAATCTGATCCATCCCTTGTTTCATTTTTTAAGGAGCTTGACAAGAAAAGGAACTCTTCTCTAGCATCCTTGTTTCATTTTTTAACGAGCTTGAAAAAAGACAAGGAACACTACTCCATCCCCTATTTCATTGTTTAAGGAGATTGACACAAGACAAGGAACTCTGCTCGTGTCCTTGTTTCATTTTTTAACAAGCTTGACACAAGACAAGGAACTCTACTCCACACCCTTTATCACAACCCAAAAGAGGCCATGGCTTCCAAGAGGTTCTCATCAGATGGGAGAACAACACTCTAGAAGGGATACATGTCCATGGGTCCAAATGAAAGATCGGGCTCCAATGCCCCTAGTTCATGGTGTACTAAAACACCTACTAAATCATCAGTAGATGTGGGCATGGAACAGGTAGCCAGGTAATTAACCTGTGGTGGGGGTGATACTGCTTGCATATAAGAACGATTAAGGCATGATGATTAATGGGGTGCTTGTTGTGGGGAAAAATGCCTATGCAGGACGATCCTATCCACCTAAGGTGTGACAGTACCTTAGCAACAAACGAATACAGCTACTTCGATTTCTTCCTTTATGAAATGTGAAAGAGGGGAGATTGGTAGACTTACCGTTGTCTTCCGGTTGTCCCTCGATCTAGATCCTCTTCTCTTTGGGTGTCCACAGCTACTTGCCTCCTCGCTTGCTTAAGAGAACAGCTACTTGATTTCCACGAGATCACAAGAGAACAGCTACCTGTGACAAGAGAACAGCTACTTGCGACAAGAGAAGAACACAACACAAAGGCAAATATACATATTCATAAATGATTCAGGATTAGAAGTAAATCAAATATACTAATGCAAATCATACAAAATACATCAGCATATAGGAAAGAACCAAGAAGCTTTATTGATTGATAAACAAGGTTCAGGAAGAGATACAACCCATAGGGCTCCAACCCAGCATCTCCTTCCCAGCAGAATGGAATTCCTTCTTCAGCTCCCTTCAAAGAATAAACACCCAATGATCCAACCTCAAACCAACAACAATTCTTTGCAATCACAAAATTCCAGCCTCCCAGATCTCATGTAGGAGAGATCTATATATAGGGATATTGGAGAGAGGATGAGTCAGCTTGAGGCTGGTATGAAACTGACTAGTGTCCTCTCCCTCTCATAGTTCTTGAGTCCACTTGGAGGTTCTTGCTTCCACTTGGAGATTTGGAACCTCTTACTCATGACCAGTCGAATTCCCTGATGCAAGTGTCATTTTGGAAGCTTCTTGAGCATTGACACCTTGAGAAATGAGCCTGCCACTTGTCCAGTTACGCTCAGCGCAGGTAGCCTTCGTTGCAGTTGACATTCAACGTAGGTAGACAATGGAGCAGTTGACATTCAGCGCAGATGCTCAGTGGAGCAGTTGACATGATCCAGAATTGCCTTGTTTTTGAGTGTTTTCAGGTGGAGAACTTTTGTGAATTGTTGTGGTTTGCTGGCCTTGTTCCTCTAGGGGTAGGAACAACATGTTTAGGGACTTTGGATCCCTTGTTTATTGACATTTCATGCTCAGTGATGCGAGGCACAAAAATGTCTATAACAGTTGCCCCCTAAAGTATGAGGCTGTTTATCGGGTGAAATGCTTTATCCAGGAGGGTCCGAAGTTCATCCATTTGCTGGGAGGAGACCTGTAATAAGATACAATACAATACATTATGATTCCTACTGCTTTCATGATCTAGCTGAGGCGGGCATTCCCATGCTCAGCTTTATAAATTCATTTTGGTACATAGAACAGACGATCGTCTGATGGTAGACTGATAATTCTGGCGAAACTATCATCCTTTGAGTAGGATGATCATCTGCTGCAATGATGTACATGTCAAATGTCTTTATTTTTCCTGAATCTATATCGTAGCCCGGATGGATGAAACTAGATCCGGGGTCTTCAAACTCGTTCGATCTTCACTCTAAGTACAAGTCGATCCATGTGAGAATTGCGCTGAAGTCGAACATGGAAGGACATCGCTTGATTACCGGTCAATGATGTAAACCGTTAACAAGCGCGAGAGGAATCACCGATAATGATAATGACCCTCAAGGTACCGCAGTACAATTCACGTGGTGTGAATAAAGGACTTGGCGTCGAACACCACGCAAAATCTTCTGGTCGAAGGTCATTGATGTATACCTGTCGCCAGAAGTGAGAAACTTGCCATTGAGGCATGCAAGCTTCAAAGTACTGAAGGGGTTGTTCCTAGATCAACTTCTTGGATAATGAGCTGATGTCGACAAGAAGCGATCTGTCAAAGGAGGGCCTTAATGAATCCCACATCAGTGACACGGAACGGAGCTAATGATTTTAATGGAGGTGAAAACGATCTGTGACATATGATTCAGGGTGGCGGTCATGAACGGATGAAGGATAATGTACGGCAGTGGATGGGACCCTGTTGACTCTTTCTGAACGACTTCTCTTGAACATATGGCGACACTGATGCGATGGATTGGTAGCATTACCCCAAGAATGGATGGTATGGCGAGACCATGGTGATGTGACCGGTGAATGAAACAACCCAACCCGATTGTGGTACGGAGGAAAAGTGTCATGTTCAAGAGCGACCTGCTACCATCAAAGTTTTCTTGATTTTTTCCCAATTTTTCCCCAGTCATTGCTGACCAGTACCTCTTTATTTTTGTCAAGCTTGAGGAGGATAACATATGCTTGTTCTATAACTTGCCCTTCGGGCAAGCCCATCGCTATGTTTTAACGAGCCTGGCGATAGTGAAACTCGTTCTCATCTAAAGACAAGTTTGTCGCTATTTAGTGATTTTAACGAGTCTAACGACAAAGAAAACTCGGTCCTTTTCATTTTTAGAGAGTCTGAAAAGGTACATAAAGTTAACTCCAAAATTCCTTTTTCGTCATCTAATCCCTTAAGTCCGAAAAAGTATAAAACAATACAGAAGGGATGAGTTTTCGGTATTTTTAACGAGCCGAACAAAACAAGCGCTCGATCTTTTTGTGCAATAATCCCTCAGGTCCAAAAAGATTAAAATCTAGAGGAGGGATAGCTCTTCCAGTCGCTTTAACGAGCTGGAAGGCCAAAACTCGGCAATCTTTTCATATTTTACGAGTCAATTGAAAAGAGCTTAAAGAAGACTCGTCTTTTGAGGAACGAGTGATGAACAGGGTTAGCAGCTGATTCCAGGTACAGGTTGGAATTTTCCAATCACGGCAGTGTCACAAGGATGGCTAGGTGAAATCACTCTTCGCAGCTGTTCCTCAAAATGGGTAAACAATCATATGGAGGTAAACGATCGGCCAAATGAACAGTGGAGGTGACGGTGCACAAAACACGACCAAGGCTTTTATGGTTGATCAGGTTACATACTCAATGGTTATTTACCGGGATGGGTTCATTTTTTAACGAGCTTGAATGCACCAAAACACTGCTCAAGCTTATGTTTATTTTTTAACGAGCATGAACTATGCTGCTAAAACTGCTCGGATCTCGCTTTTCTATTTTTTAACGAGCATAAATTCCGCGGTAAAACTGCTCGATATACCAGTCATATGATAAGATCGTCTCATGGGAGATTGCTATCTTTTATGGAGCTTCATCTCCCTACGCTCTGCTCCATATCCTTTCTTTATGCAAGTTCGGAAACGGCTAACCCAAAAAACAGATAAATAACCGCTCTTTGCTTGCACTCCAAAAGGTTTGCATGCCCCCAGGCATAAAACAGAATTTCAAGGTTACCTCTACTTCTTTTCTGCCAAAACTTTCGTTTTACCGAGAGAGGCCTACCTCTTTCAGGTTACCCAAAGATTGTCTCGTTAATCTTCCAAACAAAACACTTCCTCGGCAATGTCTACCGAAATAGACAAAGGTGAGCGACGGTTTCCGTCCGCCTCACATAACTTTGACAAAAGAATCTTATTCTAGAACAACCCTCTTTCCTCTACGAACGGGGTACGGACTAGTCATATTCTCCCGCGGAAACCTATCCTATACCCAAAGTTCTCTGCCGAAGCAGACCAGGATGCATGCCCCCTGGGTTCCAGTCATATCCTCCCGGATTACTCGCGCTCATCAGGAGGACGGACCGTGGGTTGAGACACTTCTTGCGTGAATTGACCATTTAGGGATGGTATATGACTATTTGCGATGTGTGATCCAGGAAACGAAAGTTGGTCCACGAGCTTGACCATTCTTCCTTCATGTGGAAAACACATTACTCTAAAGAGTGAGGAGACTATGGCTCCCATGCAATATATATAGTCTTGTCCAAGGAGTAGGTTATAATCCAAGGGTCCTTGAACGACCATCACGTTCATTTGAACGGTCTTCCCTTTCAATGTTATTGGCACATTGGGGAGGATCCCTAAAGGGCGACTGGTTCCCTTATCAAAGCCTGATAGATTTCTCATTTCAGGCAAAAGCGCAGGTGAACCAAGCGCTTTCCAAGCAATAGAGGAAAGGATACTCACAGATGCCCCTTCATCAATAACTGTACTAGCCATTACCATTCTGTATATTTGAACAATAATTCTGAATGGTATGCTAGCTGGCAAGCGGGGTCTGCCTAGTTGGTTCCAGTCAAAGGACACAACCAGGTTGCTTGGTGGTGGGACCGAGTAAACGGCCGGATAGCGCTCTGATGAACTTCCTTCCTGCGATAAAGGAATGGTGGCATTGCCCCCTTGATCATCAGAGTCAGTGCTGATGAAGAGAATTTGGACGGTGTCGTCTTTATTCTCCTCTGTGATGGTGTCATTCGAAGATAGAGCCTCTGAAGGCAAAACCGGGTCAACTGTCGTTTCAACCTTTAGACTTTCGTCAGGTATGGATTCAGATGGTTCATCTTCAATGACAGGTGCTTCGGCTGACCACCTGGGCGGGTCAACCGGATTCTCAACTAGCGAGGAACTTGGCAAGAGTTTTTGATATCCAGGAGGAAGATTCGCTCATAATATCGGGCGATCTTCCAGAACTCTTTTTGCCTCGTCTAAGAAGGGACAACGGTGGATGGCGTGATCGCCTTCACACAGTCTGCAGGGAAATTTAGCTTTCCCGCTCTGTCCTGGAGCTTCACTCCCACTAGTTGATGGTGAACAATCGACATGGCTATCAGAGGTCGATGCTACCGAATTGTGCAAACGGGGGGACCAGTCTCTTAGTATCCGGGGGATACAGGGACAATCTCTATGGAAGTGGTCTCCCCTGCATATGACGCATGGCGATTTAGGCCTTACGAGTGCTGTGTGTGGATTTTTGTTAGATGACACTTGTTTGCCCCCAGTCGCCTTAGGCTCCTTCTGCTTCTTTTCTTTCTTCTTCTTCTTCTCCTTCTTCTCCTTAGGAACTCGGTTCTTTGACCGACCAGTTCCATCAAGCGAAGAGGAAGGAGGAGAGGAAGATGAAGTGGAAGGCTGGTGGGCAACTCTTGTCTGATCTAACTGTTGACTCGACTGTTCAGGAATGGTGGCATTCTGAACGACATTGGTTGAAAAGAGCCAAACTGGTAGGCCAATTGTCAGTCCTGGAAGCGACAATGTGGCCATGTGGGGCGCACCAACATCTCCCCAAGAGGAGAAGGGACTAGGATTTCCACCAAGGGGAACTCCTTGGTTGGTGTGCTCCATCTTTTCAACCTAAAGACCAACGCGGGAATAATGGGTGATTGTTCCGTTTAAAATAAATTGTTAACGACGCTTTAGACACAACTTGCTTTTTCAGTTTTAAAGAGTCGAGAAAAAGCTAAAGATGACTCTAGTCTCCTTCGATGTTTTAACGAGCCCGAAGTGACAAATGCTCGGATGGACTTTTTCTGTTATAGAGTTGAAAAAGGCCAAAAGAAACTACTCTGGAGATCTAGGCAGAGGGTGTGCCAAACTTTTCGCAAAACCACAGAATACTTTTTACGGTACGGGTGGTCGATCTTCGTGAATGTTGTGTTCACTGCATTGCGATCAGTAGGGTGGCTGACACGGCTTCCTAAGGATAAAGGATATATGACTATAGGGGTCTCCCAATATATACGCGACAGTACGTGGGAGCACAAGTCCGTATTAGCGCTATCGTCCCTCAGGAGGAATCACCCACCTTCCCCGAGATCGACAGTCACTAGGTTTAACGACGCCGTAACACGTCTCTACCTAGACCTCTATGTTGTGCGTTATGTTGCAAAGCGTTGTTAGGTTCATTCAATTTATTTTAAGTTGATCTTTTTAAAGTTTGTCTTTCAGGATCACCACGAGATGTATGGTACAAATTCCTAAATGCAGTCTAAGATGATAAGCAAGCTTTATAATCTTTCAACTTTGAAAATCCTAGCTACTAAGGGAAAAGAGAGCGACTATCTTTTCTCAAAGAGCAATCAGCACACTCTAATGCACTCTTCCTAAATCAAGCATGCAAACTTATCAAAATGCAAATGCACAATGCAGGTGTTTGTTTTCCACTTTCTTAGTATAAATGCCTACAAAGAAAGCTTTTTGTACAATTTTGAATTTGCTTTTAAATGACTGAAATAAACAAGTTTACTTTTTCCAAAATCAGCAAGGGTAGAAGAGATTACAATCACTTTGCGATTTTTCGAAAGGAATACTTGTTTCGACACTTAAAAGTGACAAATTCAAACCAATAAGCAAAAGCAAATGATAATCAATCTGTAAACAGCCAATGAACTCTCTCCTAAGATCACAATCAATCAATCAATCAGATTTGAATCAAGGGCTACAGGATGATGACTTTACTCGTGCAAAGGAAAATTGTAAATGACGCCACAAACACATAAAAACACTTACAGTCTTTTTGTACAAAAATGAGGCGGAATTCAAGCAAAGAAAAGGGGTTATCAGACTGGTACCTATGCTGGTTAAAGGCTGCAAAAACAGAGATCAAAACAGGGCAAAAGACAGCAAAGAACCCTAGCTGCACAAGGCCACATTGGTTCAGCGCAAGTCTAACACTGTCAGTTTGACATTCAGCGCAGGTAGCCTTCACGGGACCTGCGTTGAAATGCAGACTGCCTTCACAGTGTCTGCGCTGAAAGGAGAAACTCTCGTTTCTCTTGGATTCCGGGTCATAAAATGCTCAAAAATCAACTGTTTCAGGCCAAATCAGAAACACAAACAAGGTATAAACAGAGGGATGCTTTGAGAGGGTACTAAAGACTATCACAAAGTATCATCAAGTCATTTGTGAGTCCATTGTTGAGATCATAGACAAAAACCCAATGAAGGATCAAAGCAGCAACATTCTACTTTGCAAAGCAGTTCGATTGTTGCCGTTGAGTCTATGAAGTAAACAATGATGTAAACACAAACAAAATGACTAAAACAAATTTCCCCAGCGGAGTCGCCAATTTGTTGTGGGGAAAAATGCCTATGCAGGACGATCCTATCCACCTAAGGTGTGACAGTACCTTAGCAACAAACGAATACAGCTACTTCGATTTCTTCCTTTATGAAATGTGAAAGAGGGGAGATTGGTAGACTTACCGTTGTCTTCCGGTTGTCCCTCGATCTAGATCCTCTTCTCTTTGGGTGTCCACAGCTACTTGCCTCCTCGCTTGCTCAAGAGAACAGCTACTTGATTTCCACGAGATCACAAGAGAACAGCTACCTGTGACAAGAGAACAGCTACTTGCGACAAGAGAAGAACACAACACAAAGGAAAATATACATATTCATAAATGATTCAGGATTAGAAGTAAATCAAATATACTAATGCAAATCATACAAAATACACCAGCATATAGGAAAGAACCAAGAAGCTTTATTGATTGATAAACAAGGTTCAGGAAGAGATACAACCCATAGGGCTCCAACTCAGCATCTCCTTCCCAGCAGAATGGAATTCCTTCTTCAGCTCCCTTCAAAGCATAAACACCCAATGATCCAACCTCAAACCAACAACAATTCTTTGCAATCACAAAATTTCAGCCTCCCAGATCTCATGTAAGAGAGATCTATATATAGGGATATTGGAGAGAGGATGAGTCAGCTTGAGGCTGGTATGAAACTGACTAGTGTCCTCTCCCTCTCATAGTTCTTGAGTCCACTTGGAGGTTCTTGCTTCCACTTGGAGATTTGGAACCTCTTACTCATCACCAGTCGAATTCCCTGATGCAAGTGTCATTTTGGAAGCTTCCTGAGCATTGACACCTTGAGAAATGAGCCTGCCACTTGTCCAGTTACGCTCAGCGCAGGTAGCCTTTGTTGCAGTTGACATTCAACGCAGGTAGACAGTGGAGCAGTTGACATTCAGCGCAGATGCTCAGTGGAGCAGTTGACATGATCCAGAATTGCCTTGTTTTTGAGTGTTTTCAGGTGGAGAACTTTTGTGAATTGCTGTGGTTTGCTGGCCTTGTTCCTCTAGGGGTAGGAACAACATGTTTAGGGACTTTGGATCCCTTGTTTATTGACATTTCATGCTCAGTGATGCGAGGCACAAAAATGTCTATAACAGTGCTGATTCAAGACCAACAAATGTAAGTTGATCAATGATCACAATGCTTCCTTCATGCGGGAAACACATCACTCGAAAGAGGGATGAAACAAGAGCTCCCATGACGTAAACATAGTCACAACCAAGGATTAGATTAAAATCCAAAGGCCTTGGACAACCATCACATCTATATAAATAGTCTTTTCTCCTAGAGTAATAGGAAACTTAGGAAGGATCCCTAATGGTTGACTAGTTCCTCTGTTAAAATCCAACAGATTCTAGGTGATGGGGACAAGCTACAGAGAACTTAAATATTTCCAAGAAATTGAGGACATAATACTAATAGAAATGCCCTCAACTATGACTGTCCTAGGTACAGCCAGATGGTTGGCTTGTACTATATCTCGAAAGGAACATAAGATGGAAGGCAATATCCTGTCAGTCGACTCCAATCAAAATAAGTGACTAAACTACTCAGAAGGATTGTCGTAGGAACATGAGAGGAACCCTCTTGCTCGATGGGAATAGGATAAATGCTCTCATGCATGTCAGGAACAAGAGGATTTCCCTCCAGTTCATTCGAAATTGAAGAAACCAGAAGAACCTTAGCAGTATGAGATTCACTCTCTACTAGAAAGGTACGGTTAACTGAAGGTGGAGTTAGGTCTACCAGTTTCTCAACCAATTATTGGTCAAGAATGGACTCACAAGACTCATTTTCAGAGAGAGTGGGCTTGACCAAAGAGGAATTTTGATCAATCACTGGATCAACTAATGAAGGATAAGAGGTAATCTTTTGATACCCAGTCGGAATACGAGGTTTAGAAGCTATAAGTTTTTCCAACTCTTTGGAAGCTTCGTTCATAAGAGTACAAAGGTGAATGGGATGATTACCTTCACAGAACTTATAACGAAATTTGACTTTTCCCTTTTTCCCATGGACTTTACTAGTTGAGGGTTTGTCACCAGCATGATCGCCAGGCGCTGATGACAAAGGTCGATGTGAACCTATGGACCACACTCCTAAGACCTTGGGAATACTAGGACAATTTGAAAGAATGTGGTCACCCTTACATAACATGCAAGGGAATTTTACTTTCTGGGGCTGGTTGGAAGATTTTTCTACATTAGTTGCATGGGTAGCAATGGTTGCTTGGTTGCCCCCTTGCTTATTTTACTTCTTCTTCTTTGGCCTCTTCGTCTTCTTCTTAGCTTCCTGATTACTAGAATCCAAAATTTCACTAGGTGAAGAGGAAGAACGGGGTGAAGAAATAGATGAAGAAGGAAATGTTGATGTTGTTCAGGCGGAGGAGAACTTGGTTGAGAAAAATATTTGACACTCAGAACCACCAAGGTCGAAAATAACCAAACTGGCAAACCAATGGTCAATCCAGGAAGGGACAACGTCGCCATATAGGGAGCACCAACATTTCCAAAAGAATGAAAAGGACTAGGATTCTGATCAGAGGAGTTTCCTTGAATGGTAGACTCAGGAAATTTTTCCATTGTTATCAACCTAAGATCTACTACGGAGTATTTCCACAGGAAGGATGTTGTTCTGTAGTCAATTAATTTTAGAATTTGAAACAAAACATTTTCCTTTTCATGTTTTAAGAGTCGAGAAAAGGACGAAAAGGTGACTCTAGTTGCTTTCGTTGGTTTAGTGAGCTTGAAAGGACAAGTGCTTGATGAAATTTTCAAATATAAAGAGTCAGAAAAGATCGAAATGACTACTCAGGTAACTTTAGGCAAAAGGAGTACCAAGTAACTGTGAACTGCAATATACACCTTAGAAAATAAATTTACCAAGGACTTGACGTACGTGCAGGTAATCTCCCCGAATGTTGTGTTCGATGTATCATGTTTAGAAGGCAGTAGACTCGGCTTCCTATGGATAAATGTTTGCAACCTATGAGGGTCTCCCTTTATATACTCGACAGTATGAGGAACACAAGTCTGTGCTAGCATTGTCTAATGCAAGAGTACTGTGAATGACAACTGCCAAGTTTTATAGATGTCGGAACACGTCTCTAGCCTAGACCATTAAGTATGAACATTAACGTTTCAAATTCTCCTTAGATTAATTGATATATTTTAAAGTTGATCTTCAATTATGTTTCAGTTTTGGACTCAAAACGAGGTCACTTGAACACCTATGATGCAACTATATGAGAAAAGGAAAAAAAAATTGTTTCTATGAAAGCTAGACTAATCAAGGGAAGAAATTTCAACCAATAATGCATCAAACAAAATTCATCATGAAAAATGCCTTCCACTAACTTTCACAATTAAAAATGTGAAAACGATATCTAATCTTTCATTTCACTAAATGCAATGCCAAGATGTGATCCTATAAGAAACGAAAACCACTTTCCTTTCACTTTTTTCTTCCAAATGCAAAATGTGAAAACGAAATCTAATCTTTCATTTCACTAAATGTAATCCCAAAATTAAAAAATATTTCCAATTTCACTATCCTAAATGCCAATTTTCAAAAGAAAAACGATTTTGACTTTACTAAGATGCATTTATATGAATTATGCTTTTCTTTTCATTTTGAATGATTTCATTAACCCAATACATTTTTTAGTTTTCAATCATTGAAAAATGTGATATAATTTCAATGATGAATCTCAAAAAATAACTTTTCAATGCATCTAATCTAATGCATTTTCATGAAAAGTAAATTTCAATATACAAGCTAAAACAAATGCAAAATAATTTTTTCAATGATTCCCATAAATCAATCAATCATCAAAATAAACATCTCAATGACACCAACAAGTAGCAAGTGATGACCAATTGACTAGAAACCCTAGAACTCAATCAGATTTCACTTCAAATCCAATGAGACAAAGTTTGCAAATTAATCAAGAAAATCAAACAAAAACGCCATAAGACACTCTGGAAAATCAATGATAGAGGACACAAAGACTGAAAATAAGAAGAAAAATCCTATTTTCTCTTATACTGTGGGATCATCGCACCTGTCATAGGCAAAAAAGCGATAATCACAACTGTAACTAAAACATCTGTGATGTCATCGCAATTGTTAGGAAGAAAATTGTGATGGGCGAAAAAAATGAAGAAAAAATAAAAAATATTCAAGGCCAAACAAAAATCAACGTCCTCGAGCAATCACCAACAAGTGAAAATAGTTACAGAAAAGCAAACAGGCTACAAAACTGACGGTTGGTCAAACTCAACAAAAAGCAGGATGAAAAATTGAATGGAAAGGGTTATAGCTCCCCAACCGAGTTACCATTTTGTTGTCAAGGTTAATCCTCTCTGTAGACAGAGACGATCCCTCTAGCCCAATGAGTGGGTCTAGCAAACGAAGTGACAATCTACTAGACACTTTCCTATGTTGCAATTGAAAAGAGAAACGAAGAAGATGGCCTACCTTGTTTTGATGTTATCTCAATCTCCTCTGTTGAAGACCTTGAATCACTCGTGTCACAGGCTCGTTCCTGCTGCTCTCAACATTTATGCACCTGCACAAGGGATCAAGACACAACAAGGCATGCAAATACAAATAACATATTCAAAAGAAACCTACTTAATTGATCAAGGAATGTTAACCTATATGATACATGAGTGTACACATTTAGGGAAAATGAACCAGAAATTGTATATTGATAGAAAATAAGGGGAAGCACACAACCAAGCCTTGATGTTTATAGGCTCTCCTTGAATGAATATCCAAGTCCAAGCTAGGCTCTCTAAGCACTCCTTCTCCAAGCCAAATGAGTAGCATATAGGCATAATCTTAGCATAAGGGTGCAAATAGGCATAGACCAACTAGCCTCTAACCTGAAAAACCATTTGGGAATGGGAGAGGATGAATGTATAGGAGGGGAAAGGGAGTTAGGATCTCTCCAAATATAAGAGTAGGCCCTCATCTCAAGGAGGTAGCTCATAGAGATAAGACCAAGAGGCTAAGTTGGGAGAATTCGACCTCATCTATGTCGAACAACCTCCAGCTCGCCACTCTGGAAGCTTCTAGATCACAAAGCTTCTCATCCTCTTTGGGAAAATTGCCTTTTTGGGATCATCATGGGTATACAAGTAAATAGAGCGATGCCATCGCTGGTCTGGCATAGTACAACAGGTCACCATCGCATTTTTTAACCTCATAAGAGAGATAAGTCTCAAAATTAGGGTTTTAGAGCTATTTCTTCAGGGGAAAGCTCAAGGCATTTTCCAATCAATTTTCTAGGGAGGATAGGAGTTACATATATGAATAAGTACACTATATGATGGTCATGTTTCAGACACTTCACGGTATGTTACGGGGAAGTACAAGGGGTGTGACAAAATATTGTGTAACAAGAAATAATAGTAAATAATTCATCATGCAGGAAGAGTTCATTGAATAAATTGAGTGAGTGATAGATCAATAAACTTAGATGTGACCAAGAATTCTATTCTACAATATGTAATTGGGCTAGCCAAAATTCACATGAAGTTATCCATGTTGTAGATTGTTATCCATGTTGTAGATTAGTATATAGTTAAACTCCAAATCCATATTATCATATGCATTACAGGTGAAGATGTGATACGTTGCAGATCTTCCAACCAAAGTTGAAGTTATTAAAGAATCAAAGCATGGAACTCCTACACAACCAAGGATTTCCATTCTCAATCCATTGATTTGTCTTTTCCTCTTACATGAGCAAATTTTGTCTTATTATAGTTTTGTCTTATGTAGCCACCATTTTAATCTAATTTATATTTTACTAATAATTTTGACTTTACCTATACGTTGCAGATCTTCCAACCAAAGTTGAAGTTATTAAAGAATCAAAGCATGGAACTCCTACACAACCAAGGATTTCCATTCTCAATCCATTGATTTGTCTTTTCCTCTTACATGAGCAAATTTTGTCTTATTATAGTTTTGTCTTATGTAGCCACCATTTTAATCTAATTTATATTTTACTAATAATTTTGACTTTACCTTGTTTTGAAAGAGTCGATTAAACTTCGAGAAAAGAAAGTTTTAGTAAACAAATATAATACAAGCGAGGAAAAAATTAATACGTAAAGCTTGTCATTTGATTATTTTTTAACATAATTCACGAATTTCACTTTTTCCGAAAAAGTTTTGCTTTAAAATAAAATAATTTTATATAAAGAAAAAGCAACGATGTTTTATATAACAATGTGTTATACACTATGCAACAAAACCATGTTGTGTGCTAATTATTGAGAATTTTGTATTTCGATTTGATTTGAAGGGGGTAAAAGTCAAGGCACGTATAAAATTTGTTTATATAAATTTGTGTGGGTGTAGGTTTTGCGTGGGTTGGTGTGATGTGATTGTTTCTGGTAGGGGTTGCTATAGTAATGAGGTGGTGCCATTGTATTTGGTAGGGGTTGTTACATCAATCATGTAACTTTGGACCACAAAACTGAGTTTGGATTTGTTTATAAATTTATATAACATATTTCGAAGCAGAGTTATTTATATAATATATAAATATAAATATATTTTACGGTAGGAATAATATTAAATTTTAGTGCAAAATAATATAAAAAGATGAATGTTTTAAGATTTTGAATTTTTTTTAAATAAGATGAGAAATGCAAGATGTATTTGGGGATGGATCTACTGTTATCATCTCGACCAATTGAGGTAGGAAGGTGTGGTCATCTTACTCTTAGCTTGATTAATTTTTTGATCTTATGTTGATCCATGTAATGAGAGTTTTCATCTTGCATTCATTACAGAAATTTGACAATGTGGGAAGCTTTCGAAGGATTTACAACAATCTCTAAGGCAAGCGACATCATTGCCATCCCAGATGAATTGAGTTTAAGCCTCTCTCTTTGTGCTTCCCTCGGCTTGGTATTAAATTTTCATTGTCGAATTATTGTTTCCATTTTCCATAGGGAGCAAGGTTAAGTCTTATTGACCTAGCCCCCCCCAATGAGCCTATCCTTTGGTACTTTGTCATTCCTCTTAATGAAGACCAACAATGTTTGTGCAGGGTGGCAATAAAGCAATATGGGCCATTTCATGCTGGGTGGTGGACCATGCTTGCAATGAGCTCCCATTATGTTGACCAAGCTAATGTAGAAGTGTGGATTCAATGCTCCTTTGGTGATATTTCTCCAAGTCCACTCATAGAGGTACTCAAGGCACTTGTCTCCATTGCAGTTCTTTGCACAATCACTTAGATTATTATTGGTTTATCCTTAAAATTTAATTACCAACACATGGTCTTGTTTGCATGGTTTGCTCTCAGTGGCATTGTTTGTTTGGTTCTCTTTCTGGTAGTTGTATTTTTATTAACGAATGTGGGAGCCCATTACTTCTGCCATCCCTTGACCCTCTTATCCCTTTGTGTTATAGCCCACCCATGTGCCTTCCATCTTGTGTAACCCTCCCCTCACGCCCGGACTTGTAATACTCTCCCCCGCGACTGATTCTTCACTCTTCCCCCTCTTTGTTGCTCTGGTGAAGCTCTAATTAGTATCCTTCACATTCTCTTGATTCCCTAGTTCTCTCCTCTCCCCTCTAGCATGTCATGTTAGCGGGTTAGGATCCATCAAGGCTCCTCTAGTAGGGTAGAAGGGATTTCTCGAGCTCTACTTCATGCCCACAATGCAGCCAAGCATTACCACCCTGAAATCCTTATGGATATCCAACACAAAATCGAGAATGTTGTTGCGAAAATCCATGCGAACAAAAATAAATTTCCACATGCAAAGGTATAGGCCTCAATGGCAGAATGGGTCCCCGATCTGGGGCACACCCCTAGATGCGAGTTACAACACCTATGCAACACAAAACTCCTATGGAATATCAAGTCTCTTCTCAGTAAAGTGCTCTTTGAAAACAATGATGTCAAACAAGAAATTCTAATGCATTTGGATGAGCTACAGTTGGAGCATCAAGATCTAGGCATCAAGCATTAGTTTATGACACTAAAACTTTCCCAAATTGAGGCCATTCTGACCAAGGCAAGGGTCCAACCTTGCAAGGGACCTCAACAGAACCTATTTAAGTATCTACCTTATCTTGAGTTGTTTTCATGGTTTTAATTTTTATGAGTATGATCTCCCATCCTTGGGACAATATGTTATCTATTTCATGTTCTTCTTCTTTCTAGTTTACAATTTATATTCAACACGTCTGTGTTTATATCATTAGCACTCAATATGTAGCAAGCTCGAACATAAATGGTACAACCAATGTTGCTTTTTTGTAATTTTTCAAATTAAAGCTTTGCTCTTTAGCTAGTCTAATTTCCTAATGACCGACCAAAACCATAATTTGATTAGTTGAAAACATTTTCGGAAGAAATCACATTAGCATATTTAGGCCAACGCGTTTCAAACCAACCTGTGTGGTTCATCATTAGGACAAAATGAAAAATCGGATCATAGCGGTAAGTTAAATAGGGAGATAAGGCCTTCTACTGGCTATAGGGAAAACGGCTATAATTGAATGGATAGGAAAAATGGACAAAATATTTTTATTTATTATCAATTAATAATTAAATAATTAAATCAAATTAAATATTAACTCCAATATATAATTATATAAAACTAACATGACCCAAAATATATAAATAAAAATAATTAAACAAAGGATTATAACAACTTTAAACTAACGAAAACAAAATTCAAAGGAAAAACAATATTTTAGTCAAAGGAGAAAAACATATTAAAAGGTAATAGAAATGATAACATATATATAAATATTATTAATTAATTAGAAACTAAAAAGGGGAGAAAAATATTATCTTTGGTTATAAAAAAAAAAATTAAATGTAATATGTTTAATTTAATCTAATTTAATTTAATTTTTATTTTTTATTGTTTTATATATAATTTATAGTTATTCGAAGATTTAGGCTCCAAAGGATATATATATATATATATATATATATATATATATATATATATATATATATATATATATATATATCTTATGGAAATAATAAGAAAAATAATATATATATATATATATATATCTTATGGAAATAATAAGAAAAATAAAACTACCGGGGGAATAAGGGCAAAGGAGGACAAATGAACCCCAGGGGGAAAAAATAAGAATAAAAGCAAAACTAAAAAGATGAAAAAGAGTAAAGAAAAGAAAGGAAACTAAGAGGAAAGGGCTGGAATCCAACAGCTACTGATTTTCCAACTGTTGTCCCTATTAAGATTACTAGGCCTCTCAATTTCTACGGCTTCCCTAAATTTACGCTGATGAAAGTGAGAAAACTTCACAATGACCTTTGCCTCCTCAATGCATATCTGGTGTTTGGTCTTCTCTGCATGCTCTGCTAAGGCCAAAGAGCGAGTCCTCCCATGCTTGATATCAACAGTGTGTTCCTTAATCCTTTGATTAATAGATCGGCTTGTTTCACCAATGTATGATGTTCCACAAGAGCATGAGATGACATAAACACCTTTTATATCCTTAGGGTCCACGGGATCTTTTGCTGATTTTAAGGAACTTCTTATGGTGTTTAGGGGTCAAAAGGGAGAGGTAACATATATATATATATATATATATATATATGATGATGATGATGATGATGATGATGATGATGATGATGGTGGTGGTGGTGGTGGTTAACGTCCACTGAGACCAAATTGGTCTATTAGACCTACAATTTTCTTATTTTTTAATTATTTGGCTTCTCGTCTTTCCTGGTGAGATTGGTGTTGTAGCTTTCTTTTTTTTCTGGGACATTGGTGTCTTAGCTTCGCGATCTATTGTGTTCGTCCTTTTGAAGATAATCGGAGAAGAAGTTTGGTCTAGGAGATCTACTTTGCTGTTAAATGAAGATTTATCTTGTGCAGTGTTTGAATCCTCATAACTGTTGATTTGTTGGGTGGGACTTTCTCCATACTTGTCTTGAGAGTTGTTTCTTCCTTGCCCGATTTCTTGTGATTCAGAGCTTTCTTTAGAGTATTCTTCTTTGATGACAGTGTAGTGTTCTTTTTGTGCTCCTTCCCACCATGTAGATCTATGATGGTTTTTTCTAGCAGAATTTTTCTGGGAGGCTTTTGGGCAATTTTTTGCTAGATGGCCTGTCTCAAAGCAGGATCGACATCTGAAGAGGACACTTTCATAATCGAGTTTCTGGTTCCACACATAGTCTTTACTTATTAGGTTTATTTCAGTTGGGAATCCGGCGCTGAATTCCATTTCCACACAGATGCGTGCATAGGTGGTTCTGGCATATTCCTCTGTTTTTGGGCACCTGCAGTAAAATTTCCCAATTGCATTTCCAATGGCTTTTAGCGAAGAGAGATTCCAGAGATGCAAGGGTAGGCTTGGCAATCTCACCCAAACTGGTGCTGAGGTTATGACTGTTGTAGAGGGATCGAATGATGGGTTCCATGGCTTCATGAATAGCCCTGATTTTTCCCAAAACCAAGGGCCAGAATCTAGAATACATTGTTTGCTTTCATGATTTTCAAAATCTACTATAAAGAAACCCCTAGCATAGGGGTAGGTATTAATTTCATCAGAAATGACAGGCTTCCATACCTCCGAGATCCAATTGTGGAGAGATGTCAGCTGCGACCAAAAACCATTGAACCAGAAGATTAGGGCACTTTTGGAAAACTTCAAAGCCTCATCGAATGCATGCGTGTGATCGACCATTGATCACTGTAGGATCAATGGCGATCCCAAGAAATGTGAATTAACTGTTATATATATGCATGTCGTGTGTTGGCGGAGGGTGGCAGAAGGAAGCTTGAGAAAGGCATAAATCCATCGAAGGTGAGCAAATTCCTATTTACATTAAGAAACAGCGTAAACACAGTCGGATCCGAGAGTCCGTACTTAAAATATTATCGAATATGGTCTATACCCTGACCGGTTCAGGAAGGCTGATCGCAGATCGATGAGTCAAAGGACCAGAGGAATCAGGATGGTGGATACGCCGACGACCGATAGGCCAATCGGCGATCGGGGGTTGTGGTTATCAGCGATCGGAGCTTTATTTGACCGGAGGTATCAGCATCGGAATAGCGTTGCGGCAAGCGGAAGGAGAAGACCCACTGATATTTATGGAGGCCAGTCTATAATATTTGAAGTCCAATGCATGGACTCTAAGCGGGGTTCCTTTGTAAATCTTGTGTTCCTGTGTTTTCCGATAGACGTGTGGACGTGGGGTTTTAAGGCCCAACTCATGGTTGAAAGCTCCCGATAGTGAAAAGGCCGATAATGTAATAGCTCCAATGAATTATAAGTCCACGGTTTAAAGCCTTAAAGACTTATGAACACTTCCGATAGGCTTTGTGGGCCATAACCCACAGGCCTCAAGATCAATTTATTAAGGAAAAGGGATTTTGATTCACCCCAAAAATCTCATTTCCATCAGAGAGGTAAAATGGATCATGCAAACCCAGAAGGACAAGTGACTGAGCGAGGATATCCCAAACTCGACATGAGATGCAGATGAGTGTCATGTTCAAGAGCGACATGCTTCCTATACAAAATATGTTTCACTTTCACTTTTCCCCCACTATTTCTAGTGAGTACCTCTTTATTTTTACACAATCTTGTAGAGGATACCATATTCTTGTCGTATAAGTTCACCCTTCGGATGAATCCATCCTAGTAAGTTTTATGAATCCTAGGAAGGAGGAACTCGGGCTCGTCATGGTGACAAGTCTTTCATCATTTAATTTTTAATGATTCTGATGGAAGAATAACTCAGTGTATTTTTAATATTTAGAGAGTTTGAAAAAGAGACGAAAAAGAAAACTCCAAGAGGTCCCTTTTCATAATTTGTCCCTCGAACCCGAAAAGGTAGAAAACAATATTTGAGAGAACCTCTTAGCCATGTTTGACTAAGGTGTTCCTTTTTCATACAATAGTATATCTCAGTCCAGAAAAGGGTTAAACTTAAACTGAGTAGACATCATTTCATTTACTTTTATGAGTTCAAAACAACAAGTACTCGACAATCTTTTTATTTTTCGAGAGTTAGAACAAAACTAAAAGATGACTCTTCCTAGAAGAATGAGTGGTATAAAAGGATAACAACTAGTTCCAGTCATAATGGAACAGCTCAAAACATGTAAATGCCAAGAGGCTGGCTAATAAAACCACTCATCACAAATGTTCCTCAAGAATAGGTAAAACAACCAAGTGAAAACATATGATTGGCCAAAGAGATGGTGACGATGGAATGAAAAAACTAAGGCTCATCTGGAAAAATCGTCGGATAAAATTTGAAATCACGAGATGTAATGTGGCAATGGTTTCATTTTTTACACAAGCTTGAAACATGAGAAAAAACTCTGCTTGGATTTGGTTTCATTTTTACACAATCTTGAAATGGAAACAAACTATGCTTGGAATAAGTTTGCATGTCCCCGACATAATGACTCAATTCGAGGTACTTGCCCCCTAAGCTTCATCTCATTCACCTAAGTAGACTACTGGTTACTAACAAGTGGATGGAATGAAGGTTCACTTACGAGATCAAGTGAAAGACTCGACTGGGATTTTATGAGATCTAATCAAAGACTCGAATTGGAAGGGGAATTGTTTCATTTTTAAATGAGATTGACATGGGAAAAGAACCATGCTCATGACAGCTTGTTTCATTTTCTAACGAGCTTGACACAAGTAAAAGAACCATGCTCATGGAACCTATTTCTTTTTTTAACGAGGTTGACATAGTAAAACAATTGTCCTCATATCCTTTGTTTCATTTTTTAACGAGCTTGACACAAGACAAGGAACTCTACTCCATGGTCCTTGTTTCATTTTTTAACGAGCTTGACACAAGACAAGGAAATCTTCTCCATCCTTTGTTTCATTTTTTAAGGAGATTGACACAATACAAGGAACTCTGATCCATCCCTTGTTTCATTTTTTAAGGAGCTTGACACAAGACAAGGAACTCTACTCTATCCCTTGTTTCATTTTTTAAAGAGGTTGACACAAGACAAGGAACTCTACTCTAGTGTCCTTGTTTCATTTTTTAATGAGATTGACACAAGATAAGGAAATCTGCTCCATCCCTTGTTTCATTTTTTAAGGAGCTTGACACAAGAAAAGGAACTCTGCTCTAGCGTCCTTGTTTCATTTTTTAACAACCTTGACAAAAGACAAGAAACACTGCTCCATCCCCTATTTCATTTTTTAAGGAGCTTGACACAAGACAAGGAACTCTGCTTTAGTGTCCTTGTTTCATTTTTTAACGAGATTGACACAAGACAAGGAACTCTACTCCACACCCTTTATCACAACCCAAAAGAGGCCATGGCTTCCAAGAGGTTCTCATCATATGGGAGAACAACACTCTAGAAGGGATACACGTCCATGGGTCCAAATGAAAGATCGGGCTCCAATGCCCCCAGTACATGGTGTACTAAAACAGTTACTAAATCATCAGTAGATGTGGGCATGGAACAGGTAGCCACGTAATTAACCTGTGGCAGGGGTGATACTGCTTGCATATAAGAACCATTAAGGCATGATGATTGATGGGGAGCTGATTCAGGACCAACGAATGTAAGCTGATCAATGATCACAATGCTTCCTTCATGCGGGAAACACATCACTCGAAAGAGGGATGAAACAAGAGCTCCCATGACGTAAACATAGTCACGACCAAGGAGTAGATTAAATCCAAAGGCCTTGGACAACCATCACATCTATATAAACAGTCTTTTCTCCGAAATTAATAGGAAACTTAGGAAGGATCCCTAATGGTTGACTAGTTCCTCTATTAAAATCCAACAGATTCTGGGTGATGGGGACAAGCTGCAGAGAACTTAAATATTGCCAAGAAATTGAGGACAGAATACTAACAGAAATGTCCTCATCTATGACTGTCCTAGGTACAGCCAGATGGTTGGCCTGTACTATAATCTAGAAAGGCACATAACATGGAAGGCAATATCCTGTTAGTCGACTCCAATCAAAATAAGTAACTAAACTACTCGGAAGGATTGTCGTAGGAATGTGAGTGGAACCCTCTTGCTCGATGGGAATAGGAGAAATGCCCTCATGCACATTAGGAACAAGAGGATTTCCCTCCAGTTCATTTGAAACTGAAGAAACCCAAAGAACCTTAGCAGTATGCGATTCACTCTCTACTGGAAAGGTACGGTTAACTAAAGGTGGAGTTAGGTCTACCAGTTTTTCAACCAATGGTTGGTCAAGAATGGACTCACAAGACTCATTTTCAGAGAGAGTGGGTTTGACCAAAGATGAATTTTGATCAATCACTGGATCAACTAATGAAGGATCAGAGGTAATCTTTTGATACCTAGTCGGAAGACGAGGTTGAGAAGCTGTAAGTTTTTCCATCTCTTTGGAAGCTTCATTGATAAGAGTACAAAGGTGAATGGGATGATTACCTTCACACAACTTACAACGAAATTTGACTTTTCCCTTTTTCCCATGGACTTTACTAGTTGAGGTTTTGTCACCAGCATGATCGCCAGGCGCTGATGATAAAGGTTGATATGAACCTATGGACCACACTCCTAAGACCTTGGGAATACTAGGACAATTCCAAAGAATGTGGTCACCCTTACATAACATGCAAGGGAATTTTACTTTCTCGGGCTGGTTAGAAGATTTTTCTGAATTAGTTGCATTGGTTGCTTGGTTGCCCCTTTGCTTATTTTACTTCTTCTTCTTTGGCCTCTTCGTCTTCTTCTCAGCTTCTTGATTACTAGAATCCAAAATTTCACTAGGTGAAGAGGAAGAATGGGGTGAAGAAATAGATGAAGAAGGAAATGTTGATGTTGTTCAGGAAAAGGAGAACTTGGTTGAGAAAAATCTTTGACACTCGGAACCACTGAGGTGGAAAATAACCAAACTGGCAAACCAATGGTCAATCCAGGAAGGGACAACGTCACCATATAGGGAGCACCAATATTTCCAAAAGAAGGAAAAGGACTAGGATTCCGATCAGAGGGGTTTCCTTGAATGGTAGACTCAGGAAATGTTTCCATTGTTATCGACCTAAGATCTACTACGAAGTATTTCCATAGGAAGGATGTTGTTCTATGGTCAATTAATTTTAGAATTTGAAACAAATTTTTTTCCTTTTCATGTTTTAAGAGTCGAGAAAAGGATGAAAAGGTGACTCTAGTTGCTTTTGTTGGTTTAGTGAGCTTGAAAGGAAAAGTGCTTGATGATATTTTCAAATATAAAGAGTCAGAAAAGATCGAAATGACTACTCAGGTAACTCTAGGCAAAAAGGAGTACCAAGTAACTATGAACTGCAATATACACCTTAGCAAATAAATTTACCAAGGACTTGACGTACGTGCAGGTAATCTCCCTGAATGTTGTGTTCGATGTATCATGTTTACAAGGCAGTAGACTCAGCTTCCTATGGATAAAGGTTTGCAACCTATGAGGTTCTCCCTTTATATACTCAGCAGTACGAGGAACAAAAGTTCGTGCTAGCATTGTCTAAGGCAAGAGTACTGTGAACGACAACTGCTAAGTTTTATAGATGTCGGAACACATCTCTAGCCTAGACCACTAAGTATGAACATTAACGTTTCAAATTCTCCTTAGATTAATTGATATATTTTAAAGTTTATCTTCAATTATGTTTCAGTAATGGACTCAAAACGATGTCACTTTAACACCTATGATGCAACTATATGAGAAAAGGAAAAAAAAATTGTTTCTATGAAAGCTAGACTAATCAAGGGAAGAAATTTCAACCAATAATGCATCAAACAAAATGCATCATCCTTCCACTAACTTTCACAATTCAAAATGTGAAAACGAAATCTAATCTTTCATTTCACTAAATGCAATGCCAAGATGTGATCCTATAAGAAACGAAAACCACTTTCCTTTCACTTTTTTCTTCCAAATGAAAAATGTGAAAACAAAATCTAATCTTTCATTTCACTAAATGTAATCCCAAAAGTAAAAAATATTTCCAGTTTCACTATCCTAAATGCCACTTTTCGAAAGAAAAATGATTTTGAATTTACTAAGATGCATTTATATGAATTATTCTTTTCTTTTCATTTTGAATGATTTCATTAACCCAATACATTTGTTAGCTTTCAATCACTGAAAAATGTGATATAATTTCAATGATGAATCTCAAAAAATAACTTTTCAATGCATCTAATCTAATGCATTTTCATGAAAAGTAAATTTCAAAATACAAACTAAAACAAATGCAAAATGATTTTTTCAATGATTCCCATAAATCAATCAATCATCAAAACAAACATCTCAATGACACCAACAAGCAGCAAGTGATGACCAATTGACTAGAAACCCTAGAACTCAATCAGATTTCACTTCAAATCCAATGAGACAAAGTGTGAAAATTAATCAAGAAAATCAAACAAAAACGCCATAAGACACTTTGGAAAATCATTGATAGAGGACACAAAGACTGAAAATAAGAAGAAAAATCCTATTTTCTCTTATACTCTGGGATCATCGCACTTGTCATAGGCAAAAAAGCGATAATCGCGACTGTAACTAAAACATCTGCGATGTCATCGCAATTGTTAGGAAGAAAATCATGATGGGCGAAAAAAATGAAGAAAAAATAAAAAAAATATTCAAGGCCAAACAAAAATCAATGTCCTCGAGCAATCACCAACAAGTGAAAATAGTTACGGAAAAGTAAACAGGCTAGAAAACTGACAGTTGGCAAGAAAAAGCAGGATGAAGAATTAAATGGAAAGGGTTATAGCTCCCCAACGGAGTCGCCATTTTGTTGTCAAGGTTAATCCTCTCCGCAGACAGAGACGATCCCTCTAGCCCAATGAGTGGGTCTAGCAACAGAAGTGACAATCTACTAGACACTTTCCTACGTTGCAATTGAAAAGAGAAACGAAGAAGATGGCCTACCTTGTTCTAATGTTATCTCAGTCTCCTTTGTTGAAGACGTTGAATCACTCACATCACAAGCTCGTTCCTGCTGCGCTCAGAATTTATGCACCTACACAAGGGATCAAGACACAACAAGGCATGCAAATACAAATAGCATATTCAAAAGAAACCGACTTAATTGATCAAGGAATGCTAACCTATATGATACATGAGCATACACATTTAGGGAAAATGAACCAGAAGTTGTATATTAATAGAAAATAAGGGGAAGCATACAACCAAGCCTTGATGTTTATAGGCTCTCCTTGAATGAATATCCAAGTCCAAGCTAGGCTCTCTAAGCACTCCTCCAAGCCAAATGAGTAGCATATAGGCATAATCTTAGCATAAGGGTGAAAATAGGCATAGACCAACCAGCCTCTAACCTGAAAAACCATTTGGGAATGGGAGAGGATGAATATATAAGACCAAGAGGCCAAGTTGGGAGAATTCGACCTCATCTATGTCAAACAACCTCCAGCTCAGTATTCTGGAAGCTTCTAGATCACGAAGCTTCTCATCCTCTTTGGGAAAATTGCTTTTTTTGGGATCATCATGGGTATACAAGTAAATAGAGCGATGCCATCATGGGTTTGGCATAGTACAACAGGCGACCATCGCATTTTTGAACCTCATAAGAGAGATGAGTCTCAAAATTAGGGTTTTAGAGCTATTTCTTCAGGGGAAAGTGTTAGAGTCGATCTGGTCAGCCCTCCGTCAAAGATCAAAACTCTTTTTTGCATTTCTATTTTAGGTGTCCCGCTCAATTCACTCAGCTGCATTTTGCTAGGGGCATGCCATGATCTGACGGAGAAAGTCATGCTAATCATTTCCCCTCATGTCTGGCTCCTGTTGGCTGAGGTCTTTTGTCAATAACCACCAAAGTCCATGACAATCAAGGTCTGGTCCTTTAAAGGACAAAAGTCATTTTCTATGTTTAGGTCTAGGAATTCATCAATTTGGTCTTTGAAACATGTCCAGTAAAGCCATGTAGGCCAGAGGGAGGCCCTTACACAGCTATGGTTCAGAGAGCTTCATCGTCATGTGGATAGACTTCGAATCTTCTTCAAAACTCTGCTTTGAAGAAAAGTCAAACAGTGTCATTTATGACAAAATTTTCCAAAAAATCGCCAGTTGAATTTTTTAGATGCAGTCATGGTTTCCATGGCCAAATGACCTGTCATACAGTCCCTGCAAATATGCGCCGAAAATTTCATCATTTGAGCCAAAATTTCAAAAGGAAAGTGAAAATCAGTGTGTTCTAAAGTCAGTGAAAAAGTGCAAAACACAACATTAGAAAAATGGGTTTTCAAGGAAGCAAAAATTAAACCCATCTCTTCCAAGGCTATATAGACATGTTTTTATCCAAATCAAGGGCATTGTGCTATTACAAGCCTTGGAGAGACATTTCAAAGGTGTGAGTGTGAAATCGTGAGCATTTGAGTGAGTGGGAGGTGGTTTTAGAGGGCGCGACGCACATACCCAGGAGCGCGGAAAACTCACCGGGCGCGGCGCACATAGAGCCAGCCCGCAGTTGAAAGTTTCCACAGGCGCGGCACATACCCAGCGCAACGCACATAGACCAGGGGCCGAAAAACATTGCCAAACCACTCCAAATTTTGGTGAATGCTATCAAATCGAGAGGTAGGCCTTACGACATCACCTGTTCGTCAAATTTTATCAATGATATGGTGTTTATAGAGATGTTTGAATGTCACCAAAATGCATAAGGTCAACCATAAGAAATCACCAAGAAAATGATGGCTAGGGTTGTTAAATTGTGTTATTAGCGCCAAGGTTTCACTCCACTCACCTTTTCACAAAATCACCATAAGACAAGCTCAATGTGCAAGCAAGGCGGTGGAAGAAAGGTGCAAGGTCGAAGAGTTGAAGAGTGAACCGATTAGGAGCAATTTTGGGTGATCTCAGAGCGCGCGGCGCACACACAAAGGAGCACGACGCACTCATTGGGTGCGGTGCACATAGAGCCCGTCCACTGTGTAAATCCACCACTGGCGCGGCGCACTCAGAGCGCGTGGCGCACTGGGCATTGCGCACGGCACATAGGGATATAAAGCCCAAAAAACAACTAATTCGCCCAAAAATTTGGTGTATTCTCATCAAATTTGAAAGGTAGGCAACCTACCTCCACTCTTGCATCAAACTTGAAAGGAATAGCATGGTTTTAGTATTATAAATCAAATGCAAATTTTTTTATAAAGCAAACAAAAGAAGACACAAAGAAAACCATGATCCTAGGGTTTGTGCTACAGTGACAGTGTTGCCAAGGTATTTCCTATCTTACCCCTATTACTCATTCCCCTATGCTATTGTCCTCATAATCAATACCCTAACCCTACCAAAAAATCTCTCCCTTTAACCCCTATTCCCATTACATCATTCCCTCCCTAATACTCCCTGTTTAATTGTCCCCTTGGTGGCAGATTGTCAGAGCAACTACCAGCTTCATCGGAATCAAAGGGCAACCTAAAACTCAGGGTACAAAACAGCAGTCATGGCATTCGAGGTTTCATCAGAATATGAGGAAGAGACCCACAGTGATACAACTTCAGGAGAAAGGGCCCACAGGAGACATCACCGGAGTGGCAGACATCTTAGAGATGAGCCAAACACCCTCACCGAGTTGTAGGCATGCCCTCTTGCTATGTCTTGTTTCCAACACTTAGCATGTTTTGAATTTTGTCAGAGGGTGGCAAATGTCAGAGTTCATCATGAGTTGGCCCGTCTTTTTGCACTTCACCTACATGGAGGACAGTCTATCTTGGCTGGGGTCACTTTCACATTGACACCCGAAACCATATCAGTGGCAACAGGTATACCAAACATTGGAGAGCAGTGGCATAAGAAGAAGAAGGTGGAGAGGCATCATTATGAGCCTTACATCAAAGACAACTGTTTGAGCCACCTTACGATAGTTTTTCCATTCAGATTTTTGAGAGATGAGTACGCCCCGCTCATGAAATTGATCATGAAGTACTTCAGTTGTGAGGGGAGGTTTTCTCGCCTTTATGCCTATCACATCAAGTTGCTCATGCACTTTACCAGGGTGCAGATGATGAACATCCCATTTTTCATCTGCGGGAACATAGAGAGGATGAATAATTTCATGCAGCACAAGACCCCTATAACAGCTCAAAAATGTTTATCACTTTTCCCTTATCCGGATTTTGGTGGACCATCAGTTGGGATTGCAGGGTATTGCTTGGGAGGACTTCATCTCCCGTGACTTCTTCAGTGCTCCACAGGTGGTTTCAGAGGCAGAGCATGAGATAGGGGGCCCATCTCATCAGTATGAGCGACATGAGACTACTACTATGCCAGTATGCATCACCTATGAGAGAGGCAGTAGACCCTTATTTGCAGCAGCAAAGCGAGTGTTATCTCCACCCGGGGTGGAAGGGGCCTCACTTCTGACATCAGCATCGCAAGATCAGGGTAAGGGTAAGGAGCCAGTGCAGGAGGAAGGGTGTTAGGCCCCTATACTACTAGCGTAACCCCTTATTGTTATTAGTATAACCCACTTATTATATTGATGTACCCATGTAGTGCCCATATTGTTACTATTGTGCCCCATAGAAGCCCACTATTGTTATTATTGTGCCCTTACATTATTATTGTTATGTCGGCTCTGATTATGTTATAACCACTTAGACTCCTATATATAGAAAGGAGGTCTTTTCATTTGTATCATCCAAGAATTGTTCATTTATGTAATGGAAAGGAGGTTGCCCCCTCGAAGAGGCTGAATTCTAAGGTGTTGATTTATCTTTTCTATCTTTTCTTGAGCTGGTTTCATAACATTTGGTATCAGAGCTTTGGATTCTAGGGTTTCACTGCTCCAAACAGGTCATCGTGGAATTTTCGCTATAACTTTTTTTCTGTGACGTTTCAGAAGTCGCAAAAAAAAGCCCATTTGAGAAGAAATCGCGCTGAACCTTGGGTCCGAATTTCAGAGCTTTTCGCGTGATATTTGCGGAGATATGATCTGAGGAAGTTGGTCTTTTTGTAGACTCCTGAATTACATTCAAAACAGGTGACCTGAGGAAAATCGTCATAACTTTCTCTCTGGGGATCGGATTGAAGTTTCGTAAGAAGGTACAGAAATAGGACGGACTGTAGTTTCTTGTGGGTGTTTTTCAGATCCAAAGGTCGAAAAAGTGACTCGTGGCACGTCGTACAATTTCGCTCTACTGAACTAGTCTATAATCAAGTCACTGTGGGAGATTTCGCATAAATCTTCCTTGGAGAATCCAATTTGGGTCAGACTTGTGGCATTGGAAAGAGGACACAGAGGGCTACTACAGGTCGCAATTTTAGAATTTAAAGATCTGAAAATACATAGTTATAGTCATTTCAAGTTCGAGCTCCTAAAATAAAATAAAAAAGCAGGATGAGGAAGTTTGATGGCAAGGATCCGGTAAATTGGATACTTCAAATGGAGCAATATTTTGATCTACATGGTGTACAACTGTTACAAAAGGTATGTATTGCATCTTCATATTTAGAACCAGATCAATTTTTATGGTACAAAGGGCTTTGTTCTCGTAAAAAACTTGTTACGTGGTCAATTTTCACGGAGGAAATGATAGCACATTATGAGTATACAAAGAGCAACACCTTATTTAGAGCAACACCACAACAATTGGAAAGAGTAAAAGGGCTTTGTGACATAGTGGAAAGAAAAATTATGGAAACCAGGAAGCGTACCCCTCACAACTATAAAGATGGAAGTGTTGTTTCTCCTAGCCTTCCACAACCTACAAGGGTTACACCACAACAATTGGAAGAAAAAAGAGAAAAAGGGCTTTGTTACAATTGTGATAGCAAATGCACTAAAGGTCATAAGTGTGCTGAGAAAAAATTATTTTACATAGAATATGAAGAGGAGGAAGAAAAGGATCAAGAAACATCAAAAGAAGAAGATATACGCGAGGACCCCACCCCAGAGAAAGAAGAAATGAATCAGACCATATCTTGTAAAGCATTGGCAAGAATTACCACTCCTCAAACTCTCAAGATAGAAGGACATATCAAGAAGAAAAAGGTGCAAGAAGTGAAAGATCACATCGAGAAAGAAGAAATGAATCCAACCATATCTTGTAATTCAATGGACGAAATTACCACTCCTCAAACTATCAAGATAGAAGGACACATCAAGAAGAAAAATGTTCAAGAAGTGAAAGATCACATCGAGCATCAAGAAATGAATCCGACCATATCTTGTAAAGGACTGGAAGAAATTACCACTCCTCAAAAGATAGAAGGACATATCAAGAAGAAAAAGGTTCAAGCAGAGAAAGATCACATCGAGCATCAACAACAAGTTCTCCAACTTTTAAAGGATAACGCCACTTCGATGCAAAATCAAACGAAACAACAGGTAGATCAACATCGTAGTGAAAAATGTTTTGATGTAGGTGATTGGGTATTTTTACTGCTACATCTCAAGCAAGCTATTTATGAGAAGGAAATGTTGGCAATACTACATGCACTTAAAAAATGGCGACCTTACCGAATGGGAAGACTCTTCAAGGATGAGGATGTGGAAGCATTGTTTTGTGCTATTTCTATTATCCAACCAGATTGGATAAACAAAGCAAGGGATGAATGGAAGAAGGACGAAGAAGTATGGCCACTTATTCAAAAGTTGCAAAAGATCCCAATTCAAGCAATATTGCCAGAAACTGAAGAGGAAGGAAAAATCATATTGGAACCTGGAGCAGTCACAGAAACAAGAACCCGACAACTACAAAATCGATCAATTTCAGAGTATCTCATAAAGTGGAAGAACTTACCCGCTGAATATTCCACATGCGAGGACAAGAATTTTATACAGAAGCATCAAGAACTACTCAAGCGTTGAGGACAATGCTTTTTGAAGGAGAGGGGCATGTTAGGCCCCTATACTACTAGTGTAACCCCTTATTGTTATTAGCATAACCCACTTATTATATTGATGTACCCGTGTAGTGCCCATATTGTTACTATTGTGCCCCATAGAAGCCCACTATTGTTATTATTGTGCCCTTACATTATTATTGTTATGTCGGCTCTGATTATGTTATAACCACTTAGACTCCTATATATAGAAAGGAGGTCTTTTCATTTGTATCATCCAAGAATTGTTCATTTATGTAATGTAAAGGAGGTTGCCCCCTCGAAGAGGCTGAATTCTAAGGCGTTGATCTATCTTTTCTATCTTTTCTTGAGTTGGTTTCATAACAAAGGGCCATCAGGTGAGCGAGAGACCGAGTTTGTTCTCCTCTAGGATGATGAGATAGATGCAGAACCAACAAATGCGGAGCTTACAGAGATCATCCAGGAGTAGGAGTCAGTGATTGAGTCTTTATCCCTTGACTTGGAGAGGGCCAAGTGGAACATGAAGTACCTGGAGCAGAGAAACAAATAGCTTGAGGACCAACAGATGATCATGGAGCTGCAAAACATTCGTGAGCATCGCCAAGCTGCTCAAAGAAGAAGGGTTGCACTCACATCTTTGGAGCAAGAAATCAATGAGGATCGGGAGGCCAACATTGAGAGGGTCAACATGCATTTGGAGAGGCTGCTGGACAGAGCTGACCAAGACCTTGCTCTACTGAGACATATGGCTTTCCGTTACAGGGTGCGAAACATGAGTGCACAGGCTCGGATAAGGAACTTGAAGGCAAAATTAAGGAAAGCAACAAGAAGGGCAAAAAGGGAAAAAGAGAAAGATCGGCTTCGAATATTGGCTAAGGCTTCCTTGACCCATCATAACACCCCATAGAGATCCTCCAACCCAAATTTCAAAAAAATTTGGGAAACTTTGGTCACTTGGTAATATTTTGGATAAAAAACAGGGATTTTCTCCCTGTGCTAAAATTATAGAGCTCCAAATGAGGAATGGCTTGCAGTTTTGGATTCAGCATGGAAAATTATGACTACTAGTGTCCGGGCAAGAAATTTGGGCAAGATCTGAGTCTCCTAAAGGTCAAAAGACACCCAAAAATGGCCTCTCTGCCACTTTTTTGACACACAGAAAGCAGTCTTGGGAGAATGGAGATTAGGAGGGGAAAATGAGCACCAAATTTGAAAATTCTAGTTGGGTTAGAAAGTAGACTGGATAGGCTTTCCAGAAAGCCCACTTGGGCACATTTTTGACACTTGAAAGTGCCCCAAAACAAGCACCAAAGTAGCGCGATGCACAGAGAAAATGGCGCAGTGCACAGAGGAAAAATTTCCAATTTGCTTCTTTCGCGAAATTTCTGTTCGCGACTTCTCCAAGTGGACCCGCTCATCTACACTTTGGTTTTTTGGCACCAAAGGTGGCATTTAAAGTGTTTTTTCTCCAGATTGGATTCTATCCAAGTGGCGAAGGAAGGCAAACGGTCACCCAAAGCCAAATTTCATGTTTGTAGCGCTGCACCTGTAGCTGATGGCTGGCTCTCCATCTCCATTTTGTAATGTTTCGAGTAACTCCCCAACCCTTGGGCATTCCATCTCTTCCTCACTCATTCTATATATTATATGCAAGTTATTTGCAAAGGGTTGGTTGGCTTGTCACTTCTGGGAGACTGTGGGAAAGAAACTTTGTTTCTTCACTGTGTATTTTTGACAGAGAATTAATGAAAGGTAGCGGCTTTGTTTCATGAGACTCTTGTGGTTGTGACTGTAGCAAATGTGTCTCTTATGTTTTCATATGTATTTCGTTATGTTTCATAATTCAATTCATGTTCATCTGCAGTGAAATTTTCTGAGTGAGATAAGGTAGAATTCAATTTTATTGCTCTGCCTGTGGGAAAATTTCATGTTCGGTGTTATTCTTCTGTTGAAAAGGATTCATGTCACTATGCCCTTTTCACTTTCTTCAGCAATCTATTCATTCCGCAGTACCTCAAACTAAATTGTTACATTTTCCACCTACCTCGCCTCACGGAATAATCTGTGCCTTTGTATTAAATTCTTTGTTCTTTGCTGAGCACCGGTCCCATAACATCCCAGAAGCTCGGTCATTCATGAAAATTGTTTCCAGAATCCCTATGCACTTACTAGCCTAAGGTAAATATTTCATTGTAAGTCATCTCAGACCGTTTTCGATTTTCTATTCACTGAGCGTGACTCGGAGAGAGCCCTCTCCTGCTTTGGTAGGGATAGCTACCAGACTGAGCGTGGTTTGTGGTTACCCTAATTTTTGCCTTCCTTCAACCTAAGGCAGATTTAGGTGCTAACATAGTGGCGACCGTACTGGGGAACAAATTAAAATCAAATCCCCTTATTTCATAATAATTCTAAGCTTCCGGATGATGAGCTTAGGATTGGAAAGGCTGAGTAAGTTGGTTGTGTCCTATGATTTTTCTCAATAGCATGCTGGCTTCGAGACGATATACCAGAGCCAATCCAAACCTAGATCCTCCTCATATTTATGAAAACCCCAATTTGATACCAAGACTCCTTCGTCAAGAAAGCACCATAACTCCCGTGTTCAAATCCCATTCATGTCCCGACATTTTTGAGTATCTTGAAGAGCTTGAGTTTGATGAACGGTTTGAGATATCATTGTTTGAGTCTAAATCCGAAAGGGTTGTTGATTATAATGTCCCCAATCCACAATTTCTTGTAGGCCTCGAAACAGAAAGAGCTAATAGGTTAATTGATAATTACATTGCAACACAGCCCCAAACTCTAATTACAAGCCCCTTGCAAACTGTGCACACTCCTCCAACACCTCCAAGGCCAAATCCACCGAGAATGATGGCTGCCCGTTTCGCACCCCTTGTTCTACCCCAAGTTCTAGATGACATGCCAATGGATTATCAAAGTAAAATCCCATTTTTTGATGGCACTCCTAACAGCATTATTGCTCAACAACATGTGGACAAAATGGCAGAATTCTATGAACTTCATGAGATTGATGCAGAGAACGTGGCAATGAGGCTCTTTGTACAAACATTTGTAGGTGATGTGAGGAAATGGTTCAGAGGTTTTCCGACAGCAAATATCACTACCTTGGCTGAACTACAAAGACAATTTTTGAACTGGTGGGAAGTAAAAACGAATCCCCTTCAAATTCTGGCCGAATATGAACAAATCAAACGGAACGTTGGTGAGTCGGTCCAAGACTATTGTGTTAGATTTAATGCAGTCTATAACAAAATTCAAGATCATCTAAAGCCACCTGTGGTACTAGCAATGATGAAGTTTCCAGATGGTTTTGATGCTGACATGGCATACCAATTAAGAGAGAGAGAACCGGCCACAATGGAAGATATACAGAAAATCGCGGTCAACGTTGAAGCAAATCTGCTGTCCAAAAGAGCTAGAGTGAAAGCGGAAAATAAAATCACAGTAAAGGAAGAGTCTTCTTCAATGGATCAACTACTAAAAAAGGTAGAGCAGATGCTTGAAAGGGTAAAACTTGACAAGCCTGAGCCACAAGTTAGGAATCCTAACTTCCGTGGCCAGCAACAGTCACAATATAGAATAAGACAGAGAGATCAGCGAACTCAAGAGTAGACAACACAACAGCCAGTACAAACACCTTTGCAATAGAATTTTGTACATGGACTGGAGTCAGATGAGGAAGAGAATGTAATAGGTGAAGAAAACCACCTCTTTACTCCAGATGAGCTGCCTACTTACATTACCGAAGAAGAAGAATGTGCAGCGAATTCAACTGCACACCAAGGCACAAATTTTGTTCTAGCTAGCGACACTGTTTTGGAAGAAGAATCCAAAGAATATCGAAGGGGATATATGAATGCTTTGTCCGCACAACAACAGTGATATTCACTTAGAAATAGAGATGTGCTGGCCAAACCAATTCAGAAAAAGAAGGAGGTTGAAGCAGAAAAGAACGATCCATCAGCTACACAAAGAAAAGGAAAGGAGGCGGTCGGTCCGGAGAGCAGCAAATCAAAATCAGCAGAACAATCACAGCAGCAAGCTACATCAAGAGAAAAGGAAAAGAAAGAGATCCCAGTCAAAGAGGTAGAAAAGACTACCGCTTTTAGCTTAGAGAATGAGATTTCTAAGTTAAAGGTATCCATCCCCTTGATTGAAATAATGAAGAACAGCAGTTATAGAGGACAGATTTCTAAAATGTTAAATTTGGACCCAATGTTCGACATGGTAAATGTAGAAGATGATCAGCCCGAAATGATTTTTGGACTAGCATCGAATGGTGAGTCTCCTGATAGCGATGTTCCATCCTTCTATACCAATTTATGATTGCATGATTTTGTGTTACACAATGCCATGTTCGATTCCGGAGCTTCTCACAATCTCATGCCCAAGGCTATCATGGATAAGCTTGGTCTGGACATCACCTGGCAATATCATGATCTCTATTCATTCGATTCCAGCAGAGTAAGATGTATATGACTCATCAAAGACTTGGTTGTGAGTTTGGATCAGCTTCCTATGAAAAATGTTTTGATGGATGTGGTGGTAGCAGATATTCCTCCAAGGTTTGGCATGCTTCTTTCAAGGTCTTGGGTAGCGAAACTGAAAGGGACACTAAAAATGGATTTCTCCTATGCAACAATCCCGATGTTTGGACAAATGAGGAAGTTATATCTGGAACAAAAACTGAAATATATGATCACAAGCAAGGAGAAACCTATAAATCATCCTATTAACTATGTACATACAGATTTAGAGTCTTTTGTTTTGTTTTCAGATAGTTTAAATGATATAGATAGTCAGATAGTAGAAGCAGATGACATTCCGGAAATAACAGAAAATTTCAGAGAAATTTTGAAGAAAGAAGGACAAGAAAAGCAGGAAAATGTTGGGCAATCAGCTGAAAGTAATGGATAGCAAGCAGACAAGGCACGACAAAAAGATTTCCAGCACTTACAAGAGGAGTGTTGGACACCTAATCCTAAAGGGTTAGTGTGGAAGCCGAAAAGACTAAGCAGTCAAAGAGACTTTGGGATCTGAAACCCAAGGGTCACACATTGTACTATAAATGTATATCTGATGTTAATAAAAATATGCACTCACTGATTTATCTTTCACACTCTTGTTCTGTCCATGTGTGTTTAACATGGTATCAAAGCCACTTGTTTTTCTGTGGCCTGTTATGTGCATGTCAGTCCTGGCCCTCTGCCATATAACGCATCTGTCCTGACACTGCGCCCTCTGCCCTGTTGAATGTGCGTTATGGAAATCTGAATGTGCGTTTCGGTTACACCTTGACTGCGCCCTCTGCACTCCCTGGGCTGTGCATATTCCTTTCCTGCGTACTGTCTGCACTGTCCATGAGCGTTTCATGATAATTACGCTGCTCTGTCCTGCGTTGTCTCTGCCTCTGCGAGCGCTCTGTCCTCAAACGGCTATCTGTCACACCTGCTGTCCAAAATCGTTCCAGCTCCAGCATTCCTCTGCGTGATTCTCTGCACCTCATTGAATTCTCTGCGCCTCTTTGATTGTCCTGCGCATCTGACCTCCTGGAAGACATTCGCCCACTCTGCGGATTACGATGATTACAACTGTAAGGAACATGCCAATGTAAGATATCCATTTATCTAACCGATGTTGTCTTTCAATTATCTTCAGTACTGAATTAGATAAATCAACAGTATTGAGAATGTCTAGAGGTTTCCGCTGTGCTTGCTTCAAACGATCTCTTTGTTCTGCATACTTTGAAAGAACAACCACTCCAGTAGCATAAGCCTAATCAAGCGTGCCGACTGCCTGCATTACATGAGCAGAGTCCCCATTTTTTTCTGTGTATTCATATTGCAGTAATTTACCCCGAGATTTGAGAGCTGTCCTTGTGTGTTGTCCACGCATAACTTCTTCGTCGACATTCTCCTGCGCTCCCTCCATCTCCCAAATATTTATCAGCTCACTTCCTTTGAAGGCTTGATACCAATATCCGCATACAGTTCAGGATGCGTAAGAGGAAGCTCAACAGCTTCTTTTATCTCCTGAATTTGAGCATCTAAACCTCCGATATCAGCATATGACTCCAATGATGCCTTCTACGCTTTCATGACAGATACCATTGGATCAACTTCATCCTGCAAGAGTCCAACGACAGATAGGACCTTATTCTGCATAAGAATGGCGCATCCAGGCTCAAGCTGATCTTTATCTACAAACGACAGAATACTGAGGAAATTATCGACGAAAATCACGCAATTGTTTCGTCTTCCGTCGGCCCTGAGTATTATGTTTGCAAATAACATCTGGCGACCACAGTGGGAGCCGAACATGGACATTACAATGAAAGCGCAGAGTGAAATCTGCATATTAATTGTATTCAATTACATGTTGTAAGTTGAATGACGGATTTTTATCAATGATATAGATGTTATAAGTTAAGTTAAAACGTCCAGCTGTGGTATGCTAAGAAGTGTAGGTTGCCTTCAATTTTCGTATTTTCCCCTCAGACGATGATGTAATTGCGTATGGATATGAATTTGTAAGCCATTATAAATACTGTTTTGCAAAGGGCCGCATTAACGCTGTGGGTATATGCGCATTTTAACGCTGTGATTATATTCATCTCGCAAGCCGCTTTCAGCATTCTTTTTCGTCGTTGGGTCACCTGGCAAGTCGCATTCAGCTTTCTCTTTCCTCGACATAACATCTGGCAAATCGCATTCAACATGCTCCTTTCTCATCATGATAATAATAACGGAAAGGGAGGTTTCTTTTTTATATGTGGAGTTACAATCAGATGCGTAGCGCCTTAATAACGCAAATATAAGGATATGGTTAGTGTTGGAGTCTTTATAAGAATGTGGAATCTGCACGAGTTGTGAAAATTGCAAAGATAGGCTTACCTTTTATTAATACGACGATACGGTTATATTTGGGAGTCGCTGGAGCTCAAAGAATACCGTCCCTGTATTTTATATTTATATGGATTTAGCTTCAAAAGAAAAAATGTGAACCAGGGTACAAAATATCAAATTTATAATAACAAGAGAAGACGGAGCATCACGTTTGGGCTTCGTTTTCAAACATTCAAACCAAACTACATTGTATTTTGTAAGTGGTCCATGAGCAGCAGCAGCAAGATCCATCACCTAAGTTTTTTGTCGTCTGTCTTCTTTCTTCCTTGACATGTCAATGGTGCATAGGAAAGTTCCATCCATATGGCCCTATAAATTGCTTCTTGCGACAGTTCATACAACTTTTTGTATTTTTTACCTATAGAAATCAAGAAAGGTCATCTCGTTGAACAAAACTTCATCAACTACCTCGAACTGTGGACTAGTTTAGCATTCAGATTTCTCTTTTCAACTTTGTATTCGGTCTACTCGGTACAGTATTTTGTTTCGCTGGGACTGTTGTGTACTCAATTATATTTACTCGTGCCCCTGTGGTGAACTTCTTGTGCATAGTATTTCCTTTGAAACACGTCTAGAAGATAAGCTTGTGGGAATACTTGTGTGATAAGCTTGTGTTATAAATTCCGGAAGATTGCCTTGCATCCAGTAATAGAAATTAAAGGTGTAATTGATTGACAAACACCGCAGAAATTGCAGAAGTATCCATTCAAAGCGAAAGCATTCATTTTATTGAAATACTGATCAGGGAGTTGCCTATGTTGTGGATATTGTTTATTTTTACACAGCCAGTGGAGAGTGTTGTGGGAATTTATGAAGGAAGTCCTTGGGAAGGTTCTGGTGCCCTTTTGCCTGTGTAATCAGATTGAAGAAGTTGTTTCCTCTGATCATCTTCTTTATTTCAAGCGCTGCATAAGAGTTTGGTGGGTTGTATGAAGGCAGTAATTGTTCTGGCAATTAAAAGTAGCCTTTTGTGGAGGAAAGTTTAGTCATTTGTATTGTCATAACATGTTGCATTCTATATGCTGGTCATGAGCTCGATGCTGATCATGAGTGAACTGCTGATATTGAAGTTTTGATAACCATCATTTCTGAAGGAGTACTTGAAGGTTCCAAGCAAGTTTGCAGTTGCTGCTGCCCTAATTGTGGCATTGTACTTGAAACTCATTATAGTGCATTGTTTCCTTGATTCAAATGCTTCATAAAGATTTTGGTGAGCTGATTGTAATCTTTTATACTGCACACTGATCATTTGCTGACATTTATAAAGGATATTGCTGTGTACTATGAGTAGATATTATTTTTCTGCATTAAGACAGATGGCCAGAATCAGTGAAGTATTAGAATTCATGAAAACTCTTATACAATCTACTGTTGATGACACATTACAAATCAGCAAAGGATCTCTCTCAGAAATTCAGACATGCTTATATAATGCACAGGAAAATATTGAGTTTTTGCAGCTTGAAACAAAGCTACAGCAAGAAGAATTACAGCAGTGGAGTCATCATTCTGAACCTGTTTCTGTTCAGAAGATTGAAACAGACTCCCATAAACAGCAAGACAATAATATTACAGTTCAATCAGATCCAGAATCCTATAAAGCAGCAGTTGTACATGCAGATGCAGAAACTCAATCTGCACTTCGCAAGCCCATCATCAGACCTTGGGAACAGCTTGTCCACAACAAGCACAGAACTGGTCTTGGATATGAAAAGGACTTGTCCTTTCATATTCCAGACTATGCCAAGCCCATTCAGTTTCAGAGTGCTGGATTCATTTATGACAGTTCACCTGCTCCTTATGACAGTTCAGTTTCAGCTGTTCCAGATTCTACTCCTCTTCCACCGCAGCAACAACAACAACAGATTGTGAAATGCCAACACTGTGACCGAGTTGGCCATCTGAAAGATCACTGTTTTGATCTTCATCCATGTGAGCACTGTCATAAAACCAGCCATTCTTCACATAGATGCTTCAAAAACAAATGTCCTGCAAGAACAACGATTCATCTTGGATGGATCGCTTCTTGGCAATGGGCATCAACAGCCAAGAAGATATTCCAAACACATGTTAGAACTTGTTCCAGAGTATTGAACAGTCTTGCAGTTGAGTTTTCTCCATCTTCTCACCTTGTATCTGACAGGGGGGGAAATGATGGTCATCTACAAGCTTCAAAGCCACATCAAGCGAGCCTGAGCCACAACCTGCCACACCAGTTTCAGAGTTGTAGCCAGAGACAAGATGCCTGAACATGCCTTCAGAGTTGTTGGTCATCCTTAAACCATCACAGATTGAGAACACTTCCTCTAGCAGAAGACACCAGCTTCTTGCCAGTTTTGGAAGAGTTCCAGGAATTGCATTAAGCATTCCAGAGTTGTTGGTTATCCTTAAACCATCATAGGTTGAGACTTCCCTTTTCAGGTTGAAGTTTTACCTTTTATGCGGGGTGAGACCTCCCTTTTATGGTTGAAGGTTTCCCTCTTTAAAACAATAGGATCACTTCCTCTAGCAGAAAACTTCAGTTTCTTGCTAGTTTGGGAAGAGTTCCAGGAATTTCACTAAGCGTTCCAGTGTTGGTGGTCATCCTTAAACCACCGCCCTTTTTTACCAACATTTCATAGAGCACATTCAGCCTAGTGCTGCCATGCATTTTTTGCACATTTTGTATTACAGCTCTTTTCTTGGACTCATACATAACCCTTCGGATTAAGGGGGGGAATGTTGGACACCTAATCCTAAAGGGTTAGTGTGGAAGCCGAAAAGACTAAGCAGTCCAAGAGACCTTGGGATCTAAAACCCAAGGGTCACACATTGTACTATAAATGTATATCTGATGTTAATAAAAATATGCACTCACTAATTTATCTTTCACACTCTTGTTCTGTCCATGTGTGTTTAACAAGGAGGAAGAAGGCTTGTGGACCATGGATTTCGATGGAGCAGTAGGAAATGATGGCGCTGGAATTGGAATTTGGGTACGCAGTCCTTTCTCCGCCCCAAACAAAGTGCCTAGCAGCGTGAGGGTTTTCTCTTACAAGCTGGCCTTTGAGTGTTCAAACAATGAAGCTGAGTATGAAGCTCTGATTGCTGCTCTGAAGATTCTTAGAAAGCTGAAAGCAAAAAGGATTTCGGTATATGGCGACTCCGAATTGGTAATAAAGCAGGTCAGAGGTGAGTATCAAGCAAAAAATCCTAGGATGCGGGCCTATCGTAATGCAATTTTAGACATCTAGAAGTTATTTTCAGAATACACCTTGACATGTGTGCCTCGTATACAAAATAGTATTGATGATGCTCTTGCCAAGGCAGCAAGCAGGTTGAAGATCCCCATGAAATCCAGCAATAAATTTGAAATCCATGTCAAGCATCATCCAACCATTCCAGACAATCAGCGATATTGGCAAGTGTTTCAAGATGATGAGGAGATTAAGGATTTTCTTCTAAACAAAGGCAAGTTCAAAGAAACCTCCATTGATGTAGAAAATGACGATGGAAAAAGGAATGGTACAGATGAAGTGCAGATCAATGAAATGGACGTATTGCAGCTGAAGAATAACATCATTCCTAAAGGCTTGATACCTCTAGGGGAAATTTTTGATCAGGATGATGTAGCGCGCAAGCCAACATTGCAGCCAATGGAGAAGGGTGTAGAAGAGGTCAACATCGGTACAACTGCCAATCCAAAGTTGGTAAAATTGTCTAAAGCATTACCGCCAAAGATCAAGGAAAAATACAACAGTTTGATGGTTTCATTTGCAGATGTGTTTGCTCGGGACTATTCTGATTTAAAGACCTATGATACCAATATTATTCAACACATAATACTCATCAAGCCCAAGCAAAAACCATTTAGACAGAAGCTGAGAAGGATAAATCCAAAGTTACTGCCATCTATCGAAAAGGAGGTAAACAGGTTGTACAAGTCAGGTATCATTGTGCCCATCAGATTTTCAGATTGGATATCTAACTTAGTGCCTGTACGCAAGAAGTCCGGTGAGATCCGCCTATGCATTGATTTCAGAAATCTAAATAAAGTCTCATGGAAGGACAACTACCCACTGCCCAAGATGGACCATATACTTCAGCGAGTAGTGGGCGCATCTCATATGCCATTGATTGATGGTTATTCCGGATATAACCAAATTTTTGTCCATGAAGATGATAGAGACAAGACAACATTCACCACTCCATGGGGAACCTTTCATTACGCCAAAATGCCCTTCGGTTTAAAGAATGCAGGTGCCACATTTCAGCGAGCAATGGACTTGGCTTTTGCAAATGAGAAGGATGTGTTTTTGGTGTTGTACCTGGATGATTGGACGGTATTCTCCAAATCTGATGAAGAGCACATGCATCACCTAAAAATTGTCTTTCAAAAGTGCAGGAAATATGGTCTATTGTTGAATCCTAAGAAGAGCTTGTTTGCCATGGAGGAAGGAAAATTACTTGGGCACATAATTTCAAAGGATGGCATTCGTATAGACCCAACACGTGTTCAAGAAATTCAACAAATTGATCTGCCTAGGAACAAAAAAGAGATACAATCATTCAATGGTAAGATGAATTTTTTGCGTCACTTTGTGCCTAATCTTGCAAAACACTTAAGAGAAATGACCAACATGCTTAAGAAGGACAGCTAGGTGAAATGGATAGAGGAGGCTGTAAAATATTTCAACTTGGTCAAATTGGCCCTTTCTTCAGCTCCAGTTCTAGTCAGCCCAGACTACACTCAGGATTTCATATTGTTTTCATTTGCTTCTGAGCACACTATGGCAGCAGTATTATTGAAGAAGAGAGATAATCATGAAAGACCCATTGCATTCTTCAACAGGGCTATAAGGGATGCAGCTTTAAAGTACAACATCATTGAGAAGCAAGCCCTGGCATTGGTGAAGGCATTGAAGGATTTCCGGGTATATATCCTACATTCTCACATTCTGGCCTATCTTCCTAATACTGCTGTAAAAGATGTTTTAGTGCAGACTGATCTGGAAGGAAGAAGAGGCAAATGGATTGCAGCCTTGCTAGAATATGAGGTGGAAATAAAGTCCACAAAGCTGGTCAAAGGACAGGGGTTGGCGAAGCTAATGGCTGAATCAAACTTGCATGCCTTGGACATAAATTTGATCGCTGCCATGTCTGATGAGAATGAGGAAAAATTATCCATTTAGGTATCTAAAATGTTTGCTTTGTCCCCATGGTATTCAGATATAATATATGTGCTGAAAAATCTGTCACCACCACCCGGCATGACTAGAAACAAAGTGAGAACACTCAAATTGAAGGCTGCCAAGTTTTGCATTTTGAATTCTGCACTGTATTGGAAGGATACTGGTGGCATTTTGTTAAATTGTTTGGTGGAAGAGGAGGTAAAGAAATTCATGGAGGATTTCCACGGAGGAGAGTGTGGTGGTCACCTTTTTTGGAAGTCAACAGCGAAAAAAAATTTGAGAGCAAGGTACTACTGGCCTACTTTGTTTGCTGATGTGTATAAGATGGTCAAGCGCTGTCATAAATGTCAGATTTTTGAAGGAAAACAGAAATTACAGCCTTTTCCACTTAAGCCTATTGAGGTGAGTGCTCCCTTCCAGCAGTGGGGATTGGATTTCATTGGGGAAATTCATCCCGCCTCTTCCGGAAAGCATAGATGGATCCTTACAGCGACAGAATATTTCACAAAATGGATTGAGGCAGCTCCCACCAGACAAGCTACAGACACGGTAATCATTTCATTCCTCGAAAATAACATCTTGTCTCGCTTTGGTTGTCCAAACAAATTAATCACTGATAATGTAGCAACTTTCAAATCGAAAAGGATGGTATAATTTTGTCATAAATATCACATCATTTTGGGTCATTCAACTGCCTATCATCCGCAAGGCTATGGATTGGCGGAATCTTCGAATAAATCATTGGTCAACATCATCAAGAAGCTGCTGGAAATAAATAAAAAGAGCTGGAATAAGAGGTTGGTCCATGCACTTTGGGCAGATCGGATTGGTCAGAAAAAGTCCATTCGTATGTCACCGTTTGAGCTTGTTTATGGAGTTGACACAGTATTTCCCGCCTCTCTTGCTACCCTGGTAGTCAGACTTCTCCAGGAGGACGACAGTGAAGAAGATCCCATGCAGAGAAGGTTGAATCAAATGATCCACTTGCAACAAACAAGAGAAGAAGTTTTCAAGAACACATCCAAATTGCAGGAGAAAATAAAGAAAATCTATGATAGAAAAGCAAAGGCAGATAAATTTCAGTTGGATGATGTGGTGCTGAAGTGGGATGCAAGGAATGAAGAGAAAGGCAAGCACAGAAAGTTCGAAAATATTTGGAAAGGTCCTTTCAAGATTGCAGCATATAGGGGTCAGAATGCCTTTCTTTTGAAGGAAATGAGCGGGGAAGATTGTCCTGGAGGGTCGATCAATTGTCGGCTGCTCAAGTGGTATCACTACTGATTTATTAACGCTGCTTCCACTGTCATTGTAAATACCATTTTTATTTCAGTTTGGTTTTAGTTTGTAAAGTTAGGTTTTCAGTTATTTCGATGTCAAGTTTGAGTCAATTTCTTGGTCATTTCAGTTTCATAAATAAGTCAGAGTCCTGTGCTATTTATCGAAATGATGACTCCATAGCCCAATGGACAAAAGGCACTGTCTAGATCCTCTAGAGATTTGCTGTTCTTGGCACACCCAAGGAGTTACCATCCCCCATTGGAGCCAATGTTAGAGTTAGTCTGGTCAGCCCTCCGTCAGAGATCAAAACTCTTTGTGCATTTCCATTTTAGGTGTCCCGCTTCATTCACTCAGCTGCATTTTGCTAGGGGCATGCCATGATCTAATGGAGAAAGTCATGCTAATAATTTCCCCTCATGTCTGGCTCTTGCTGGCTCAGGTCTTTTGTCAATAATCACCAAAGTCCATGACAATCAAGGTCTGTTCCTTTAAAGGACAAAAGTCATTTTCTATGTTTAGGTCTAGGAATTCATCAATTTGGTCTTTGAAACATGTCCAGTAAAGCCATGCAGGCCAGAGGAAGGCCCTTACACAGCTATAGTTCAGAGAGCTTCATCGTCATGTGGATAGACTTCGACTCTTCTTCAAAACTCTGCTTTGAAGAAAAGTCAAACAGTGTCATTTATGACAAAATTTTCCAAAAAATATCCAGTTGACTTTATCAGATGCAGTCATGGTTTCCATGGCCAAATGCCCTGTCATACGGTCCCTGCAAAGATGCGCCGAAAATTTCATCATTTGAGCCAAAATTTCAAAGGGAAAGTGAAAATCAATGTGTTTTAAAGTCAGTGAAAAAGTGCAAAACACAACATTAGAAAAATGGGTTTTCAAGGAAGCAAAAATTAAACCCATCTCTTCCAAGGCTATATATACATGTTTTTGTCCAAATCAAGGGCATTGTGCTATTACAAGCCTTGGAGAGACATTGCAAAGGTGTGAGTGTGAAATCGTGAGTGTTTGAGTGAGTGGGAGGTGGTTTTAGAGGGCGCGGCGCACATACCCAGGAGCACGGCGTGCTCACCGGGCGCGACGCACTCATTGGGCGCTGCGCACATAGAGGCAGCCCGCAGTTGAAAGTTTCCACAGGCACGACGCATACCCAGCGCGCGGCACACTGGGTTTTGCACGCGGCGCACATAGACCAGGGGCCGAAAAACATTGCCAAACCACTCCAAATTTTGGTGAATGCTATCAAATCAAGAGGTAGGCCTTACGAAATCACCTGTTCGTCAAATTTTATCAATGATATGGTGATTATAGAGATGTTTGAATGTCACCAAAATGCATAAGGTCAACCATAAGAAATCACCAAGAAAATGATGGCTAGGGTTGTTAAAATGTGGTGTTAGTGCCAAGGTTTAACTCCACTCACCTTTTCACAAAATCACCATAAGACAAGCTCATTGTGCAAGCAAGGCGGTGGAAGAAAGGTACAAGGTCAAAGAGTTGAAGAGTGAAGTGATTAGGAGCAATTTTGGGTGATCTAAGAGCACGTGGCGCACACACAAAGGAGCGCGGCACACTCATTGGGCGTGGGGCATAGAGAGCCCGTCCACTGTGTAAATCCGCCACTGGCGTGGCGCACTCAGAGCGTGCGGCGCACTGGGCATTGCGCGTGGAGCACAGGGATATAAAGCCCAGAAAACAACTAATTCGCCCAAATATTTTGTGGAAGCTCATCAAATTTGAAAGGTAGGAAACCTACCTCCACTCTTGCATCAAACTTGAAAGGAATAGCATGGTTTTAGGATTATAAATCAAATGCAATATTTTTTATAAAGCAAACAAAAGAAGACACAAAGAAAACCATGATCCTAGGGTTTGTGCTACAGTGACAATGCTGCCAAGGTGTTTCCTACCTTACCCCTATTACTCATTCCCCTATGCTATTGTCCTCATAATCAATACCCTAACCCTACCAAAAAATCTCTCCCTTTAACCCCTATTCCCATTACATCATTCCCTTCCTAATACTCCCTGTTAATTGTCCCCTTGGTGGCAGATTGTCAAAGCAACTACCAGCTTCATCGGAATCAAAGCGTAGCCTAAAACTCAGGGTACAAAATAGCAGTCATGGCATTCGAGGCTTCATCAGAATATGAGGAAGAGACCCACAATGATACAACTTCAGGAGAAAGGGCCCACAGGAGACATCACCGGAGTGGCAGACATCTTAGAGATGAGCCAAACACCCTCACTGAGTTGCAGGCATGCCCTCTTGCTATGTCTTGTTTCCAACACTTAGCATGTTTTGAATTTTGTCAGAGGGTGGCAAATGTCAGAGCTCATCATGAGTTGGCCCGTCTTTTTGCACTTCACCTACATGGAGGACAGTCTATCTTGGCTGGGGTCACTTTCACATTGACACCCGAAACCATATCATTGGCAACAGGCATACCAAACATTAGAGAGCAGTGGCATAAGAAGAAGAAGGTGGAGAGGCATCATTATGAGCCTTACATCAAAGACAGCTGTTTGAGCCACCTCACGAGAGTTTTTCCATTCAGATTTTTGAGAGATGAGTACGCCCTGCTCATGAAATTGATCATGAAGTACTTCATTTGTGAGGGAAGGTTTTCTCGCCTTTATGCCTATCACATCAGGTTGCTCATGCACTTTACCAGGGTGCAGATGATGAACATCCCATTTTTCATCTGCGGGAACATAGAGAGGATGAAGAATTTCATGCAGCACAAGACCCCTCGACAGTAGCTCAATAGTGTTTATCACTTTGCCCTTATCCGGATTTTGGTGGACCATCAGTTGGGATTGTAGGGTATTGCTTGGGAGGACTTCATCTCCCGTGACTTCTTCAGCACTCCACAGGTGGTTTTAGAGGCAGAGCATGAGATAGGGGGCCCATCTCATCAGTATGAGCGACATGAGACTGCTACTATGCCAGTATACATCACCTATCAGAGAGGCAGTAGACCCTTATTTGCAGCAGCAAAGCGAGTGTTATCTCCACCGGGGGTGGAAGGGCCCTCACTTCCTACATCAGCATCATAGGAGCAGGGTAAGGGTAAGGAGCCAATGCAGGAGGAAGGGCCATCAGGTGAGCGAGAGACCGAGTTTGTTCTCCTCCAGGATGATGAGACAGATGCATAACCAACAAATGTGGAGCTTACAAAGATCATCCAGGAGCAGCAGTCAGTGATTGAGTCCTTATCCCTTGACTTGGAGAGGGCCAAGTGGAACATGAAGTACCTGGAGCAGAGAAACAAACAGCTTGAGGACCAACAGATGATCATGGAGCTGCAAAACATTCGTGAGCATCGCCAAGCTGCTCAAAGAAGAAGGGTTGTGCTCACATCTTTGGAGCAAGCAATCAATGAGGATCGGGAGGCCAAACTTGAGAGGGTCAACATGCATTTGGAGAGGCTACTGGACAAAGCTAACCAGGACCTTGCTCTATTGAGACATATGGCTTTCCGTTACAGGGTGCGAAACATGAGTGCACAGGCCCAGATAAGGAACTTGAAGGCAAAATTGAGGAAAGCAACAAGAAGGGAAAAAAGGGCAAAAGAGAAAGATCGGCTTCGAATCTTGGCTGAGGCTTCCTTGGCCCATCATAACACCCCATAGAGATCCTCCAGCCCAAATTTCAAAAAAATTTGGGAAATTTTGGTCACTTGGTAATTTTTTGGGTAAAAAACAGGGATTTTCTCCCTGTGCGCCGCGCCACTGGCGCGACGCTAAAATTCTAGAGCTCCAAATGAGGAATGGCTTGCATTTTTGGATTCAGCATGGAAAATTACAACTACTAGTGTCTGGGCAAGAAATTTGGGCAAGATCTGAGTCTCCTAAAGGTCAAAGAACACCCAAAAATGGTCTCTCTGCCACTTTTTTGACACACAGAAAGTATTCTTGGGAGAATGGAGATTAGGAGGGGAAAATGAGCACCAAATTTGAAAATTCTAGTTGGATTAGAAAGTATACAGGACAGGCTTTCCAGCAAGCCCACTTGGGCACATTTTGGACACCTGTAACTGCCCCAAAACAAGCCCCAAAGTAGCGCGACTCACAGAGGAAATGGTGCGACACACAGAGGAAAAATTGCCAATTTTCTTCCGTTTCGCGAAATTTCGGTTCGTGACTTCTCCAAGTGGGCCCGCTCATCTAAACTTCAGTTTTTTGGCACCAAAGGTGGCATTTAAAGTGTTTTTTCTCCAGATTGGATTCTATCCAAGTGGCGAAGGAAGGCAAACGGTCACCCAAAGCCAAATGTCATGTTTGTAGTGTTGCACCTGTAGCTGATGGTTGGCTCTCCATCTTCATTTTGTAATGATTCGAGTAACTATCCAATCCTTGGCTGTTCCATATCTTCCTCACACATTCTACATATTGTATGCAAGTTATTTGCAAAGGGTTGGTTGGCTTGTAACTTCTGGGAGACTGTGGGAAAGAAACTTTCTTTCTTCACTGTGTATTTTTGACAGAGAATTAATGAAAGGCAGCGGCTCTGTTTCATGAGACTCTTGTGGTTGTGAGTGTAGCAAATGTGTCTCTTTTGTTTTCATATGTATTTCGTTATGTTTCATAATTCAATTCATGTTCATTTGCAGTGAAATTTTCTGAGTGAGATAAGGTAGAATTCAATTTTATTGCTCTGCCTGTGGGAAAATTTCATGTTCGGTGTTATTCTTCTGTTGAAAAGGATTCATGTCACTATGCCCTTTTCACTTTATTCAGCAATCTATTCATGCCGCGATACCTCAAACTAAATTGTTACATTTTCCGCCTACCTTGCCTCACGGAATAATCTGTGCCTTTGCATTAAATTCTCTGTTCTTTGCTGAGCGCCGGTCCCATAACATCCCAGAAGCTTGGTCATTCATGAAAGTTGTTTCCAGAATCCCTATTCACTTACTAGCCTAAGGTATATATTTCATTGTAAGTCATCTCAGACCGTTTTTTATTATCTATTCACTGAGCGTGACTCAGAGAGAGCCCTCTCCTGCTATGGTAGGGCTAGCTACCAGACTGAGCGTGGTTTGTGGTTACCCTAATTTTTGCCTTCCTTCAGCCTAAGGCAGATTTAGGTGCTAACAGAAAGCTCAAGGCATTTTCCAATCAATGTTCTAGGGAGGATAGGAGTTACATATATGAATAAGTACACTACATGATGGTCATGTTCCGGGCACTTCACGGTATGTCACGGGGAAGTACAAGGGGTGTGACAAAATAATGTGTAACAAGAAATAATGAGTAAATAAGTCATCATGCAGGAAGAGTTCATTGAATAAATCAAGTGAGTGATATATCAATAAAGCTTAGATGTGACCGAGAATTCTATTCTACAGTATGTAATTGGGCTAGCCAAAATTCACATGAAGTTATCCATGTTGTAGATTAGTATATAGTTAAACTCCAAATCCATATTATCATATGCATTAGAGGTGAAGATGTGATATGTTGCAGATCTTCCAACCAAAGTTGAATTTATTAAAGAAAATTTCAAAGCATGGAACTCCTACATCACCAAGGACTTCCATTCTCAATCCATTGATTTTTCTTTTCCTCTTACATGAGCAAATTTTGTCTTATTATAGTTTTGTCTTATGTAGCCACCATTTTAATCTAATTTGTATTTTATGAATAAGAAGTTCAATGTGAAAGAAGTCCAAGGGACACATATGGAATATGAAAAGTCACGTAGAACTCCATATGTTGTAGAATTCAAAGAGTCATGAGGAAGCTCAAGGGTCATTAACATTTTTTATAAACAATCCATCATAACTCAAGCAAAGAGCTTGTACATTTAGAGCTTTTGCCTTGGATTCTCTAGTTCTAGATAAGGGAGATGATTATTATTTTGGAGAGGCAAGTGGTAGCTTCATGTTCCACTATTGGAGCTAGTGTTTCATCAATGTAACAATGTACTTGGATCTTTCATTAATTATCAAAATGTCTTGAAGCCAACACTCATTCATGCATGTATCATAATTGTAAGACTATTCTTTTTATGTGTGTGGTATATGTTTATGTTATGCATACTAAAGAGAATGAACTATTTTTTTGATATAGCTATGAATCTTTTTGGATGGGTGTTGTTATGTGTTTATATGATCATTGTTATCTTGTGAACTAATTTTCACATTAATCACGGAATCCTCCCATTTTATCTCGTGTGTCTCTCTTAGGATAGTACTAATACTTTTCTATTAGAGGCTCATATCTTATCTCTCTTTACACTTTACACTTGGTGTCTCACAATGCTTACACACTTGCTACCCAAAAGTTATGTGCATGATATCTTGTGTTTGCTTTGAAACCAAGGCATTCCTTTAAATCACTTGTAATGGTGGTCAGACCTTATATCTGGATGGGGCTCCTAAACCAAATGGTGTGAGGTCTAATTAGGACTTCACATCGAGGAGACCACCTATATGTTTGTAGTATCTAGCGTCGTCAACATTCTCGTACTAGGAGGGTCAGTTGACAAGTTGAGCCCGTAAAGTTTGTTTGAATCTCTTATCTCATAATCCTTAAGTGATTTTCAAAGGATTTGGATCTTTCAATTCCCGAGGAATTTTTACATAAGTTGTCACATTTAAAGTTTGATGGGAAGGGCCAACCAAATGTACTTGATTATGTGGTTGAATTTGTTCAATTTTATTTTTCAAGTGGAGTTTACTCCAAAGCTGTCCTTGCTAGGATGTTTACCCTTACATTGGAAGGTCATGCCAAGAAATGATGTTATTCTTTACATGTTGCTTCTATCCATTCTTTCAAGCAACTGGTTAATGTGCTTTATCATGTCTTTGATAGGTATGAATATCAATATGTTTATGATGGGATTTATCAGCTTAGGATGAAATCAAATGAATCTTTAGAAGTGTTTTCCAATAGGTTTATTCCTATTTGTTATGATTTTCTTTATGAAGATGTGGTTTGGGAGTCTCTGGATGAAAAAATTTGGTTCTTGGTTAGGATTTCTAGGAAGTATTTTCAATCATATATTCCAGATAGTTGTTGGGATAGGGCCCCTAGGGTCATTTTTGGGGTTAATTAACCTAATTTTTGTAAAATTTTTGTAAAAGATGTAAAGTCTCCATGAAATGTGGATGTGGAGCGTGCAGCTAGATAGGAGTCAAAGGGGCTTTAGCCCCTTGCTTGGATAAGTAAATACATCAGTTTTGAGACTCACCCATGGTTCACGGACCATGGTATTATATTGAAGAAAGCTATATATAGTTGAGTTATAGCGAGTCTAAGAGGTAGCTAAGGATAACTAAGTAAAGATAGAGATTTTTTTGGGCAAGTGCTAAGGCAGGAAGGCTCTGCTTTCTATACTTAGGTGAAAGGGGAAGGCTCTTGCATCTAAGTGTGCAAGAGGCCTTGATAAGTCCACAGCTGAGTGCGTGGACCCCTGCAACTGAGTGCGCAGGGTAAAGAAGTTTGTAATCTAAGCGTTGAAGCTTAATAAAGACTGAATTTGAAGAAATATCGTGCATGTGCGTATTATTGTCAATTCTGATTATGTTATGATCTGCCACTCTATAATATGTTTTATGTGGAAAAATGTATAATTGTTGCGTGAACCTAATGAATCTATTATATTTATGCATGTCTTAAGTAATTATTTATGTTCGTGAAGTTAAGGGTTAATTCTGTTATGATTTCTGATGAATTGGATAGATTTGCATGAAGGTAGATCTAAGTTTATTGATTAGTGTGCGAAAGTAGATAGACTACTTCCTTAGGGTCTATAAAGACTAATCACGTACCTTCGTGAATGTCTAGAAGCCATTTACTCGAGTTACAATATCAGGCCGTAGAAGGATACCGATCTGCACGAAGTCAGATATGAGCTATAAAAGGTTAAGACTGCTTCTCATACTATATCTATATGTAGAAACCTAGTTCTGACATCCCCCAATACTGCATCGGGTGAGACTGCAGCCTGTGCGGTGCAGGTTGTTGCCGAAAGGGCCAACAGTTAGGGTTTTGTTGGTTGGCGCGAACAACTCTGAACCTAAGTTAGGCCCCCTTAAGCCAACAATATTCCTTCCCAAGGGGAACCTCAATATTCCGAGGAGGAATTTACTACTCCTTTTATTCCTTGTCCTCCTCCTTTTCTTATGCCTTGTTGGGTTCTTCCCATTGATCCTACTAAAGTCAGAAAATCTGAAGAAAAAAAATCCATGAATTTGATTTGGCAACTATTTCTCTCGCTTAAGAGTCCATTGATGAGGAGTTACTTTTTTTATCTTCTCTTTCTCAAGATGATGACTTTTCTTGTTCCATTTCATTCATCTCATAGTCTTGTTAATCAACCTATCAATCTTGAATCCTTTAATCATATTCAACCCTTAGACAAAACATCATCTTGTTTGTATGCAGTTGTATGATTGTCTAAGTGTTATGGATGAATATTTGTTTTCACTGGAGGACTTAGATTTGCATGTTACTTTCAATTGGATTCATATCGAATTTTTGACGAGTTTCTTGTAGGTATATCTATCCCCACTTGCCATACCTTGTGTCATGATATGGGTAGTGAATTAGCTAGTATAACATAGGGGAATTAAGGTTTTCAAGAAGATGATATGTTAGTCATTGATGATTTATGTCAAAGTCTTGTAAATCTGTCTGACAAAAATCAGCCCTTCCATGAATCTTTTAATTCGGGAAACTCTGATTTAGTCCATTTTGTTAATACAAATGATGGAGGTTGTTCGGATATAGAACTAATTGTGTGTTCAAAGTTTGAGTTCTCATCGTTTGAAATTTTTTATTCTTATCAGGAAGTTGAGGAACTTTAGTCTACACTAATGGTTATGTTAGGTCCTTGCTACCTCGATGAAACTTTTGAATTTGATCAAATCGATTTTTCCTCACAAAAGTCCATTGTTAGTATTATTTCATGGGATGTGGATTCATTCTTAATCCATTCAATTCCTTCATGTTGAATCCTTTATCCCACAAGATAGAATCTATGATTAAATGCATAAACTCCAAATGACATATCCTTATTCATGCAAATCTTTCATCTATAACTTGCAAATGAAGAGTGTGTTGAATGATTACCGAAATGTTTGGCTTGACACCCCTTAACCCTCATCCATCATCAGGTCTAATCCACACACCAACACTGATCACTTCCAATTTGTATGTTATTCACAGTCTGATCTCCATCTTGCACATGATGTGGATATGTCTATAGTAAATTTGTCTTTGCAAGTTTTTCAAGCTAGTTGTTTTGACAACCCTATTGCAGATTTGTTACAAGGGTCATACATGATGAGTTCAATGGCTCATAACAAGTACCTCGATCTGTTTAATCAAATTTTTATGGGTATGAGTCTAAGAAGTGTTGTTGTGGTATCTCTTATTTTCATCCATCCCACCATCATCGATAGAGAAATCATTTACCTCACACCACTTTGGTTGCACTTCACACCTTCGTGTTTGTGTGAAAATGTCTTGGTTGTCTACCATTCTCACTGCACATTATGTTATGTTAGCTTCACTTGATGATATCTTGCGACGTAAGGGTCGGGAGAAACATCTATGGGCATTGAAAATTTCATTTTACTTAGTCTCGACCTCCTAGAATTTTATTTTAGGTTAGGTTTAGTTGCATTTTTGTTTTCTTGCATCGTATTGTTTTCTTTTCATTTTCATCTTCCATGTTTTCCTTGTTTTCATTTTCAAGTCCATGTATTTATTTTCAGCAAGACTGTGCATGGAAGTTGTTTTTCTTTAGCTTTGAGATAGTGTGGCTAAAAATTGGAAAGGGAAATTGTAGTGACATGCAACACTTGGCTAGCCTACTACTTTCCTTCCTTTCTTGGGCCTTTACATCTTTTAATAGTCAATGGATTCTAGATGGAAAATATGATCCATTTGTAGTATACCTAGGGGGGATAATATGGGGTACAGAGGGAGGTACCCAAGGGAATAATATGATGTAATGATTAAGGATGATAAATAAATGGATCATAGTTTATAAATAAAGTGATTAAACTGCATTATGAAAGGGACCACAAGTAGTTAGGAAATAATGTAATAATGTGTTGAGCCATATTTAATAAATAAAGTGGTTAACCCACATTATGTAAGGGACCACAAATAGTTATGGAATAATGTGATAAGACCATTGTAATGGATGTATGGTATTGAGAGACCAATGTTAACTACCCATGGTATTGTATGTATGAAGCCCATATAGAGGCTAGATACTCTCCATTGAGACACGTCAAGGATTATTGTATTGACAAGCATATGGCTTGTGGAGTGATCTCCTTCCTTAAGGGGTATTTGTATGGTGTTTCCCAACCTCAAGGGTTTTATCAAAATATAGAATCTTCATATATATATGAAGATTCTATATTTTGATAAAACCCTTGAGGTTGGGAAACACCATACAAATACCCCTTAAGGAAGGAGATCACTCCACAAGCCATATGCTTGTCAATACAATAATCCTTGACATGTCTCAGTGGAGAGTCTCTAGCCTCTTTATAGGCTTCATACATACAATACCATAGGTAATTACCATGGGTCTCTCAATACCATACATCCATTACAATGGGCTTATCACATTATTCCCTAACTACTTGTGGTCCCTTACATAATGTGGGTTGACCACTTTATTTATTAAATATGGGCCAAGACATTATTATATTATTTCCAGACTACTTGTGGTCCCTTGCATAATGCACATTAACCACTTTATTTATAAACTGTGACCCATTTATTTATCATCCTTAATCATTACATCATAGTATTCCCTTGGGTACCTCCCTTTGTACCCCATATTATCTCCACTAGATATACTACACCTTTCAACTGGAAAGCCATAAGCAAAACCTTGATGCTTGCACCAATTTATGATCCTCATTCATAGACTCAATTTTTTAATTGAATGGTGTTTTTCTTACATATTTGGTCAAGTAGATAAAGGAAAGGGGAAAATCAATATTGAACAGATCAATTTCAGAGGTATATAGAACTATCTCTAAAGGAACAACCTCTCCTACTCTCAATAAGATGGGATTCCTCTTCAGACTCAGCAAAATAATAAGTTCCTAAGCACATTTAAACTTATGAAAAGAAATATAGGGTAAAATAAGATAAATTATTCATGTGTAGAGAGGTGAAGCAAGCAACTTTTCTAGAGTACTGAACAAGTTCGCTGGTAGTGAAGCAATGACTGTGTTCTTGTAGTGACTCCGTCGGGGTACTGAACAGTCTCATTAGAAAAGAAGAAACACCAGAGATGAAAACTAAGACCCTGATTAACTTAACCTTGAAATTACTATATTACCCTCTCCTAGATCGAAACAATTACAATATGGCAAGTTCTGTAATGTGTTTGACTAATTAATATGAATAGAGGAAATTACATCTATAATTGGGATAAATCAGGAGGTCGAGGAAATCCATCGAGTGAATCAATACTTCCTAAAGGGCTAAAACTGTGTGGGTAAACGTGAGACCTAAACAAACAAGCTTGAGTTCTCCCAGTGTGCCACCAAATGTAGTCGTTGTAACAACAACCCTCCAAAAAAAATTTCTTATCCAATTTTGGAGCCTACTTATGTTTCACAAGTTGTTGTTTCAAGATATCTTGTGTCGTATTATTATATTTTGATGTTTTCCTAAGTGTCGACCATCCTTTATTCATTCCTTAGTGTTTCCTTTCCTCCTACGTTAAAGTTTCCTAAGTGTTGTCTTCTTATCTTTGAAAGTTCTTGTGTCGTCCTTCTACATATAGCAAAAGTACTAGCTTTTCTTTAACTAAGTGCTAGATTTATTCACTCAACATGCATACCATACAAAAGTAAGAAAGCACAATAATCTCTCCTAGAGAAAGCACACTTTCTAAAATTAGTGGCTACACATGCATTGTCAGAGGAAATTGCGCCATATTGAGCTTGAGCACACTTCCTTCTCACAGTTGAGTGAACTTCTATCTCACAGTGGAGTGCACTACTTGTCCACAGTGAGTGCACACTCCCTTTCAAAAATAAGTGCACACTTATTTTTCACAACAATTTTTCACTCCTTTATTATATCTAGTGTGCACCCCTTTTTTTTCACTCATGCACCTACCCTGCTTGCATCCTCAGCACACTCCTAGAAAATAGGGACCCTCTACACTTAACTTAACTAACTCACTCATCAAGTGACAAGTGGAAAGCATGCATTAAAACCATGATCTTGCTTTTCATGTGGATTTTGTTTATAAGTATCCCAAATCATTATTCATTCTCACAATCACTAGTCACTCTAGGTAAAGCACATTTTATCATTGCAAGGATCTCTTCTTCAATTTTGGTCACGAGTGCGCCGATTCTTGGTAAGTTTTACAAAGTGTCACTTTTGTTTTTTCTGTCATTTTTAGTGGCTCCTTAGTGGCATTTCAACCTATTTTATGCATATAAGTGTCATTTTCATAAATTCTTGCTCCTACAAGTGTCATTTTCATCAATTCTTGCTCCTACAAATGTCATCTTGTTGTCACAAGTGGCGTTTATATAGACTCTTCACATTCCATGACCTTTCACCTTCTAGTCATGATTTCAACAAGACTTATAAACACTTGGAGCCCTTCTCTTGCATTGTTACCATGTTCTTGACTTGTTTCTGACCTTCATTTAGCAATTTTGAGCTTGTTTCTTAGCATGCAACACTTTTGGGCAACATGCACCCTCTATGATTTCAAACTATGCCTAGCTAAGAAAGGATCACTTCTAGAGTGCATAACACATTTCTAAGCCATGGTGGGTCATCTCTACCCACTGAAACCGCGACCTACACCCATCATGATCCTCCTTGGTGCACAATGCACTTCCAAGCAACATGTTGATCCCTCCTGCTCATTGTAACTACGACCTGTGCCCAAGAAATCTCTCTCTCTCACAAGAGTGGATGGCGTAGTTCTAAGCCTCAGTTTAGACTTGTCTTCCCACTATGTTCTCAAAATGCACCCTCTCTTCATTTCCTTATGCAACACGCATATTTAGCAGCTATTGAAGCCACCCCATCTCACTTTTGATAAATTTGTGCTCCTAGCTTGCCAAGATCTTTCCTTAACCACTGTATTTTGAATAGTTTTCATGTGATAGTTATGGGATTTATTGAAACTAATTATTCTTTTCCATGAGTGAGTTTCCACTTGTAGATGCTATAGATAAAGGATACATCAACCTCTCATCATCTATCGAGACAATGCCTCCTACCACTCTACAAGCTACATCAAAAGAAAATTCAAAGAATAGTATTGAGGAGGCAATGGAAATTTCCAAGCCAATTGTTCCTATCCTATCAGACACACAGTGTTTCATTGATAAATCTCTGAAAGTCTCATGGCAGGATATCAAAGATGCTTTCATGCAGAAGGAATTCCTAGAAAGCTTAGAGGACAAGGAAGTGTACATAAATATCAAGAGGTCCAGAATGCATAGAGTGACATGCATATTCCCAGTGTTACCCTATGAAAAAGCTATCGAATGGATCTTGTTGCATATGAATAACAAGAATTTGGTTCTCAACAGTGAAATCGGGAATTATATCGCCACCTACCATCTGCATGACATACATTGCTATTACAAGATGGTAACCTCCAAGGAATATTTGAATACCCAGTTCTATGTGAATTGAGAAAACTTGAATACCGAGGAAGTCCTTAAGTCACAGTGGCAAGAGCCTACGAAATTTCGATAGAAACCAAGTGCAGTTTACATGACCAATCTTTGAGAAACTTTTACCAGTATCTCATGGCAATGTGTTGCAGATTATATGGGCGGAAGAATGCAAAATACTTTGAGGAGTGTTGGGTTATCTACTCAACCTGGTTGTTTATATAGCCAAATTCTTAAATTGGGCTGATATCCTTTCTCACGAATTGCAACTTCATATACAATAGGCCAAAATAGATTTACATGCCAAACAAGCACCAAAGTTCTATATATCTATTTATCTGCTGGATGGAATTTGTAACCATTATGAATTCACGAGAATTAAATAGAATTAGACCCTTTAGGGAATTTTTTCTGTCTACTTCCATTGTAGATTGTTATCAGAACTCAGTTTTTGAGGAGTATATATGAAATTGGCCAAGAAATTCTTGTAGTGTTGTATAAGATGATATTTAAGATAGAACCTCCCTACATGAAATATCAGGTGAAGGAGGAACTCTATGAGAATGCATATTGGTTCGATTAACCACAAGGCACATACATCAGAGTTTTTAGGTGTCATACCACCCCTCATCTTCAGTCGAGGTATGTGATCACTAAGGTGGTCTTGTAGGAGGTTTCCTATCAGTTTAACAATGGTTTTTCTACATAACTCTAAAGGAAGAAGAAGTCTCCTTGACTAACTTTTTCTTTTACAGATTAGACTCTATGAGGTTAAGAGCCTTAAGGCATTTGAGGATGAAATTGAAGAACTCAGGCGTATTCATTTTGGAGTAATGGGATTTCATAGATATGACTCCAGGAATGTTTGCATGCAACATTGTACTAAGATATGATATACCTGGTCACATGTATCAATGACCTTTCTAGAGGATAAAAAGATCAAGAACTAGTACAATCCACTGAGAAAGAATCGCCTAGGAGATAAGGCAAGAACCTTCCATGTTACTTAGGTACCATATGTACAGATGGAGGAGATTCAACAAGAAGTAACTACCCAAGTTGATATTGTATCACCTAGAAAGAGGCCAAAGCATGATCTAGTGGCAGAAAGCAGTAGAAATTTCAAGGTCGATCCAATGTGAAAAGGTGCAATTGAGGCAGAGCAGCAAAGGAAACAAAGGGAGGAAGACACGACAAGGTTAGAAGAAGAACACAAAAGGGATGAGGAGCACTTAAAGAAAGAAGAAGAAGAAAAGAACAAGAAATATGACTTACTAAAGACGAGGAAAGCATAGGAGCTACAAATAAAAAAATAAGAAGAACTTTTGCAACAGTAGAAAGTAGAGGAGGAAAGGAGAAGAGCTGAGGAAGAGGAGAAATAAAAGAGGTCGCAAGAAGAAGAAATTAAGAATAAACAAGAGGAAGAAGTCCCACAGATAATGGAGGAAGAACAAATGACCCATGATATGGAAGCAGAGCTAGAGGAGGAGGATTACATTTAACCAAATTCAGATGAACCCAACGCTTAGCTAGAAACTCCTCTCACTAGTGTCCATCTCCCATTCAGTGAAATAGGAATTGTTCCTCCACCTAAAGATAGGGTTATGGATGTATACATATTTACCTTAGACTAAATGAATAAGAGGATTGTACAAGAAAGGCAAAGGTACTCCAATGATCTTGTTCATCCAGTCTCCACAGCCATAGAAAAGGTGATAGCATCCAATACCAAGAGGAATCCCCCAGCAGTTATTGCATCAAATGTGGATTTTGCAAAAGCAACATAAGATAATGAAAAGTATTTTATGAGTTAGAATTCATGGCTAAAAAAAGAGCTAGCTTCCACAAAACAAAAGGTTGATTATCTTGCCACAGAGAATCAATGGTTTTCTTCTACTATTATCATCATGACGGAGTTACAATTAGCCATGTTTGAAGAATTGCAGCCGATGGAAGACATTATGAAGCAACTCTAAGTGAGATGATTCTCTTGCATTAATTAATGGTGTCCCTTGTCAAAATTCAAAAAAGATATTAGGAAATCCTAAAAAAAATTAAGGTTACAGGCACAACTATAGATTTGATGTAGGATTGGGGCATCAAGTATCTTAACATTTTTGAGTGGTTTGTCAAGAAAGACATATTGGCATTTGAGGTGGATAGTGCACAACTAAGGTTTCATACTTAGAACTATAATCACCTTGGTGAATAGGTGACCGACACCATAATTTCTTATGTTCGACTACATAGTAGTTTATAGTCCCTGGCATGGTAGCATAAAATACCTTCTGTGGGTTCTCTTGGAGAAATAAGGAATAAATATGTTGTCATGCAAGAGTTAAAATATTTCATTGAAAAAATCAAGCAAGCGATAGATCAAGAAGGCTTGGAGGTGACCAATAATGTTATTCTATAGTGCACAATTGGGCCAACAAAAATTCATATGAAGTTATCCATGGTGTGGAGTAGTATATAGTCAAATTCCAAATCCATATTATCAAATTCATTGGAGGTGAAGACGCAACACATTGCAAATTTTCCAAACAGAGTTAAAGTTATTGAAGTAGAGTTTAGAGAATGACACTCCTACTTCACCAATGAGTTCCATTCTCAAGAAATTGATTTGTATTTTCCTCCTACATGAGGAATTTTTGTCTTATTATAGATTTGTCTTATGTAGCCACCATTTTAACGTAATTTATATTTTATGAATAAGAATTTCAATGTGAAATTAATCTAAGAGAAACATGTGGAATATGAAAAGTCACATAGAAGTCCATAAGTTGTAGAAGCCAAAAAGTGGTGAGGAAGCTGAAGGGTCATTAGCATTTGTTATAAACAAGCCCTCATAACTCAAGCAAAAGGCTTGGACTTTTAGATATTTTTCCTTAGATTCTCTAGTTCTATATAAAGGAGATGATTATTATTTTGGAGAGGAAATTGGTAGCTTCATGTTACACTGTTGGAGCTAGTGTTTCATCAATGTAACAATGTACTTAGATCTTTCATTAATTATGAGAAGCTCTTGGAGCCAACACGCTTTCATACATGTATCATAAATGTTGTAAGACTATTCTTTAGATGTTTGCGGTATATGTTTATGTTATGCATACTAAAGAGAATGAATTATTTTGTTGCTTTAGATATGAATCTTGTTGGATGGGTGTTTTTATGTGTTTATATGATCATTGTTATCTTGTGAACTAATTTTCAAGTTAATCAATGAATCCTCCCATTTTATCTTGTGTGTCTCTCTTAGGATAGCACTAATATTTTTTTGTTAGAGGCTCGTCTCTTATCTCTCTCTTGTGGAAGTTTCCTTTACACTTTACACTTGGTGTATTACAAAACTTACACACTTGTTACCCAAAAGTTATGTGTATGATCTTTTGTGTGTGTTTCGCAGCCAATGCGTTCCTTTAAAATCACTTGCAATGGCAGTCGGACCTTATATCTGGATGAGGCTCCTACACCAAATGTTGTGAATCCTGATTGGGACTTAACATTAGGGACACCCCCTATATGTTTGTAGTATCCAGCACTGTCAACATGACCCTCACTAGAAGCAGAGCAACACCATGAGAATTAGAGAAGTTTGTCTTGGGAAAACTTGAAACCCTTGATCTAAATAAAAGTGATGATCATGGTTTTAACCTAAAGCTTTGAATCACGCTTTAAAGAATAAACTCCATTTATTTTGTTCCCTTTAATTTATATGGAAACTTGCTACAATTTGAGGATCCAATTAATCTAGGATTTCATTATCAAATGGAGTTTCCATGGGACCCACTAATAAGGAGTAAGGTGTTTATATGGATAACATGATTTATTTTTCTTACTCATATAAGAAAATTGAAAGTGCACTCCCAAGATCCATGGATTCCATCAATGTTTCACCATTTGTCAATGCATCAACATGCTCCTAGTCAACAAACTTAGTGATTATCTTAAAAAATTTCAATTAAGCCTTAATTTGGTTTATTGGTTATTTAGATTCCATTATTCAAACTTTAATTGATATTTGTATGCTACTACTTTAGATTAAGTTATTTAATATGTTTTGCTTTTCTTACTTTGTTGCAAGTTAGGACAACTTGTCTTGGTTATAATTTTATGATTTTATCTATTTTAGAAGTCCACACTTTAAAAATATAGAGGAATTCATGTCATTTCCTTATTTATCTATAAAAAAATAATATTTTGGTTTGCCTTAAGAAAATGAATTTAAATTTTAGTAGACCACTTTTTTGAGTTAAATTAAACATGTGAGTTTTTCTTTTGATAACTCTCTCTCTCTCTCTCTCTCTCTCTCTCTCTCTCTGAGTTAAATTAAACATGTGATTTTTTCTTTTAATAACTCTCTCTCTCTCTCTCTCTCTCTCTCTCTCTCTCTCTCTCTCTCTCTCTCTCTCGCTATGTGAGCTCCAATTGACATGAACTTGTATCATTGGAAAAATTTCCTATGTGAAACTCATTGTCAAGGGGACTAAACTAAAGCGAGGAAAGTCTTGGTCTAAAAAAATGTCATTCAATGCTTAAAAATGCCTCCTTAACTTTCCAAACCCCAATTTTACAAACTATGACTTGTCATTAAAATGACCCTACAAGTTGAGTCCTCCAAAACTTTCCATTCTTAAAGGATTGAGATAGATGGAAGATAATATAATGATCCAATCCTAATTAGTCAAAGTTAAAAGTGGAAAATATACTCTGATGGAAATGGAAAAATCTACTCTGGTCAAACGTGAACTTTGATCTTTGATCAAAGCAAACAATCTAAATTGCTCAAAAATGGAAAGTGAACTTTGATCTTTGAGTAAACTCCAATATCTAATTGAAAGTAGATGGTGAATTCCAATCAAGTGTTAAGGGGAAAAGTATTTTGGTATTCATAATAACTTTTTATCCCAACGTTCATTTTGTGTGCATTATACTTTTGGAAAGGTATTGCCTATATCTACAATGTTTTTGTTATACAAATTTTCTAATTTGACACCAATTGTTTCATATTTCGAAGGGAAAATTCCAATAATCTTTCCTTTAATGTGATACATGGTAGAGGAGTGTTGGAGAGGTAAATCCCCTCTGCGGACAGAAGCGATCCCACTAGCCCAAAATGGGTCTAGCAATAATCAATTCACGCTACCATGCAAGTTCCTAGTTGCATACTAAAAATGGATTATGAGAACCAACCTGGAGTCCAACGCTAATGTCGAAGAAGAGTTGATACTCCCGTCCCCTTGCTCCGGCAGGTCACAATCCTTGCGATCCCCGCGTATGGATACCTGCACATGCAAAGAACGAAACGAGAACAAGCGTAAAATCCACTAAAATACAACTATATTTCAGTCAGAAAGGAAATAGATCAAACATTATCATAATGAACAATAAGATCGGAGCCATAATAGTAGTCGTTTATTAATGAATAATAAACAGAGAAAGATACAACCAAGGTTCTGACGTTGAACCTATCCTCTAGCTGGGCGAGCAGCTATGTATGTCTTGCAATAGACCTTCTCTCTCTCAGACTTCCGGAAGCATAACCTCCCTATGCTTCAAGACTCTTACTATCACTCAAGACAAGCGTTATCACAACTAGCATTACTCCAAAAACTCCCTTGTCAAATGCATGAGGACAAACTTTTATAGATGGAGAAGGGAGGAAGATACAATGCATCAGGACACCCATTGTGGATTGGCATTATCTCCAAAAAGCCGCTGTGGATAGATGTCAAGGATAGATGATGACTCTCGACATCTAGAAGATGAGCTTTATCCTCAAAAGACTTCGTGACTTGAAGGGAAAAAACATCTGGGCGCGTGTTTGTCAAAAATCATTACCAAACTTGGTTGGCGCGGGTGTTGTTCTAAGACAGAGTGCCAATGGTCGCACCCTCTTTTGAGGATCTCAGTGATTGGCGTGGGTAGGACATTGTGGACCCGCGCTAATGGAAAAAGGGCATTTTTCAGGGATATTTTGCAGAAGGTGTCTTCAGGGAACATGAAGTACATACTCAGGGGAACATAATGCAAGTGTTTTTAGGTTATGTCACTGCTCACAGGTCCCGGAATGCGTCCTCCAAAGTACGGAAACAGGGGGTAACAGGGACGGTGACCAATGGTGACAAATTACTGTGTAACAGATGCCCCCTAAAGCATGAGGCCCGAGAGAGAGAGAGGGGTGAAATGATTTACAAGAACACATGTAGCTGCCGCCGAGAATCTGCATTGAGAGATACAACTGATAGCTCAAGTACATGATGTATGTGGTATGGTCGCAGCCATCCACAAGAGAGTACATAATAATCTAGATCCATAGTATGGACGCAGCCATGTGGTTAGGATCAATGAATCGACTGAGGTATGGTCGCAGCCATCCAGTGAATGAGTCATGTATCAAGAATCACGCCTGGATTACAATAGACACAATCCAGGGTCTTGCGCTCCATCTCGACCCGAACAAAAGTACAAGTTCAAGCATGCGAATATATGAGCCGAAGTCGAACATGCATGAATATCGTCTGATTACCAGTCAATATTGAAAACTTAACAGACGCGAGAGGTACCACCAATAATGACAATGGCCCTCAAGGTACTACAGGTACAATCTACGGTGTGCGAATTAGTGATCTGACGTCAAACACCCGTAGAATCATCCAATCAGAGGCCAATGATGAAAACCTCACGTCGAACACGAAGAACCTGCCATTGAGGCATGCAGGCTCCAAGGCACCGGAAGGGAGTCTCTAGATCAGCTTCCTGGATAATGAGCTGAAGTCGACAGGAAGTGACCTTGATCGAAGGTGGGCCATAATGTTTCCCACATCATCAACACGAGACAGAGAAATAATGTTGTAAATCAAGATTGTGCGAGGTATCAGAGGGAGGTTGTTTCTTTGCAGAGGTCAACTTCTCTTGAACATATCGGCGGCACGACAGTGGAATTGGCAATGAGTAGATGAGAGGTCAAATAGGATTACCCAAGTCCACGGAGGCAAGTGAAAAAATGAGACGAGATATCCCCACCCAGACACGAAAGCAGAGAAGTGCCATGTTCAAGAGCGACATACTGCCGACACGACGGTAATTATGGTTCCTTTTTCCCCCCGCCATTTCTGGCGAGTAACCCAATTATTTTTAACAAGCTTGATGGGGATATCATATGCTTGTGGTGCGTCATTTCGACAAAATCCGATGTCATCAGGTTTTAACGAGTCTGACAAAGGAAGAACTCGGCGTCTTTTCATATTTAGAGAGTTTGAAAAGACAGCAGAAAAGGAAACTCCAGGGGTATCCTTTTTCGTAAAGTTGTGTCTCTCGAGCCCGAAAAAGTATAAAACAATGCTCGAAAGAACCGCCCGACCATTACGATCGAGGAGTACTTTTCATAAATAGTGATTTCGACCTGAAAAAGTAAAAAAGCGATCAAAACCACGTCGTTTCGTAACCATTAACGAGCTTGAAACGACAAAAACCCGGTAATCTTTTTATGTTTTAACGGTCGACAAAAAGAACTTAAAACGACCGCCCCTTATTAACGTTTAACGAGTCAAGAGGAGTAACTCGGCAATCTTTTCCTCTTTAAACGGTCAGAAAAGAGCTGAAAGCGGACCTTAAAGTAACCATTTCACATGTTTTATCGAGCTTGAAAAAGTAGAAAAAGGAGCTCGTTTCGTTGCTTGAGTTGCACCAACCCCTGTCATCATACAAAAAACAGCGTAAAACCCACTTCAACATAAATATATTCCAAAAATACTCAAAAAATACTATTTTTAATGTATTTTTAGGTCAAAAAATGCTATAAATAGTGAAATGGTAAAAAATAAATTTACTTTTCACTTTTTACCTTGTGAGTTTACCATTGGAGGGTTTTGGGTGCAAACTTCCACTGCTGATTGCAATCAATCCAGGAGAGCATTCGAGCCGCCGTTTGAAGCAGGTAAGAGGCCTCATCCTTAGCTTCATTTTCATTCCATTTTTTCAGTTTTTCATCCATAGATAAGTCCCCTGCCAGAGGAATTGCAAATTCTTAGGGTTGCGCCATTGGCGCGAGTTTCCCGCTCGGGATCGCGCCAATGGGATTTTTTGTCCAAAGGGGGCGCGACCTTGGCGCGACTGTTTTGAAAACAGTCGCGCCAACCACGCGACCTAAATTTCCCATGAATTTAACCGTTGATTTTGCAAATTTCTCCCAATTTTGATTTCACCAATGATCTAATGATGAAAATTTCGACTTTATGGTTGCAGGGATTCGTCAAAATGGCGGTAGAATGGAGAGAAAGAGAGCATGAGGCCATAGATGCCATGGCATTGGAGGATGATGCCTGCATGGATGCTTTGAGAGACTGTGGCTTGAAGAAATTCTTCCTCACCTCCTATTTACGTGCACAACCTGAGTTGCTACGATTCATCGTGGATGCTTGGGATACAGAGGATCAGGTATTTCGCCTGAAAGATCAGACATTGGAGCTGGATGTGTCCGATGTCTACTTTATCACTGGACTATCGCGGAGAGGTGCACGACCCATCTTGACTGGTAGTAGGCCTTCCGAGGAAAAGATGGGGGAGGTGATGGAACGAGTTTGTCCTGGGGCACAGTTTGGATCAAACAGTGCCAAAGTAGATATTATCACGGTTCCCGACCTGGTGCTACGAGTGATATTATTCACTATCACACGGACGGCTGGGGTACAGGCGCCCCACGAGGCCAGCAAGAATCATTTGTTGCTGGCAACCGAGTGTCTCCGACCTACACTGTTTGATTGGGCCACGGCAGTGACGACAAATATCAAAAGGCAACTTACCAAGTGTAAGCGTGATGGTAACAAACAGTTCGGATATGGATCTATCGTGGTATCTTTCTTCCTGGAGCGACTGCCGATATTCCGGATTCAGGGAGGTATAGTGGCATATCAAGTGCCACGGGAGCCGAGGTTGACTCGATGGGCAGAACTCATGCCCAGAGGAGGAGGGGGCCAGCAGATGACCTGGAGGCCCGAGTTCTTCATTTGGCTCCGTCACCAGATGATCGTCATAGAGGACTGGCCCTATGCGGGCACTGATTTTACTGGAGATCCAGATCTCCCATTGCCTGCGGGAGAAGACTGGGACGAGGAGCTAAGTAAGAACTCTTTGTGTTTTTGATGTTTTTTATGTATTTAAGTTTTTTTGTAATACATGCCTGTCTCTGACAACAGCTATATATATGTATGCAGATGTTGGTGCAGAGCGACCAGCTGATTTGTCTCACATAGCATGGAGGGCACAACCTGCAGCCGACCCTCAGGTAGAGGGTGGTGTGGGTGACGAGCTAGTACAGAACCTTGAGGCACTTACTCGAGGGATTCCAGACTATGCCAGATTGGCAGACGTGCCCTTCGCGTACCAGAGGCACACAGTGGGAGTACCTACTCGCGTCCATCGTCTGTTGAGACGTTTGGTGCGAGCGGTGACATGCTATCATGAGCATCACCGTGATTAGACGCCTAGGTTTCATTTTTGCATATTTTTGAGAGACATGTTGTCTGCGGCCGTATGAGATTCGGACATGTATTATTTTTTGGATTATGTAATGCGCATGGCGCAAACATTATGACACACACGTATATATATACATATGCCTATGGTTTATTATTGTGTTTTCATGTGCTTGCTTGTATACTGTTTTGGTTACAAATTACGCAAATGTCTATCTAATACATGATTGGCCAATGCATCAGATAATGTGTTTAATTGTCGTGGAATATGTTGATATGTGATAAAATCAAAGTTCCTTTCTAACAATCTCACACGTAAATACAACCTTAGAATGCGATGGTCTCTGACGGAATATTGCCCGTTGAGCTGGTGGACGACAAGTTGAGAGTCCAGGTTCACTACCAATGCACGAATGCCGAGATTAATTGCTTCAGCAAGTAGCTCGATTACAACACAGTATTCGGCGACATTGTTGGTGGTACGACCCAAACACACACCGTGAAAATCTATCAGCTCGCCATGAGGATCATAGATCACCCACGCCGAAGAGGACAAGTTGCGAGTACTGCGGCAGGCACCATCAGCGAAACCAACATAAGGTGCATCAGACATCTGCACAAGAAGCGAAAAACACAATAAGTGGCAACTACGCCTTTAAAACTGACACACACACACACAACACACTTGCTAGAGTACATGTATGTACAAAATAAAATGTACCAGCATCACGCATAGTACTTTTTCAAATATAGCCCATTTCAAGGCTTCCCAAGAGGGTTCCCTTCATAATCAATTAGCTCGTAGGCCTGTTTCTGCAAAACTTTCTTGACAATGTAAGGGCCTAGCCACATAGACTCGAGCTTTCCTGCTCCTAGCTTATCTTTTGCCTGATCATAGAGCAGGACTAAGTCTCCCTAGCCGGTCCAAGTAAGCTCTGATCGAAGTGAGCCTTGACTCGCTTCTTTTGTGTTTCGATGGCCAAGGAGGCCAGGCGACGAGTCTCATCTAGCCGTTCCAAGTAAAGAAGGCGTTCTTCTAACGGAGTGGTGTTGGGAAGTAGCTCGATAGCTAATTTTAATGAAGGGATTTCACATTCAATTGGAAGGGTAGCCTCTAGTCCATAAACTAGTTGAAATGGAGTGAAACCAGTGGCATCCTTCACAGAGGTTCGGTAGGCCCACAAGGCAGGGAACAATATCAAATGCCAGTTAGACTTATGCATGCCAACGGTACATTGAAGCATTGTAACCAAGATCTTATTGATAGCTTCAACTTGGCCATTGGACTGAGGGTAGTATGGAGTTGAACTATCGTGCTGCAAGCCTAGCTGGGTTGTTAATTCCGACATCATATGATTACGGAAATGCTTCCCGTGATCAGTGACGATGGCTTGAGGGACGCCGAATCACGAAATAACATGATTAAATAAAAATTGCGCCGCTGTGTGACCATCTTCAGTTAATGTAGGCATCGCCTCGGCCCATTTAGTAAAGTAATCGACGGCAACGATAATAAACCCATGCCCCCCGGCCGAGCGAGGGTTACATGTCATATAATCAATGCCCCATTTTGCAAAAGGGCCGACGGTGACAACAGGGTGCAACAGAGCAGGAGGCGCTCACATTTTACGCTGGTATATCTGGCACTCATGACAAGAGCAGACGGCAAGAATGCAATTCTTGAAGATAGAGGGCCAAAAGTAGCCAGCACGGAGGATTTTTTGGGCAGTAGCATATCCGGACATGTGACCGCCACAGGCACCAGAGTGGCAGTCATTCAAGACCCGCTCAGCCTCCTCGAGAGTAAGACAACGGCGGAGAACAGAGTCGGCACCGAGGCGATATAGTGTATCCCCAATGATACGGTATGGTTGTGATTGATGACGAATCCTTCGCTGAGTGTCTTTGGACATGCCCGGGCGAAAGGAGGACGTTTGCAGATATATAATTATATCTCCATACCATGGATCGAGGGTGCTAATGAGGAATAAGGTCTCATCCGGAATTTGATCCTCTACGTGAGAGGTCGGGGAAGAAGATGGCAAAGAACAAATTAACTCAGCAAATACAAGGGATTTCTTGGACTTGGCAGTGGTAAATTACAAGTCAAACTCTTCGAGGATAACAATCCACTTTGAGTACTTTCCCCCCAGCAACTAGCATGACAATATATACGTCATGGGGTTGCAATCAGAAATCACAGTAGTAGTACGCAGCAGAATATAATGACGGAAACGTTGGACAGCACAGACGATGGCCAAAGCCAACTTCTCGACATAAGCATATCGAGTTTCCGTGTCTAAAAGGTTGCGGCTGAGATAATAGATAACATGCTCAGTGTCATCATCGTCAGTTTGAACAAAAACCATGCCGATAGTGGTGTCGGCGGTGGCCAAATACAGAGTGTAGTCACGATAATAATTCGGAGGACGGAGAAATGGAGCAGAAACAAGGAGGCCCTTGAGACGCTCGAAAGATTCCTGAGCAATGGTATCCCAATGAAAAGGGACATCGCACTTTAGTAATCGTGTAAAACCTTTGGCCACCTCGGCATAGTTTGGAACGAAACGACGTAAAAAATTTGCTTTACCTTGCAAGCTCTACAATTGTTGTAGGGAAGCAGGGGGAGGAAGATTCACTATAGCCTCGACTTTAAGGGGATCCAAACGGATGCCCTCTCGGGAAACGACAAACCCGAGAAGTCGGCCAGATTCAATGCAGAAGACACATTTGTGAGGATTAAGCCTGATTCGGTAGTATCGACAGCGAAGAAAGATTTCGCGAAGGTGCTTAGGATGGTCCTGACGTTTGGATGAATGAGCAGGGAAATCATCCAGGTAAGGCTGTACAATGTGTCGAATGTCATGGAACGCATAGGATATTGCACGCTGGAAGGTAGCACCGGCATTTTTAAGACCGAAAGGGAGCTTCTTATAGGCAAAAGTGCCCCATGGATAGATAAAGGCAGTTTTGTGTTGATCAGCGGGAGCAATATTGATCTGGTTATAGCCAGAAAAATCGTCCATAAAAGAATACATTTCACTTCCGGCACACTCGTCAATAATTTGATCAATGAATGGTGTGGGAAAATTATCTTTAGGATAGGCTCGATTTATATCACGATAATCGACACAAACACGGATTGTACCTTGTTTTTTAGTCACAGGTACGATATTTGAAACCCAATCTGTGAGCGGAATAGGATAAATAAAACCAGCTTTAAGAAGCTTCTCTACCTCGGCCTTAATAGCTGCAGCCTTTCGGGGGTGTAAAGGGCGTAAACGTTGACGAACAGGCTTAGCACCTGGGTACGTGATTATTTCATGCACCACTATGCTAGGATCAATGCCGGGCATTTCTTCATAGGACCATGCGAAGACGTCACGAAATTCGCGAAAAAGATTAGAATGAAGTTGAATCTCCTCTGGAGTACAAGTGACTCCAATATGAAGATGCTCGACAATCCCTGGTTTCACAAAGATGTCGATAGGTTGGGTTTGCGTAATATTTGCCATATTCCCTTCAGAAGACACCTGATAAATCTGAATAGGTGTTTGGAATGGGAGACAAGGAGCAAACCGCTCAAGGCAAGTGAGAATATCGTGAGGGGCAGGGAGAAACGAGGAACGATGGTGAGAATCATGCCAAGGAAGTTCCTCGAGAGACATAGTCTCAATAATGGCTTCATCGGAAGAGAATGTTTCTTGTAAAGGATCCGAAGAAGTTTCATCTGCAAGCCCTGAGGATGGAGCGAATGAGTGGAGAATCGTGCTCGAAGGAGCAGGTTCAGAAGAGGGAGTCGATGCAGCAATAATTTCAACGTAGTTGAGTTCGGCAGGACTCAACGGCATCTGGTCACCCCAAGAATCTACTTGGTCGGTGGGAGGAATGATCCACGGATCAGAAAAAGTATTAATCATATTAACAGAAGCGACGTTAGGAGGTGGGAGCGGAAAAACACCCATAAGGGCGGGATCTTTGAAAATTCCGGCTCCCAGACTCTCAGATAACTTCGAGGTATGCTCCACAAAAGGGATGTTGCCTTCAGAAGAGGAAGCGAAAAAAGATAGCTGGTCTACGGTGATGAGGGAAACGGATGATACGAAACAGAGATGAAGCAACAGCTTTCATCGCGTAAATCTAGCTACATCCGAGAAGGAGGTTGTAGGTAAGAGTAGCATCAACGACTTCAACTTCCATTTCGACTGTCTTCCCTTCCAAAGAGATGGGCAAACGTTGGAGTATACCATAAGGACGAGAGGCTCTTCCATCAAAAGCTTCCAAGGTTGTGGGAGACTGGCTCAGCGTAGGAGATCCAATAGCTTTCCAACAGGCGACAGACATGATGCAAGTTGAAGCACCTTCATCAATGACTGTACGATGAATCGTTTTGGAATCAATAATAACCTGTATAAGGAATGCGATTTGGGGAGGCAGTCTCTGCGTATGGCGTTCTAAGTCAAAAGTAATTAAATCCGAGTCGGCCGGGTCTATGCCACCAATAGCGGATAGCAAGGACTTCCTCTGAGAAGGGCAGCTCTGGAGAACTTCTAAAGCGGACATAGCCGACGGAGTCTGCGCTAAGTCCTCAACGATATTGTAGTGCTGTGCAGCACGAGCATTTGGGTTGTAAGAAGATTTCCGGAGTACTCCTTTTGGAGGGGGTCGAAGAGGCGTCTCAGTAGTAGGTCTCTCAATGTGGAGAGGACCCGAACTGAACGGTGGAGCACTAGAGGGGATCTCAGGCTCCTTCCCGGCAGATGGTGGATAATCTTTTGTTTGAGTACTGATATTGACAGGTATCGTTCCAGCCACAAACACTTGAGAACCGAAGGAAGAGGGAGGCTGAGAAGGGTCAGCCACCATCTGAGTTTTTTGAGTTTGTTGTGAGGGAAAGGGTTCTTTAAGCACCGCAGGAGTCACGGGAGTGCCTTTCAACAAACGACTAACTTCGGACCGCCTTGGGCAGTCCTTGGTATAGTGATTCTCATCACAGATAAGACAAGGATACTTGGGTTTGCATTTAGCGCCGTCCTCGGGTGGAGGTTTAGGGGAGTCCTGTTTAGGTGGATCTGGCTTATTCTTCACTTTCCCTTTCTTCTTTCCTTTCGAGGTTTTGTCTGCCGTGGTGGATTGGACGACATTGACCTCGGAAGTAACATTCGAAGTGGGTATTACCTGAGAAGTGGGTTCATTCGAAACAGCTGGTTTTTGCTTCCCAGGGTTCGCGGAATTTTTCTTCGAGGATGAACTAACAGAACCAATGATCCTGTCAACAGTTGGTGTTGGCGGGGCCTTAGATGTTCCTGGTCTAGGGGCATCAGGCAGATAATCATACAATGTACTTGACTGAGCGTAAACCAAGTCAAGGTACTGAGCACGCGCGATAGCTTGCTCTTCAGTGACACACGCCCCCATGGCAATGTCCCGAGCTATTGGAGGAACGAACGAAGTCGTAAACCAATCGGTAAGAAGCTGGTCGGGAATCCAAAATTTGATCATACGTCTATGCCGTCTCCATTCATGGATATGATCAAAGATATGCGTAGCCGTCGTTTGTCTTAAGGATGTGAGGAGGTGTGTACCCGTTTCATATCGAACGGGCAACTGAAAATGAGTGAGGAATGCCATAGCCAGCGAGTTGAAATCCTGAAAAGATCCGCGATTGAGCTCAATATACCACTTAGCGGCAGAGCCAGTGAGAGTCCTTTGAAAAAGGCGAAGCCGAATTGAATCATCAAGCCATGAATTGGATGAACACCATAGGTGATAGGTCATGACATGAGCTTGTGGATCTTCATTAGGTTTACCATCGAATTTTGGACAGTCACCGGGAATTTTCGTTGGAACCAAAGGCCAATATGGATTATGTAGAATAGGATCATTGGTCAATTTGGACACATCCGGTAATTCTAGAGTCACTAAGAAAGGTAATTGAGGATTAAAGGACATCTGGGGCTGCTGGTGGGATGGAGCACCAGGGTTCCAACCAACTGGCGGTTGCCCCCAAGGGCTTGGTCCGGACGGATTTGGCCCCATAGGGTTTTGTCCGTAGGGATTTGGGTTCTGCCCCCCAGCGTTCCATGGATTACCAAACGGTCCTGCAGGAGCACCATATGGTTGTGGATAATTCTGATAAGGATTCGTCTGCAGTTGTTGGTAGTTTTGATATGGGGCAAACAAAGGTTGCCCTTGAGGTTGTTGGTGACCATACGGTGGCTGGACTCCAAACTGAGTTTGAGAAACAGGCTGAGGTTGATAAGTCTGTTGAGATTGAACTCCAGCTTGCATTTGAAAAGTGGATGGGGTCTGGGGTCCAGCCTGGGGTAAAAAACCAGGTTGAGCAGTGCCAGAAGGATGTCCTGTAGGTTGGGCTATCAGGCCGGAAGGATAACCTTATTGATATTGAGGTTGGCCTCCCTGCCCAGAAGGTTGTACCTGCTGGGAATGGAGTTGTTGTTGCACAACTGAAGGTTGTCCTAACGGACCAGATGGCTGAGTGGGCTGGGCAGTTGGTTGGCCTGATTGGATTTGAGGCTGACCGACTTGCCCAGAAGGTTGACTATACTGGACGGTAGGCTGACCATGTGGTTGAACAGCTTGTCCAGATATTGGACCATACTGGACATTGGGTTGGTTTGGGTTAACATATGATTGACCAATTTGTCCAGTAGGATAACCTTGCTGGGTAACAGGTTGGGCTTGTTGAACAGAAGATTGACCTGAGTTACCAGAAGGTTGAACATAAGAGGGGAAAAACGGACCACCAGAGGCAAAAGGGTTTCCATGGAAGGATTGCCCTTGTTGGTCTTGAGGAGGTTGTCTTGGAGATTGCGCAGATGATACTTGACCACCATGAAAAGAGGTGGAGCCCCAATCAATTGACAACGGAACGGAAATCTCAACCATCGGTTGAGATGGCAAATATCGATCGTATGGCCCCTCTGCTGGGACGTTTGATGTAGGATCAAAGACCCCGAATAAAGAAGCTGAAGGACGACTAAAAATAGGAGTCGAAGAGGCTGCACATACCATTGGAGCGGTTGTGATTGAGATAACAGACGTACTGCGACTTTGTGGAGTAAAAGGCTCCGTGGTGGGAAAAGCGAGTGGTGACCAAATAGAACCCGTGAAAGGAGTTCCAGAGGGCATAGTATCCCTTAATGCTTTATAGCCTGGTGGTAGGTCTACAGTAGTGGGAGTGCTACTGATATGTGTAGGTTCTGTTGCGGTGGGAATTTCACCGCTCGTCGCAACGGACTCGTCAGTCGTTGTATGGAACAAGTCCTCCATGTCAGAGGAAGAAGGTGGGACTGAAACACAAGGAGAAGTATAGCCCCAAAAAGGGACACTGTCCTCAGAAGGTTCCCAAACAGGGTTCCAATGAAACTCGTAAGTCTCGTCGCCTGGAGCACGAGAACTAATCGGTTGTATACTCGGAACCACAGGAAGACTCACAACCGGTATCTCGAAAGAAGACGAAATTGGTAATTCCGCCAGGATGAAACTTCACAAAACCTAGGGAATCTACCGAGACAAAATCCCTACTCAAACTAACGCAAACAAAATCTAACCGGGTAAATGTTATCGTGGCCGAATAAATTTTAGGACGCAAAGACACAACTTGACCTTTTCATTTTTTAAGAGTCGAGAAAAGGACAAAAAGATGACTCTAGTCTCCTTCGAATGTTTAATAAGCACGAAGTGACAAGACGCTCACTGGCACCTTTTCTTTTAAGGATTCCGAAAAGGATCAAAAGTGACTACTCTTGAGACTCTAGGCAAAGGGTTTACCAAACAATCCGTAAAACCGCTTATACACCTTGGCAATCAGATGAAAACCAAGGACTTCCCGTACGGCAGTCAATCTTCCTGAATGCTGTGTTCAGTGCATTACGGCTTGTAAGGCGGCAGACACGGCTTCCTGTGGATAAAGGATGATAACCTAGTGGGGTCTCCCTTATATACGTGACGGTACGTGGGAGCTCAGTCCGTGCTAGACCACTATCGAGTCACAAGAGGAGGAATCACCCAACCGTAGTGTGAAACAATAGTGACTAGGTTTAACGACGTCGGAACACATCTCTAGCCTAGACCTCTAGAATATGTGCGTTAGGTTCCAATGCATTGTTAGATTCATTCGGTTTATTTTACAGTTGATCTTCAATTAAGTTTCAGTTTTTAGGTCCTACCGTATGTGATCTCTCAAAACTTCCTAAATGCAAACTATATGCCAAAATTATATCATTTCGTTCAATGAATGCTAACTACAGGAGAGTTGAGATTTTCAAACAAACAAAATGAACAATAAACAATCAACAAAGATCCTAATGCAGCTAATAACAAGAAATGAAACTTTTTCTTTTCTTTTCTTTTTAAAAGCGACAAATAACAATAAATGCTAACTAATATAATGCAAAAAGATCCTTTGTTTTTTTCCTTTTAAAATGGCATAATGCATTTAAATAAATCTCGAGAGATATTAACAAGCATAAACAGACAAAATTCACTCAATGCAAATAGAACCAATCCTGAAACACCAAGATGAACTGTCAAAACAAGGTAAATCGCAAAGACCTTCAATGAACCATGTGATCTAAGCTCAAATGAAGTCAAGCAAAATCTAAACGAGCTAGAAGTGAATTGCTCGAAGCACAGAATAATAAGCTTTAACAACCACTAGAGAGGTGTGGAAAACAACCAAAAAGCTGACTGGACAATCAAAGAACCAAAACTCCCACAGAAGGCTCGATATACAAAGCCACTAGATGCTCTAGGGCTGGGATATAAAATCGATACAAATAGGCAAACAACCGAAGGATAAAGGTAAAAACCAGTCAAACAGAGGTCCAACACACTTCCAGAAGCTGCAAAGGATGTAAAAAGACAAAAATCTGAGTTTAAAGAGCTTCCAACAAACACACTGGCAAAATTCACAGGACTGGCACGACTGTCAGCCTGCAACTTGCGCTATTAAGGAATTGGCGCGAGTTGCTGTTGTGCAACATGCGCCAACTGGCGCGACTGTCAGATAGAAAAACGCGCCAACACAGTTTGCTGGCTCAAAAAATAAATAAAGCAGACCAGGGTCTGGTCAATAGTACTCAGACAGATCGAACAGCAAGAAACAACTTTAAAGCTGACCCAAAAAGCTCATTTATGCAAGCAGGCAAGAGAAAACTAACATGCAAGACAAACTCCAAGCTATTCGGTTCATAAACCAAACCAGAGATTGACTGAAGTGGCGTTGATCTACTCCGCTAATGCAAAGCAATAGCGTTTCAAAGGTTGCCTGGTCGTGCTTCAGACTCCGTCCAAGGTTTATGAAACAAACAACAAATAGCTCCTCCCCAATGGAGTCGCCAAATTGTTGGAGAGGTAAATCCCCTCTGCGGACAGAGGCGATCCCACTAGCCCAAAATGGGTCTAGCAACAATCAATTCACGCTACCATGCAAGTTCCTAGTTGCATACTAAAAGTGGATTATGAGAACCAACCTGGAGTCCAATGCTAATTTCGAAGAAGAGTTGATACTCCCGTCCCCTTGCTCTGGCAGGTCACAATCCTTGCGATCCCCGCGTATGGATACCTGCACATGCAAAGAACGAAACGAGAACAAGCATAAAATCCACTAAAATACAACTATATTTCAGTCAGAAAGGAAATAGATCAAACATTATCATAATGAACAATAAGATCGGAACCATAATAGTAGTCGTTTATTAATGAATAATAAACAGAGAAAGATACAACCAAGGTTCTGACGTTGAACCTATCCTCTGGCTGGGCGAGCAGCTATGTATGTCTTGCAATAGACCTTCTCTCTCTCAGACTTCCGGCAGCATAACCTCCCTATGCTTCAAGACTCTGATTATCACTCAAGACAAGCGTTATCACAACTAGCATTACTCCAAAAACTCCCTTGTCAAATGCATGAGGACAGACTTTTATAGATGGAGAAGGGAGGAAGATACAATGCATCAGGACACCCATTGTGGATTGGCATTATCTCCAAAAAGCCGCTGTGGATAGATGTCAAGGATAGATGATGACTCTCGACATCTAGAAGATGAGCTTTATCCTCAAAAGACTTCGTGACTTGAAGGGAAAAAACATTTGGGCGCGCGTTTGTCAAAAATCATTACCAAACTTGGTTGGCGCGGGTGTTGTTCTAAGACAGAGCGCCAATGGTCGCACCCTCTTTTGAGGATCTCATTGATTGGCGCGGGTAGGACATTGTGGACCCGCGCTAATGGAAAAAGGGCAGTTTTTAGGGATATTTTGCAGAAGGTGTCTTCAGGGAACATGAAGTACATACTCAGGGGAACATAATGCAAGTGTTTTTAGGTTATGTCACTGCTCACAGGTCCCGGAATGTGTCCTCCAAAGTACGGAAACAGGGGGTAACAGGGACGGTGACCAATGGTGACAAATTACTGTGTAACAAGGAGGGCAATACATAACCTTTTTACCAAAAAGTCCATTTTTACACTAAACAAAGAATATGCAATCACAACATTTTCATTCAATAGATATGAACGATGTGTTTTAAATATATGTGAATAATTAATAATGTGTTTAAAGTTTGTTCATTTACAAGGCTTGTGGAAACATGGCTCATCATGTAAATTTACGTGAAATGCTAGATTGAATAGGTGAACCCTTTACTCTTGACTAGTTTGCAAATACTAAGACATGAATCAACAAAGAACCTAATATAATTTTTTTACTGGTATTAATGAAGAACATCAAGCATAGATATCGAAAATGTGTATAACATAAAAATGAATTGAGGCATAAGCTAGATGCAAAGTATATGGTTTGGACTAACACAACAAAATGATAAATGTAGGACTAAATATTTGACAAAATTGACAAAGATTTGAAACCCATAACAACAACCTTTCACCAAAGAATCAAAGTTTATCATCAAATTTATGAATGAAGATGACATTGTCCAATAAAGTTCATATCTAACATCATTAGATCATATTGTGTGTGTGTGTGTGTGTGTGTGTGTATATATATATATAATTTTAACAATGCAACAAATATTTTTAAATTGAATATAATTATCCTTATACAAAAGAAAAAAATGTAAAAAAAAGAGACCTCAAAAAATTAAATACTATGTAATATCAAAAAAAAAAATCTATTAACAAAATAAAGAAATAATTATTTTATTAAAATTTATAAATACTACTAACAATCTATAACATTCCCGACCTCCATCTAGGTAACACTTCTGTAACCCATCTCCCAAGTATTATCATTATTTTGTGGAAGCTTCAAAAACCCTAGTATAATTTGCAATAACCCTGCTCACAATCAAAGCCATTCAAACACACCAATGTTGCCTATCGAAAGACATAAACATGAAATACGCAACATTGTGTACCATGCCATACTCAACATTTATATCCATTTTATTATTATTGCTCTTTTTGAGAGAAATAAATGGTGTATATATGTAAAATTAATTGTTGCAGATATTAATGTTATTTGACTAATGTCATCTAGGTATCATGATGATGGTGATGTAAGTGCATGGTGGTTAGTGAGAGGAAGAACCTCTAGATCTTTTTGATGTGTATACATCATCGAAAGCGTGGGGGATGCCCTACGAGGAAGCCAAAGAAGAAGAAATGAATTGCAAGATTTTGCGCCAGTAGATTCAGATTATGAGCACATCATGCATTGAGGACAATGCATAAAATAAGGTCGGGGGGGGGGGACTTAATACCCCTTCCCGACCTCTGCATTATACACAAATGCATGTGGTTTTCGAGGTTAAAGTGTCTTTGGAAGTAACCACGTGATTAGGCTAGTGGACCGAGTTATGATATATTCATTAAAGAAATTTTAAGATCTAAAATGAGCCTCCTAAGAAAAATGTACAACAAAAATAAAATTTATAAAAACCAATAGGATTTAAGATGATGATTTCAACCATGGGGGACGATTCATCATTTTCGGAGTAAAAGAGTAAAAGGATTAAAAAATAATAAAATAATTAAACTAATCTTTCAACTCTTATTTTCAACTTATCTCTCTAAGCATTTAATCAAATTTCAAGTGGGAATACTTGTTGGATGCAAAATTTAATTTCGTATCCCAAGAGTACCCATGTTGCATACTTTCGATGGACCCTCCTACACAAAAAATGAGAAATACATGAAAAAACGTGATTGAAATCACATTTTTCATGTAGCAATGTTCATCAAATGTATGCAACATGGGTACTCCTTGGATGAGGAATGAATTCTACCTCCAACTAGCGTTCCCGCCCGAAATTTGAGTAACCCATAAGGCGATAAGTTGAAAATACGAGTTGAAAAAGTAGTTTTTTCTTTTTTCCCTCTAAAATTGGATGATGTAATATAATCTTATTTTATTATTTCCACTATTATTTTATAATTTCCTTAGAAGGCCCATTTTAGACCTCAAAATTCCTCTAATGAAGGCCAAACTGTCTATGTAAATAATGTACATTAACATTTAGGTTGGTGAGTTAGAGTTATATTATGGGGCCAACGTGCCCATATAAATATGCTAAACATACTTTGGGGGTGTGACCATATTTATATGCCTTTATAGGCTATGAGGCCGAAGAGTCTGAATTCATAATTATGATGTAATAAAACATTATTATTAAGAAAAGAAGGCTATGGAGTTAACTCCACAGAAAGAGTATGGGGGGTGCAATTCCATATACAAAAAGACAACAATTAGATTTTTTTTGAAAAGGGCACCTTGGGTCTATATGCCTGAGGGGGTTGCCACATGGTGAAGTTAAGACATGCATATAAATAAATGTAGTTGATATTGTGGGGAGGATTATTGCGTTGAGAGGCGCGGGGGTTGCCACATGGTGAAGTTAAGACATGCATATAAATAAATGTAGTTTATATTGTGGGGAGGATTATTGCGTTGAGAGGTGCTCTACATCTGAGTATAGGGTATATGTGTATGTGTAATGTAAGTATGTAAACAATTTTAAATGTCGTCTTAATTAAAAAATGATAAAAAGTTAAAAGTGATATCAGTATGAGTGTAAACATTTAAATGTTAGCTCAATTAATAATAAAAAGTTAAAAGTAATAAACAAAAAGTTAAAAGTAATATAAACTCAATATCCACGATGAGTGTAAGCTTTAAATGTTGGTTTAATTAATAATAAAAAGTTAAACTAATAAAATTCAATTTATTATATTTTGATTCAATTATTAACTTTTAATAGACTTTGTTACAATACCATAGGCCAGTACCATGGATTATCAATACCACATGCCCAAAATCCATAACTTATTAAAATATTATAACAATATGACAAGATTCTTAACCATGGATATTCACCCCCACTTTAAAGTGGATATTATTAACTTGTAAGTAGGCTTTGTTACAATACCATGTGCCAATACCATGGCTTATCAATATCATATAGCTTATTTCACAATCAAAATATTTTATAATAATATGACAAGATTCTTAACCATAGATATTTACGTGCACTTTACCATTGATATACCATGGCTTATCAATACCACGTGCCCAAAAGCCATAACTTATTCCTAATCAAAATATTTTATACATATTTTAATTTAATTGAATTTTATAACATTTTTTAATTAAATCTAAGAGGTAAAATGTTATAATTACCTTTGAGACATATCTAAACCCTCTATCCTCATGACTGCTAAAAATATTCTTGTAGAAATTAAAAAAAATTAAAAATGAGAATACTTTTATATATAAAGATGTGAAATTTATATAATATAAATAATATTATTAAGAACCAACATAGATCCATCTTAACTAAGGATCCAAGGGATGAGAGCAAACAAAGTGACTAACAATAATAGAACCATCATAGATCCATATTAACTAAGCATAAATAATATTATTAAGAACCAACATAGATCCATCTTAACTAAGGATCCAAGCGATGAGAGCAAGTAAACTGACTAACAATAATAGAGGAAAGGTAGGGCATGATTCTTTTAAATTTTTCATTATTGTATTTTCTTTAACATGATTGTTCCAAAATATAGGTTAAATATCTTACAACCAATTGAGTTTTTGTAATTTAGATACTTTATTAAACATAAGACAATGGGATAAAATTTAAGAGAGAGGGAGGGAGATATTGACAAAGAAATGGGGGGAGAGAGAGGGAGAGAGGGAGAGAGGGAGGTGGGAGAGAGAGGAAGTAAGAGAGAGAGAAGGAGATAGGGAGAGATAGAGATGGAGTTGGAGGGGGGGAGAGAGTGAGGAAAGAACAAATATATAGAGAGATAGAGGTGGAGAGAGAGAGGGAGTGACAAGGGAGAGATAGAGAGAAAATCAAGTAGAGAGGAGAGGAGAGAGATAAGAAGGGAAGGGGAAGAGAGTGAAAGGGAGACACAGTGATGGGGGGAGAGAGAAAAGTAGATAAGGAGGGATATAGTGTCAAAGTTAGAGGGAAGAGAGAGATATGGAGTGATGGGGGGGAGAGACAAAGGGGGTGGTAGAGAAAACGAGAGAGAGGGATCAAGAAAGAGAAGGAGAGAGAGAGAGGGAGTGACAAGGGAGAGATGGAGAGAGAGTGAGGGATAGAGGATATTGGGAGGGAAGAGAGAGAGAAGGAAAGAGAGAGAGGGAGATAAGGAAAACAGAGAGAAAGAAAGAGAGGGAGGGAGAGAAGGGGAAGAGAGATAGAGAGGGAAAGGAAGAGGGAGGGAGAGAGAGATAGATAGATATGGAGAGAGAGTGTGCTGTCTGGGGGCTGAGATAGAGAGAGGAAATAATAAAGAGACACATAGCTATATATATATATATATATATATATATATATATATATATATATATATATATATATATATATATATATATATATATATATATATATATATAACTGTCCTAGATCCATCTTAACCTCAGATTTATCAAGCACTGAGAGGGATCAAATCTCTCACGGTGCAAGATTTTCCTCAAGTTATGTAATCAAAAAATAGGTTTGCGCCTCGGGAGATTTGATCCCTCTCAACACTTGATAGATCCAGGGTTAAGATGGATCTAGTTATTTAGTGATTCATTCAGGCATGGAGTTATGGATGGTTGGTTCCTATTCAATCTTGGTGATTGTTAGGTCAGGGAGTCCTGAGGTTTGGATGTTGGGAACTATTTGAGTTATGGTTATTCAATTAATCGCACCAAATAGGCATTAGGTCCCTATAATACTAATGTAGCTCCCATGTTTTTAATGTTGTGCCCCATGTAGCCCCATATTATTATTTTTGTGCCCCCTAGAATCCCACTATTTTTATTGTTGATCCTTTACATTATTATTTTTATGTAGGCTCTTATTATATTGTGACCCTTTAGACTCCTATACATACCAAGGAGGTCTTGTCATTTGTATCATACAAGAATTGTTCATTTATGTGATTTAAAGGAGGTTTCTCCATAAAAGAGACACATTTTCAAGTCGTTGATCTATATTTTCTATTTTCTTCTGTTTTTTTATTTGGTAAATAACATTTGGTATCAGAGGTCTGGATCCTAAGGTTTCGCTGCTTCAAATAGGTCATCTTGGAACTTTTGCTCTAATGTTTTTTCTATGAAGCATTAGAAACTAAAATTTTGACCACATGGAGCCAAAATCTTGGTGAACTTTGTTTAAAAATTCAGATCTTGGTTCACTATATTTGCTGAGATATGGTCCGAAGAAGTTATGGTTTTTACATGCTCCAAAATTCAGTCTTAAACATGTGTCCTAGGGAAATTTGTCATAACTTTATCTTCAAGAATTGGATTTGAATTCAATAAAAAATTCATGAAATTGAACCTAATTGAGTTTCAAGAGGAGGAATTTCAAGGCCAAAGGTCAAAACAGTGACATGTCACAGTCTGTACAAGTTCGTTAAATTGAACTAGTCCATAATCAGGCCATCGTGGGAGATTTCGTGTAATGTTACCTTGAAGAATCAAATTTTGGCTTAAATTGTGGGTTGGGAAGAAGACATAGAAAGCTGCCTCAGAAATAAGTTTCAGACCTTGGGAATATAAAATTACAAAGATACAACATTTTCAATATCAAGCTCCAAAAAGCAAGAAAAAAAAGTGTTTACTTTTTTTAAATTTGCATAACTTTTCTTTCAAAGATCAGTCTGAAGTGATCCAAAGGAAATAATAAAGCATAGATATAATTATTTGGTTCCAATATGCCTTGGAAAAAAAAAATGGATACTCCCAATAAACAACTATAAATCTCTACTATGACCCCATGAAGAAGAGCAAGAAATGGAACATGATATATCAAAATTACAAGACCAAGTGCAACAAATTTTGCTCTCACGAAAAGTAAAAAAATGAATTGGAAGCCATGATGAATGTTAAGCTAGACCCAATAAACAACTATAAATCTCTACTATGACCCCATGAAGAAGAGCAAGAAATGGAACATGATATATCAAAATTACAAGACCAAGTGCAACAAATTTTGCTCTCACGAAAAGTAAAAAAAATGAATTGGAAGCCATGATGAATGTTAAGCTAGATGCTATAAAAAGGGACATGGGAGTTTTGAATGATGGTTTAAAAGTAGACATGGAAGCAATGGTGAATTTCAATATGAAAGGGTTGAAGGAAGGTTTGGCAAAGTTGCTAGAAGAAAGGCTTCCTAGTGGTGTGTGGATGATGTTGGACCCGCCAACATTCAGGGGATCACCCCAGTATGAAGTCTCGACTAGACCTCACACCATTTAGTGTGGGAGTCCCATCTAGTATGATGGCATGGTTGCCATTGTCTTAAGGATTTGCCTCAACTCTTGCTTGTGAGCATAGGAGAGTGGTCCGCTTTGTCTTCGGGAAGTGAGTTTCGCGTGCCTGGTGAGTGTAAGTGTACTCGTGTCAATGGTTCTTTCACTGTAAAATGGGAATATGGTGAAAGTGAGTTCCAGGTTGGATGGGATGCAATCCAAACTCGTCTAGGAACAAACAACACAATAAGACATGCACAACTTCCAGAGGAGCAGTCCACACAGATGTGGCAGTCACAACATATAAGGTAAGATAACACGTACAACACTCAATGGATCAGTCTGAATGAATGCAACGGTTGTTACACCAAGCTTCATGTGAAAAGTCTATTTGATGTCTGGGAGAGTAGTCTACATGGGTGAGACAATGTTAATAGCATATACAACACATTTCCATTAATAGAGTATTCATTACAACAAATGAAACAGTTTAGATGTAGAACACAGGTTAAAGCAACATGCATTACAAGTGTTAAAGATCAGTCTTACAACAGATACAATACATGTGTGAAAATGTGTTGGCCTATGCCAGGCCTCTGAATTAAGCAAAATTTCCAAGACACATCGTTACACAATACATCAATAACCCTGAGTGTGAGGCATTGGAGCCACTTCTTACTCCTAAAAGAAAAGATTACATACTCTCTTAGCTATGTGGGAGGAGCTGAGGTGAAAAGTATTTTGCATGTACAAATGAGGGGGTATTTATAGCCGAGGATGAAACTGACCCTTATGGTTATTCGACTACTCTCATGACCATTTGACTTCCATGACTTTTCGAGTTACATGACTCTTTGTTCAACAAGAGGGTCTCTTGGACTTCCACGTTACATCACATTAATTGACAACATAGCCCATAGTAGATATGTGGGAAACATGACAACGCTAGTACATTCGTGATGTTGTTGAAGTGCATGTCGAGCTTTAGTTCTATTGGGTGATGGGTGCCTTCATGGTGTATCATAACTTCACCTCCACATGACGAAGTGCACGGAGTCTTCGACGGTCCTTGGTTCACTTGATGAAGCTCAAGCATATTGTTCCTTGCTTACATGTTGGAAGGCTTGACAAGCCCATATGTTCGCGAAGGTGCATGTTCGTCACATTCATCTATTTCACATGCATCATTCGTTTGTCCATTGGTGAATTTGTCCTTTTGCATGTGCTCCCTTCGTTCATCCCATTCATCGTCTTTCCATGTTTGTCGGTGTACCTATACTTGCAATCACTCATGACGAGACGACATCAAATCCAAAACCTCCTAGTCTACCATAACACATGATCATTTTGGATGCAAGTGATCGAGAGAGGCAACAAGGTTGTGAAGTGGGATGATGGCTCCAGGCACTATTGATGAAAACTGTGCATGAGTCACTAAGTGATGGAGACGAGCAATCTGAGTTGACAGTGACTATCTGCGAGGTCTGGATCGGCTAGGAGGAAAAATTGTGTAAATTTTGGGAGGGACAGTCCGGGCTGCAGGAAGGCGAGGTAGGCAGGATCTGCGCAGTTTTGCGGAAAGAGTTGGCAGCAAGGGCTGGAAGGCCAAAATTGTGCAATTTTCTATAGGTACAGTCCAGGCTGTGAGGAGGGTCAACAAGAAGGGATTGCACAGTTTTTGGGAGGAACTTCCTGGGAGACTGGCAGCCAAAACTACAAAATTCCAAGAGGGAATTGGTAGTTGGCTGCTAGGGTCACTAGCAGCCAAAACTGCACAATTCCTAGAGGGAACTTGCAGTTGGCTGCTAGGGTCATTGGAAGCCTAAACTGCACAATCCCAAGAGGGAATTGGCAGTTGGTTGCTCAGTCACTGGCAGCAGAAACTGTGCAATTCTCAGAGGGAACTAGCAGTCTACTGCTTGGAGCTGGTGGCGAGGAAATTGCACTGAAGCTGGGAGGTCGGCCTTTTGATCATCTCTGTGCAATTTCTGAACTGAGCTGACTGATGGGCAATGGAAGGCGTGCTCATGAACACTGCACAATTTCTGAGATGAACATTCAGTTGGTTGTCAGGATGACTGACTCGGAAAACTGCACAGTTTTATGAGGGAGACAGGGACAGTCACTTGGTGTTTGTCCAACCTATCTATGAAATTTCCTCAGTCAACTATGCGATTAAGGTCAATGGCCTCTGTGCAATTTTTGAGGGGATTCAGTCTGGGGGTGACTATCGGGTCCGACTATCCAAGTGGCCACCATGAGAGTTGATTGAATTGCTTGCGGGCAGCACATCTTGAAAAGACTCGCTTGGTGCTTCTGCATTGTTCTAGTTTACAGTTAATCAAGTCAATGGCGAGATGATGGTCCAGTTGTCAGAAGGGAGTTTGGTCATCAAAGCTTCAACAAAAATGACTAATTGTGTGAACGATCGCAAGATGCATAGGTGATCATACGAACACACACTCGCATGACTCGACAATGAAGAAACCTACACCATCCAGACACACATGTTCAACATGACTAACTGACAATGCAAGTGACAAGCGCAGTACTTGTGATTTACCGTTCATTTATTGAGACGAAACTTGCGTGACAGTGAATGTGACTCCGTGTGTGAGTGTAACAGATGCTTTCATAGCGATCACAACAAGCACATATGAAGCGAATACTTTGAGCATAACTAGAACATGGTCGCAAGCATGACTTAGACACTAGCATGCAGAAACTTGAATGAAATGAACAAGCAAGGCAGATGCAAATATTAACACAATCTCACGGGGTGAACCCGAGTGTGTGTAGTCATCAAGTGAAACTCTTAAGGGAGGCTCTGAAATTGGTGTAGGCCAAAATTTTGGAGGGTGGTTGTAGCCGCTACAATGCTTGGCGACACAGTGGTAGAACTCCAGCTTCTCTGTTTCTGTTCATTGCTAACACAGGGCCTTGGTCTTTCAAGGAGTATTGAATCATTGTGCGGGTTACTTTAGTTTCCCCACTTACCCCGTGGACATACATGGTTCACCATTTTCCAAATCAGTTAAACACAATCAAAAGTTCAGCTTAGATCTCAGTGTTTCGAATCCAGGAAGGGTAGTTTGGTTCACGAGTTAACGATTTCCAGAGTATAAGTTTTCATCTCTGGTGTTTCTCTGCTACCAGCAGCCTTGGATAGTACCCCGACAGAGTCATGCAGGAACACACACATTGCTCCACTGACAGTGAGCCTAGTCAGTACCCCAGTGGAGTTGCATGCTTCCCTTCTCTGCGCAGGAAGCCTTTCTCTTCTTTCGCCTTTGTATTTTTCAAGAGGGCTTTGCATAGGCACTTATTTATTTTTGGGGAAGAAGAGGGATCCTGAATTATTGAGAGTAGAAGAGGTTGTTCCTTCAGAGAAGCATGTAAGACCTCTGACATAGGTTTTCTTGTTTATATTTTCCCCTTCTTCGTTTCTACTAGTTGGATGAGCTTGAACACACATAGCAAAAGGTTGAGTACAGGCATGGGGCTTCCCAGTGTGGACAAAGGTTCATGGTTGGACCAAAACTTCCCTTACAGACAGTTTGTATTTTCCGTTGGGACTTCATCGGCCGAAGCTTATAACCAGGCATAGAGAAGATGGACACAAGACTGGCTAGGTTCTACAGTGTCAAAATTCAATTCAAATTTCAGCCACATACTCTATTCAAAAGCCAAAGCGTAGTAGTTGGCAACACTTATTTCTGGAAACAAAAATAGTAATATATCAAACAAACAAAACACACGTGAACAAAAATAGTAAGTAGAATCAAACAAAGCAAAAACAAAGATAATAAGAAAAAAACAAACCAAATGGAAACAAAAAGCAGCAAGGAAACTATGTACATGGCACGGGGGCGGCCCGACCTATTGAAAAGAATGCTTGAGGTCTTGGTCGTTGACAGGAAGGTTTTCAATCCTCCCATCAAGTGATTGCAAATGATGCGTGTGTGGGACAAGCTTCTTGTAGACTAGTGCAAGTCCACCTGGTTCCGCTACTAGAACCTGTTGGTAGTCCAGAAAACCTTCAAGTGAAGACAACACCATTGTTTCAGTGCAACATGGCCTTGGATGATGACACGGGGTAGTTGTTTTTATTCCGGTAAGGGTTCAAGTTTTTGAAGTCAAAGTGTAAGCGGATTTTCCTAGATTTCTTACATTCGGGATTTAAATTAGAAAACCAAGTATGATGATGAATTTTGCAAGTAGTCCAACCGCTTAAAATGTTAGTCAAGTTTTTCTATAAAAGGAGTGCAAACAACATGTATGTGTTACCTGGTCTTTGTTGCAATGCCTTGTCTCCTCCTTTACCTGGAATCTCATGTCGGACAGCTCGCATGTAGTGTGTTTTCAAGTCATCATCTACCTGTGTAGACCCATCCCGGTATTGTTTGATCAAGAGGTCAATGATTTGCTACTACTGCGGTGTGTAGCTTGCACCGAGATTGGCCATCCTCGGATCATGACAAGTTCCAAAAATGCTTCATTTGTTCGTAGCAGTAGTCCTTTGTGTGTTCAAGACGACAGCTTCATACTCAGCATCGTTGTTTATGCATTCAAACTTCAAAAAGCTTGAAATCATGGATTGTCCATTATTTCGGATGAGTGAGATACGCTTGGTCCTTGAGCCATCATGTGTTCCCGATTTGTCAAAACTCATGGCCCACAACTCATTCGTACATGGATTGTTTGGTATGCTAGTATTACTTCTACTACCGTTGCTGCTACTACTGCTACTATCAGAAAATAAAACTGTACAAGTTTCATTACCATCAGTTGGGCGAGGAAGGAGTCCCAACTACTTGTCTGGTGAGGTTAGATATGGTCGTGCAGGATAACACTCCAATGTTGTTTCCAGGAGGCAGTTGCCAAACGTGAGTTCTGTGAAGGACAACGGTTTGTTCTTGTCCTTAAGGGGAATGACATTGTGTTTCATATACCTCTCGGATAACACCCATATTTGGTTTCATTTGCCCTTGTATGAAAGCCACATGTGAGACCAGTGTGTAGCAAAATATCAATATAGCTTGCTGGACCAGTCTCTGCTAAGTAGCAGGCCATATGCTTCTGGTATGTCCACAACAACTATGTTGATGCATTGGTGGACTTGACTGTCATGAGATAGTCTAATGATCACAAACAGTTCACGAATGGTTGGTACTAATGTTCTATCGATTTGGATGATTCTCGTGGATGTTTTGCTCCATTATGCATTGATCTTATTAGCAATGGAGAGCGGCATGACATTGGTTGCCACACTAGAATCAACCAAGCAGTTGTGAACATTGTAGTTGAAAACTTCAAATGAAAGCAGGAATGGGGGGCAACCTGAATTTTCTTCTTCCATCTGGAGTGTATTGAGCACAATGGATAGTAATCCGCGAGTTGTGCATGCTCCCTTGTTGGTAGAGGCTACTTTGTCTGTTTTCGTCTGTCCCAATGCACACAACAGGATATCTCGTTGACTCTAGACTTTGGCTAACTTGAACAAACAAATGATCAATCAATTTTTGTTCATGTCATAAACTATGTTGTAGTCCAATGGTGGTAGACTCACCGAGGTGTCCGGGGTGGAACGGATGTTCGTGTTGTTCGGCAGAGTGTTTTGCAACTTGCTGCTCATGGATGTACTCTTATCCGCCGTTGTCTTCTCGTACTTGCTTTTCATTTGTTTCTTTGAGACGGCTGGTGGATCGACCTTATTTATCGGCTGTCTCACCTTTTCTTGCATTTCCCCAAGTGTAGGGGGAGCCCCTTTACTCCTAAGATGGTAATGATCATTTTGCTTTTGGGGCTACTTCTCAGTGTTCGTCTTCGAGATTACTTGTGAGCACCGATATGCATTCACCACATGCCCAGAACTTGGTGTTTCATTAGGTGCAACCTCTTCGTCATCATCAGTGCCTTCCAGCTGCTCCTGGATATCGCCTTCCGCATCAAGTGTATGACTACAGACAGAGCTAACAACTAGCTTCCAATCCGAACAAGAGTTCTCGAGGTGAAACTCTTCATGGAAGGAACAGAACTTAGGATTAGCACATTGATCAAGTTGGAACATAGGCTTCTGTGCAGTTTTCAAAGCGAAACAATTGTTGCTTGATGAGCTGGTCAATGAACTACTTGCCTATCTCTTTGTCTGGGCGGATGACTGCTTGCGAATGTGTCCGTTTTCCATTGCTTGAGTTCGGACATTTTGGTGGTCAAGATCTTGACAAGGCGAGTGAGAGTCTCAATATCAGTTGCTTCCTTGTCTCTACCCTTACTCGTCGTTTCTTGGGGCTTCCTGCTCGCATCCTTGGAGTCTTTAGTTGATTCGTCATCCTTGATGACTCCGATTGTGTGCATGTCTTTTTCAACAATAATAGCCTCTTTGCAAGTTTCCAAAAGTGTTGGCTTCACATCTTGCTTAACGAACTGCACAATAGTGGTCAACAGTGAAGACTTGTAATAGTCAACAGTGATGGAGTCATGAGGTTTAGTGAATACTACAAATTTGTTCAAAATATGCATAAACCTCTGATTGAAGTCTTTCACTTTCTCTTTTCCCTCCATCTTGAGGCTTCCCAATTCTTTGAGTAGCATGGTTGGGGTCTTGTCATCAGCAAACTTCTCAAGGAAGATACATTTGAAAGAACCCAAGTTCTATATGGAGTTAGGTGGAAGGCTGTGATACCAAGTAGCTGTGCAACCATCCAAGGTACATGGGATCAATCTACATGCTACATTGTCATAACATACCTCAAGAGTCTGCAGTTGTAGGTAGAAGTTGTCTAAGTGGTCTTCTACCTTCACCATGCCATCAGGGTTGAACTTGATGTTCATTCTCTTCGCTCGCTTCGGCATCTTATGCAGAACATCCAGGAGAGCCAATGGTCCCTGAGTCATCCATTCAAGATTTGGGTCAACCATCTCTTCGTCTTCTTCGTCCTCTTCCTCTCCTTCAAAGTCTGATGGTTCTGGATTTGATTCTTTTGGTTTGTCTCCACCTCCACCTCCTCTGTTACCTTCCCCTTTGCCTCCTATACCGAAGTTTGATCCCAAGATCACAAGGGTGCCTTGTTCATATTCAAGGAATATTTTAGGTTCCTCTTCATCTTCAATAGCTTCTTCTAGACCTTCAAGCGTGGCAAGGATTTCTTCTTCCACTAATGATACAACAACTCCTGTGGGAGTGGCTATTGGCTTCCTAAATGTGTGCGGAAGATGTTGTACGTCTGGGATCAGTCTGACTGCTTTCGCGAACTGGCGAGTCATGGGATAGACAGAGCGAAGGTGTTGATATGAAATCTCATGTTCAATTTTGGGAGGTGAGGAGTAATCAACTTCAGAGTCGCGTGTAGGTGAGAGGGAGTGTGAATTACTGCCTTGACCAGATGGTTGATGAGTGAGTGTGAGGGGAATCTTAGCCATGTACAACTAGCAGCCTCCTCCTAGCGCTAGAAATGTTGATGGTGCTGGACCCGCCAACATTTAGGGGATCACCCCGGTATGAAGTCCCAACTAGAACTCACACCGTTTGGTGTGGGAGTCCCATCCAGTATGATGGCATGGTTGCCATTGTCTTAAGGATTTGCCTCAACTCTTGCTTGTCAGCATAGGAGAGTCATCTGCTTTGTCTTCGGGAAGTGAGTTTCGCATGCTTGGTGAGTGTAACTGCACTCATGTCAATGGTTCTTTCACTGTAAAAGGGGAATATGGTGAAAGTGAGTTCTGGGCTGGATGGGATGCAATCCCAACTCGGCTAGGAACACATAACAGAATAGGACATGCACATATTTTAGAGGAGCAGTCCACACGGATGTGGCAGTCACAACATACAAGGTAAGATAATACGTACATCACTTAACGGATCAGTTTGAACGAGTGAAGTGGTTGTTATAGAAAGCTTCATGTGAAAGGTTTGTTTGATGTTCGGGAGAGCAATCTACACGGGTGAGATAGTGTTAATAGCATATACAACACATTTCCATTAATAGAGTATGCATTACAACAAATGAAATAGTTCAGATGTAGAACACAGGTTAAAGCAACATGCATTACAAGTGTTAAATATTAGTGTTACAACAGATACAATACATGTGTGAAAATGTGTTGGCTTGTGAAAAAAAACATAGAGAAAAAGAAGAAACGAGGAGCGAGAGCAAACAACAAGAGTAAACAGCAAGAGTTGCAGTCGGGGAACCCTATGGAGGGCTGTAGAGGAGGGAGCTCCACTCCCTTCTATAAGGAGGCTGTTGCCAGTAGAGGTAAGAAACCTATAGAAAATGATAAAGATATGGGGGAGGAGCGAAGAAGAAACATGGAAGAGAAAACAGAAGAAGCCATTAATAAGGAAAAGAATGGCACAAAAGACAAAGAGGAAGAAGACAAAAAAAAGGGAGCTATAGACAAAAAACAAAAGGGACCCTGCAAGCCCAAAGCAGAGATAACTCCCAGGGTCATTTTTAAATGATCTAGCTCTGTAGGTGCACATGGAGCACATGTGGACTTATGCCATCATCTGTAAGTTCATGGGATTATGGCCCACTGAAAAAGATCTATAGTCATGGACCATATACCACTAGAAACCTAAAGGAAGCATAGAACTACATCTTGGGTCCAAGGGATTCTTTATGGTAGTGTTCACAAATATTGAAGACAAGGAAAAAATATTTTAAGGAGGGCCTTACTTCTATGCAACAGCAGGACTCTATATGAGATCGTGGAGGATGAATTTTGTTCCAGAAAGAGAAAATTTTACTTCAGTTCCGGTCTGGGTAAGGCTCTATTATCTACCTATTGATTACTGGCAAAATGAATCGTTAGCTGCCATATGTAATAAATTAGGTCGCTATGTGAAAGCCTCTGAAGCCACTCAAAGGGGAAAATATACTTCCTTTGCCAAAATATGTGTGGAAATGGACCTATCAAGAGCTCTACCAGATGAGGTGATCTTGGAAGTTCTTGATGAAGAATGGGTGCAAATAGTTGACTATGAACACATTCCGTTCAGATGTCGCAAATGTCACGAACATGGACACCTTTTCAGAGACTGTCCGCTTAGTAAAGAAGTAAACAAGAGAAAAACCAACACAATGAAAGAAATAGAAAGCTTCCAAAAAGTGGTTAATAGAGGCAGAGGAAGTAAAAGAGGACCGAAACAACATCAAGAAGAAGGAAAATAGTTCAGTCAAAATAGATTCCAAGTGCTTGAGGAAGAGGAAGATATTACAAAAGAGGATCAAGCAATGGATGGAAATACGGTGGAAAAGGGGAAGGAAGAAAACCAGGAACAAACACAAAATATTGAATATCAGAAAGAGGCTACAATGAGTGATACAAAACAAGAAATGGATCAGGAAATGACCCAGAATGAGATGGACCTGGAGGACCATGAACTACAGGAAATTCTTGACAAAGAAAACCTAGATCTAGAAGGGTTCTTGATACAAGGAACCACGGGAGGAGTGGATTATTTACCTCAAGAAGAGTTAAACAGAATACAACAGTTGTTTCTATGGAAAACTCAGGCTCAAGCGCTGGGAAAAGGTAAAACCATCGATAATCAGGACAATAGATGGGTGAAAACAATGAAAACTACTCTGGAACTAGCCACTAGAAACCTAGGCAAGAAAAGAGGTAGGAAAAAGCAGAATGAACTCTTGATGGAGTGCGGAAAGCTGATGATTGATTCAGGTAAGATGAAAGATCTAGACAGTTACTCCTTTACAAATCTTTAATAATGAAGTTTACATCTTGGAATATCAGAGGTCTAGGGAGTAAGAGAAAGCAGAGAATGCTTAGTAATAGAATGAAACAAGAAAAGTCAGATTTAATTCTCATCCAAGAAACAAAATGTTCCATTCAAAAATTAAGACAATTTCACAACAAATGGCTCAGTAGATTTGAGTTTCTTGAAGTCAAAGTAGAGAATATAGTTGGGGGCATACTCACTCTATGAAACCCCAACAAGTTATGCATTTTCGATGCTGAGGCTTCCAGAATTATTCATCAGTTGTGATCCACTCGGTAGGAGAAAGGGACACCTTTCTAGTCACAAATGTTTATGGTCCTCAGAGAATAGATGATAAACTTAAGTTTCTAGATTCCCTCGTGGATCTCAGAGACAGACATTCAAATATACCCTGGATCATGGGAGGGGACTTTAACAAGATCAAATCTCTTTCAAAGAAAAAAAGAGGGACAAGAGCTCTAAGTAAAGACTCTTTAGCTTTTCAAACCTTTTCAGAAAATATGAATCTTGTTGACACTAATTGGAATACTGGCCTTTTTACCTGGAATAACAAAAGAGGTGGGGATTCCCATGTTACCTCTAAGTTAGACAGATTCCTCATCTCTGAGAATCTTATACTGACAGATAAAGAGCTAACACGTGGGTTTTTCCCTTTGGAGGCTCAGACCACTGGCCAATTCAACTGGAGCTTAAGGGTATTAGTACTCCCAGGAAGAAACCTTTCAGATTTTAAAATATCTGGCTGTCACACCCAGACTTCATCAGCAACATAGGAAAATGGTGGTCAGAAGATTTACAGATTCAGGGGACAAGAATGTACCTACTTCACAAAGAATGGAACAAGAAGGATTTTGGAAATATTTTTGAGGAGAAAAAAGTTGTTGAAAACAAAATGCAGGTTCTCAAACAAGTTCTGATCACGGAAGGCTTTGATAAAGACATTAGTGATCAAGTTGATAAACATCATCAAGATTGGGAGAATCTATGTAAACAAGAGGAAATATTTTGGAGACAAAAATACAGAGTTCAATGGCTCAAAGAAGGAGAACGTAATACTAAGTTTTTTCATAGAGCCACCATGGCCAATAGAACCCACAATAGAATCTCTTCGATCAAGAATGAGGAAGGACAACTTCAAATCTCCCATGAATCCATAGAAACGGTGTTAGTCCACCACTTCCAAGGTATAACTTAGGAGAACAATTCAGATAGAGAGCAATTCATCAGGGAGATAACTAGTAACATACCGAAACTGGTGTCCAGAGAGGATAATTTCAACCTTAATAGACCAGTAATGGAAGAGGAGCTTAGCGAAGTTCTCAAAGAAATGCAGAATGGCAAAGCACCAGGCCCGGATGGTTTTAATGTGGACTTCTTCAAAGCTTAGTGGAATATTATTAAGCAAGATATTTTGAATGTTGTGGAGGACTCCAGGTTAAACAAAACCATGTTGAAAGCGCTCAATACATCCTTCATTGCCCTGATCCCCAAGCAGGACACTGCTCATACACTGGATAAATATAGACCCATAGCCCTATGCAATGTGGTCTATAAAATTGTATCCAAGGTCGTGGCTAACAGACTCAAACCTTTGCTTCTGGTTCTTGTTTCAGGGGAACAATCAGGATATGTGGAAGGCAGACAAATTCTTGATAACATCATTCAAGCTCAAGCGGTGGTTCACTCATTAACTAGCAAGAGGCAAGCGGGTATGATCATGCAATTGGATATAGACAAAGCTTATGACAAGGTAAACTGGGACTACATCAAGAAAATGCTGATTGCTTTTAGATTTGATCATAATTGGGTCAGATGGATAATGGCACTGGTGACTTCCTCTAGTTTTTCTATATTAGTTAATGGCTCTCCCTCATAGATGTTCAGTCCTCCAAGAGGCCTCAGATACGGAGATCCACTCTCTCCCTTCCTTTTTATCATCATGATGGAAGAACTGGGCAGGGCAATAAAGCAAGCGAAGGAAACAGGAAAGATTAAAGGCCTGCAACTAATGGAAAATGGTTAGGCCCTAACTCACCAACAATTTGTAGATGATACCTTGTTACAGGGAATCCCCACTATCAAAGAAGCTACAACCTACAAGAAAATTCTAAATCTCTTCGCCATGGCTTCAGGTATGGAAATTAATCTCTCCAAGTCAAAAATCTTTTTCTTCAATACCAATATTGCTATTCAGAAAAACATCTCTAGAATTCTAGGCTTTCAAAGGGATTCCCTTCCTTCAAAATATTTGGGAGTTCCTCTAACTGCTAAACCAATGCTCAAAAGTATTTGGGAACCTTTGATCAATAAGTTGCAGGATAAAGTCAGTAAATGGACCATCAGATCCCTAAATCTTACTGGCAGGATAGTTCTTACAAAATCTGTTCTACAAGCTATCCCTATTTTCATGTTATTAGCCCTCCCAGCTCCAAAAGGAGTCCTTCAACAATTCAAAAATATTCAAAGAAACTTCCGTTGAGGCAAGGAGGAGACTAGGAAGAAATGGGCCTTAGTGTCTTGGGAAAAAAATTGTAAGCCCAAGATACATGGAGGGCTAGGCTTGGATGATCAGGAGATACTCAGCAAAGTTTTAGGGGCCAAAATTTGGTGGCGTTGGGTTCAACATCCTGAGACTCAATGGGTAAACATATGGAAAGAAAAATATGCCAGCTCCTGGCAAAACAATGATCTCATAAGAATTTCAGGAAATATAAAGGGCTCATATATCTGGAACAAACCTTGGGAGAATAGAAGACTAGTAGAATAGAATAGCTTCTGGGAAATCAGAGAAGGAAATATTGCTCTCTTTTGGGAAGACAGGTGGCAACAAGAATCAATTTTGTTAAAGGAAGACTTCCTCGATCTCAAGCAGGAGTCAGATTCACAAGGATTAATTAAGATAAAGGACTTCTGGAATCATTCTCATAATATGGAAAAATGGAGAATCTGGAGAAACATTGATTGTAGAGATAACAATCTCATGAAAACAAAAGCAGAGGAGCTCAGAAAAATAGTGGAACAAAGGAAAATCTTAGTTGCAGAGGTGCAAGACCAACTAAGATGGGGCAATAACAAAGAGGGCACCTTTAATCTAAAGGAAGTAAAAGGAATTCTCCTAGGGCTGGGCCCCTAGATTCCAGAAAAAATTTGGCAAAACCTTTGGAGGCACCAAGTATGGATGAAATTCAAACCCTTCATGTGGTTGGTATACCACAAGAAAATCCTGACTTGGGACAACATCAGGAAGAGAGGTGTTCTGGGACCTTCAAGATGCCAACTCTGTGAGGCTCAAGAGGAAACAATGGAACATTTACTCAACAGTTGCATCTTCACTTCCGGTATATGGGACATATTTGCTACAATCTTTCAGCAATCTGATAAATACATAGGAAGCATAATTAATACCCTCAACAATTGGAGAAGAATATTTTTGGATTACAAAATTCTTAGCTCAGCATGGGCTCTTACTCCAAGCTTCATTATATGGAACATTTGGAAGGAAAGGAACAAAATAATATTTAAGGATGAAAAGAAGCCTCCTCACCGCCTGTTTGAGATAATCCTGAAATAGCTCAAGGGGACAGTGGAAACCACGGTTCGCAATTACCCTAAAAAACCTCCCTCTGATGTAGATTTAAAAATTCTCAGGCAACTGGGGATGCAAGGGCTCACTCCCCTAGGTCTAGACAAGAATATTATATCTATGGAAAAGGAGAAAGATTTCTGGCATCATCCTCTAGAAGGCTATGTAAAATACAACATTGATGGGGCTTCAAAAGGGAACGCGGGAATAGTGGGGTATGGAGGTGTCCTCAAAAATGCTGAAGGAAATATTTTATTCATCTTCCATTGCCATCTAGGTAAATCCACCAACAACATGGCTGAACTAATGGCTATGGAGCAATGCCTGGACTTTCTGAGACAAGAAAATTGTTTCAATGTTATAATAGAGGCGGATTTTGAGTTAATCATCAACTCAGTGCAGAGAATAAATAATGGTACGACGCCAGAGAAAGTCTCTAAACATTGGAAACTAATTCAGGTCTTTCAAAGAATTCAGAGCCATCTTCAGGGCCTTCACATGATCAGTTTCCACCATGTTCACGGAAAGGAAAATAAGTTGGCGGATCTTCTTGCCAACCAGGGGGTAAGATGCACTGAGGATAAGGTTTTGATGAAGTGGCAGGAGTTGTTTCCGAGCAGACTAAAAGTGCTATGTTGTGAGCAAGCAGAAGAAGATAGGGAAGTGTTTAGACACCAAGCCATGAAGGTTAGCTCGATTTTATTTAACCCCTAAATGTGTCATCAAGATCTGGTGAACGGTACTTTGGCGGGGAGAAAACTAGGACTGCGTGCTCTTTATCCCGAAGTAAGCGTGAGGAAGATCTCTACTCTTTATTGGGAGTGAAATGAATCCCATAGGTCTTCAATCAGTGGTAAGCCTCTCTTCCTTTCAGGGTTTCAGGTTCAGGCGAGAACGACAATCAATTGCAGAACGATCCCTGTTTTTTTAGGAAACCATATTTTTAAGAATTCGGTGTCTCGGAATGGAAAACCACCTCCCAGGTGGTTTTTGGCTAATCACACCACTTTCAAGCAGGATCTAGTATTAGCGATTTCGCAGGGATGCAATTCAATCTCCAACACATGGTAGGATGAGGGTTCCGAAAACCCCCCTTCATTGCACACTAATGTTAGACCATCTTGTCCGATGCGAAATCAATCTCATCCATTGGATTTAGTTGTTGGGGATCAACAGCTGGGTCTGATCATGCAACTTGGTGGGGCAGGACCGTTAAACATTGGGCTTTTTTGTTGTGGGATATCTTTCTCGACCGTCGATCTTAGCGCTTTTTTTGGACGGCTCAGATGGTGTGGGCTTTTCTGAAAGCGGTGCAGAGGGAAGGTTTTTTTGGGGGTCAGGTGGCATTTTTGAGAGTTTTTCCTTGGGTTTGGGTTTTTCTTTGTAAGACGAAGAGGTTAAGCCCTTGGTAGCATGGGCTTAATTTTTTATGATTCCTTAGCGTCGGGAAGATGTTTGTAAAAATTGTATACTACTTCTTGGCTTAACGAAATAGAAGGATCCACACTTGCCTTAGCAAAAAAGAAAATGTGTTGGCTTGTGGAAGGCTTCTGAATTAAGCGAAAGTTCCAAGACAAATCGTTACACCATACATCACTAACCACGAGTATGGGGCATTGAGCCACTGGGATTGACTATGTGGGAGGAGCTAAGGTGAAAAGTCTTTTGCATGTACAAATGAGGGGGTATTTATAGCCGAGGGTGAAACTGACCCTTATGGTTGTTTGACTACCCTCGTGACCATTTGACTTCCATGACTTTTCGACTTACATGACTCTTTGTTCAACAAGTGGGTCTCTTGTACATCCACGTTATATTACATTGGTTGACAACATAACCCATAGTAGAGATGTGGGCCACATGACTCATGACATGACACGACATGATAGTGCTGTTACATTCATGTTGTTGTTGAAGTGCATGTTGAGCTTTAGTGCTGCTAGGTAATCGGTGCCTTCACGGTGTATCACAACTTCACCTTCGCATGGCGAAGTGTGTGGAGTCTTCGATGGTCCTTGGTTTGCTTGATGAATCTCAAGAATGTTGTTCCTTGCTTGCATGTTGGAAGTCTTGATAGGCTCATCTGTTCATGAAGGTGCATGTTCATCGCATTCATCCATTTCAAATGCATCGTTCGTTCGTCCGTTGGTGAACCTGTCCTTTTGCATGTGCTCCCTTCATTCATCCCATTCGTCATCCTGCCATGTTTGTCAGTGTACCTGTACTTGTAGTCACTCATGATGAGATGACATCAAATCCAAAACCTCCTAGTCTACCATAACACATGATCATTTCGGATGCAGGTGACCAGGAGAGGCAGCGAGGTTGTGAAGGGGTATGATGAATCTGGGAACTGCTGATGAAAAGTGCACAAGAGTCACTGAGTGATGGATACGGACAATCTGAGTCAACAATGACCATTTGCGAGGTCTAGCTCGACTAGGAGGCAAAATTGAGTAAATTTTGGGAGGGACAGTCCGGGGTGGAGGAAAGGAAGGTAGGAAGGATCTATGCAATTTCTAGAATGAGTGGAAGCAAGTGATGGAAGGAAAAAATTGCACAATTTTCTGGAGGAATAGGTTAGGCTGTGAGGAGGGTCAACAGGCAAGGATTGCGTAGTTTTTGGGAGGAACTTCTTGGGAGACTGGTAGCCAAAACTGCATAATTCCTAGAGGGAACTAGCAGTTGGCAACTGGGGTCACTGCTAGCCAAAACTTCTCAATTCCCAGAGGGAACTGGCAGTTGCCTGCTCAGTCGTTGGTAGTAGAAACTACACAATTCATGGATGGAACTGGCAGTCTGGTGCTAGGAGCTGTTGGTGGGGAAATTGCACTGAGGCTGGGAGGCTAACCTATTGATCATCTCTGTATAATTTATGATCTGAGCTGACTGATGGGCAGCAGAAGGACTGCTCATGAATACTGCGCAATTTCTGATATGAACATTCAGTCGACTGTTGGGATGACCGACAGGGAAAACTGCAATTTTCTGAGAGAGACAGGGGCGGGCACTTGTTGTCTATCCGACCTGTTTGCGCAATTTCCTCAATCAGTTGTGCGAGTAAGTTCAGTGGCCTCTGTGAAAATTTTGAGGGGAGTTAGTCCCAGTGTCACTGTCGAGTTCGATTGTCTCGGTGGCCAGCATGAGAGTTGATTGAATTTCTTGCGGGCAACGCAGCTTGAAAAGACTCGCTTGGTGCTTCTACGTTGTTCTGGTTGAAATTCGATCGAGTCGATGGCAGGATGATGGTCTGGATGTCAGAGGGGAGTCTTTTCATTGGAAATTCAACAAAAATGACTAAGTGTGTGAACGATCGAAAGATGCATAGGTGATCATACGAACGCACACTCGCATGACTCGACAATGAAGTGACCCAAACCATCCAGACATACATGTTCAACATGACTAACCGACGGTGCAAGTGACAAGTGTGACACTCATGATTGACCATTCATTGATCGAGACAAGGCTTGCGTGATAGTGAATGTGACTCTGTGTGTGAGTGCAACATATGTTTTCATAGCGAACACAACATGCACATACGAATCGAAGAATTTGAGCATAACCATAACATGGTTGCAAGCATGACTTAGACACAAGCATGAAAAAACTTGAATGAAATGAGCAAACAAGGTGGATGCAAAGACTCACACGAGCTCACGGGGTGAGCCCAAGTGTGTGCAGTCATCAAGTGAAACTCTCAAGGGAGGCTTCGAAATTGGTGCAAGGCAAAATTTTCGAGGGTGGTTGTAGCTGCTACAACATGGTGATAAGGTATTTCATGAAATTCATGAAGAGAAAAAATGGAATGTGAATCATGGTTTTAGAGACTCTAAATTTGGGATGAAGACCAACCATAGTCCAAAGACCAATATGCAAAAGTTTGATGGAAAGGATCTAGTAACATGGATACTACAAATGGAGCGGTTCTTTGATCTACATGATGTGCAACACACACAAAAGGTATGCATTGCATCTTTATATTTAAAACCCAATCAATTTCTATGGTATTGATTGATTTTTTGCCATAAAGCACTACTCACTTGGACAATTTTTACAGAGGAATTGATAGCACATTATGAGGATGTAAATAACAATACTTTCTTTAGCCAAATAATAAATCTCAAACAAAAGGGACTAGTTGAGGAGCACATTGAGGACTTCCAAAGATTTACTATGAAGGTAACAGATATTCCAGAGGATCATTTGATTGATGTCTTCTTAGGTAATTTAAAGTATAACATCCAAAATGGTGTTTGTTGTTGGGAACCTAAGTCATTGGACAATGCATTGAAAGTGGCAAGAAAAGTTGAGAGAAAAATTATGGTAATAAGGAGGTCTACCACTCACAACTATAAATATGGAAGTATTGTCGCTCCTAGCTTCCCATAACTTACAAGGCTAACACCACAACAACTTGAGGAAAAAAGAGAAAAAGGGTTTCATTACTGTTGTGATAGAAAATACACTAAAGGTCATAAGTGTGCGGAGAAGAAATTATTTAACATAGATTGTGAAGAGGAGGAAGAAAAGAAACAAGAAACATAAAAATAAGAAGATATACACCAGGAACCAACTCTAGGGGCCAAAGAGAAAGAAACGAATCCATCCATATCTTGTAATGCATTGGTGGGAATTACCACTCCTCAAACTCTCAAAATAGAAGGATATATCAAGAAAAAAATGTACTAGTGTTGATTTATTTAGGTCTTACTTATAATTTTATTCATTCTAAGATGGTTAAGGATTTGAATTTCTTTCTATATCCAACACCAGAGTGTCAATTAATGGTGGCAAATGGAGGAATTATAAATTGCTCAAAGAATTTCCATAATATCAATCTAACCATGGGGGAATATGTATTGAATAGTACAATTATTTCCATTCCAATGGGTGGTGAGGATGTTGTATTAGGAGTCCAATGGTTATAATCATTGGGGATGATAGTTTTTAATTTTCAAGATTTTTTCTTGAAATTTTTCTCAGAAGAAAAATAAATTTAATTAGGGGTATCACAGGGAAACCTGAGAAGATAATAAGCTCTAATGGCCTGACAAATATTTTGAAGAAGTAACAATGAGGGTTAATTGCACAATTATGTTTGTTAGATGTTCACACATCTATGTCATCCATTTCTCTAGATCTCCAAATAGTTCTTGACAATCATTCCAAGGTATTTGATACCCCCAAAGGTCTCCCACCTATTCGCGATCATGATCTTGCTATTCACTTGATTCCAGAAAGCGTTCCTCCAAACATTAGACCTTACAGAAATCTCTATGCCCAAAAGAGTTAAATTGAACATATGGTTGCAGAAATGGTAGAGGAAGGTATAATTCAACCTAGCCAAAGTTCTTTTTCCTCTCTAGTAGCATTGGTGCACAACAAGGATGGATCATGCCATATGTATAGGGATTATAGAGAGCTCAACAAGCTCACTATTAAAGATAAGTTTCCCATTCCTATCAATGATGAATTTTTGGATGAACTACATCAAGCAATTTACTTCACCAAGATGGATCTTCATTCAGGATATCATAAAATTAGAATGAAAACATAAGACATTCTGAAAACAACATTTATAACTCGTGAGGGTCATTACAAATTTTTGGTCATGCCTTTTTGCCTTACTAATATGCCTTCCACATTTCAAGTTTTGATTAATTCCACTTTCAAACCCTTCCTTATAAAATTTGTATTAGTATTTTTTGATGATATACCAATCTATAGAAAGTCTTGGAAAGACCATGTTCAACATGTTGAAAGGGTACTCAAACTATTGGAGTAGAACCAATTGTATGCAAAACTCTCCAAATGTTTCTTTGGGGTATAGGAAGTGGAATATTTGGTTCATATTGTATCCCATGACGGTGTTAGGGTAGACCTTAACAAAATTAAATCCATCAAGAAATGGAAAATCCCCACAAACTTAAGGAATCTTTGAGGATTTCTCACATTGACAGGGTATTATCACAAATTTGTTAAGAATTATGAGAAGATAGCAGCACCTCTAACAATATTAATTAATAAAGATGCATTTTATTGGACTCTAGAAGCAACTAAGGCCTTTGCACATCTTAAAGAGGCAATGTGTCAAGCTCCAGTATTAGCTACGCTAGATTTTGCAAAAACTTTATTGTGGAATGTGATGCCTCTAGAAATAGGATTGGTGTTATTTTAATGCAAGAAGGAAGACCCATTTCTTTTGAAAGTTGTCCAATCAAGGGAAAATATTTACAGAAATTTATTTATGAGAAGGAAATGTTGGAAATCCTACATGCACTGAAGAAATGGTGCCCTTACCTAATGGGAAGACACTTCAAGGTAAAAATAGATTATGATAGTCTTAAATACTTACTGGAACAAAAATTATCTTCAAAAGAGTAGCAAAAATGGATCTCAAAGATCTTGGTTATGACTTTCAAATCATCTACAAAAAAGTGAAGATAAATGTTATTGCAGATGCACTCTCAAGAAGGGATCAGGACATGGAAGCATTTCTCTGTGCCATTTCTATTATCCAACTTAATTGGATAACTAAAGAAAGGGATGAATGGAAGAATGACAAAGAGGTGTGGACACTCATTCAAAAGTTGTAGAAATATCTCAATACTTTTGATACATTTATCTAGAAAAATGATTGATTATGGTAAAAATATAGTTGATATCTGATATCTAGAAATTTGTGGCAGAATGTTTAATTTGCCAACAAAATAAAGTTGATATAATTAATACCCCATGTCTATTACAACCTCTATCCATTCCAAGTCAGCATTGGGAGGAGGTCTCTATGGATTGTATCACAGGTTTACCCAAGTTCGAAGGAAAGAGTGTCATCATGGCGGTAGTTGATAGACTTACTAAGTATGCACACTTTTGTGAACTATCTAATCCTTTCAAAGGCAGTACAATTGCAGCATTGCTACTTCATTTATGGAAACAATTCAAAAGCTACATGGAAACCCAAATATTATTATAAGTGACAGAGATCCTATTTTCACTGGAAATTTTTGGACATAATTATTTTCTTGTCTTGGTACTGTTGAGGCCTCGAAAATCGCTGCAACAACATTGGGGAAACCACCCGGTCCGGACCTTAATACAGCTCCTTTTCTGTTTGGAATAGTGGCTCCGACTGGGGATAATGGGACCAGTTTCCCAACACTTATAGGTAAGCGGGATGGATGAGTGACGTATAAAATATGCTGGCGATAAGCGAATAACTATGACTATCAGCAAAAATATGATAACTATGATCTACCCCGGGGACTTATCGATTTCTAAAGCGTAGCGTTTGATGATCTGTGCTTCAAGACAGGCATATAGATGACTCTATCATTAAAACATAGATATTTAAATCATTCAAGACTGTTGTGCATAAATAGTTACGCAGAGCGATAACAGCGAAATTACCACACTTTATCATTTATATCATTGTTACATGCATGATTAAAGGAAAAGGCATATCACAAAACATCCAATAGTGGAATGAAATAGAGATTTGCTGTTACAGCGCATACATGTATTCAACAATAGCAAGAATAATGGCATAACAATTCATATAAAAGGAATGAATACAGATGCAGATAAAAGTACCATGTAAGCTGCTTAACACTCCCATATATCAATCGCTATGTCGCAGTCCTTCTTTCAACTCAGAAAACATCCCAAACAATAGACAATAGTGCGCAATTGCATAAAGAAGCTTTCCTGTTAAATTAAGAACCATTGGTCGAGTTTCATAAAAGAATATAGGCTGAAGCACAGTAGTGCAAACTTCAGTCTTTAAGTCTATTACAAAATTTTACGACCCTTTCTAAAAACATGAAAGGGTCTATAAATACTAAACTAATCTAAATATCTAAGAAACTGAAATGCTATTAAGTTGGCATCAATAAATATTTCTCCTATCTTCCTTGGCGATCTGGCAATCGGCGGCAATGATTCATCAGGCAGGCTCTTTGCCTTTAAACCTGAGCTGACATATCGCCAGCATTGGCTCTACTTCAGGCGGTTTATTGAGGCGCGAACTGAGCTGAGCAGCATATGTGGCATCTTGAATATCGGAAATTATGCACCCGAGAGCATCAGTTAAACACTTGAGGGCCGACCTTTGTGTGTGTGGCTTGATGAGAAAGTGCCAATATGCATCGTTAGTCAAAGTATTAACTCCAGCGATTAACCTTCCCTTCTCCTCCAAGTCATGATAACTTGATTGCTCAATCATATTTGCTGTTGTTACGCTTCCAGGTGTACACTGGGAGATCATGTTTGCCAAGTAGAGTGTGTTGTTGACCAGATCAATCATATTGCTGGCAGGTAATTTACATCTTGAAGCCGCTCTTTCTGCTTTCATCACTTGAGTGTGCCACTCTGTGAAGAGTATGTCCTTGTATGTTTCTTGGATTCTGGGCAAATTCGCTGCTTTTCCCACATCAGAATCTTGCCAATCAAGATATGTGGTTATGATTTCCTCAGCTTGGTCTAAATCATTCCTGGCCTTTTCCACCTGCTGACATACGGAGGTAGTTAGCTCGCATAATGGTTCTGCCTCAGTCAGTTGATGGCATAGGAGCCTAATCTGAGATATTAATGCATTGTTTATTTGCGATGCCTCGGCTCTGAAATCCTCCACTTTTTGGGTGCCCTTTATGACTTCGAGCTGTGCCGACAATTGAGCGATTTGCTCGTCCTTCGTTTTCATCATTAGCTCATTCGTTGTCTTCAACTGTGCCAATGCCTCTGATAATTCCTTTTGTTTCTGGATCGCGCTTTGGTCGATCCTCTGCTTCTCTATTTGCAATTGCTGGGTTAATAAATTGTTCGCTTGCTGTTGTGCCAGCAACTGCTCTTCTGCTTGCGCTGCTTTCTGCCTTGCCTCGGTCACTTTTGCCTGTAGTGCAAAAATTTCCTGGTCCTTAGTCTTCAATAGAAGACTTACCTCCGATGCCTTATCAATAGTCGCTGCAGAATAAGCTCCTGCATACTGTGACAGCTTTGTTAGGTCATCGGAGGGGTCCAATTCCTCCTTCCATACTACATTACCCGTGACTGTTTGCTCAGGAAAGATAGAAGGTTGATCAATCTTTCGTCTCTTCCTTGATCGCTTAACAACTGCTCTATGCCTTGGGCTGTAGAAAACATCCAGGGGAGGAATATCTTCCACCTGGAGAACGATTTGATCAGAAGGGTCTTTAGGAATTACCTCAACATCCTTGGAAATGGGTGGGCCACTGGTTCCACTTAGAACCTGAGAAGAAGTGATGTCCGGTGTATCATTTGTTTTGGAGGTATCTGTATCTTTGGAACCTTCCTTTCCACTGATAATAGAATCGAATTGCTTCCACTGCTGGAGCAATTCGGGATCAATGGTGGTTTGTTTCTGCTTCTCGGCTTGGGACTCGCTCCGCTCTTTTTCCTGCTCTTTCCTCTGCTGCTCCTCTAGTTCTTTCCTCTGTTTTTCTTCTTGTTCCTTTTTCTGCCTATCTGCCAATTCCTTTTTCTGCCTATCTGCCAGTTCCTTTTTCTGTTTCTCCTCTTCTTCCCTCTTATGCTGTTCGGCTTCCTCTTTCTTCTTTCTCTCTTCTTGTTCCATTTGTGCTCTCTGCTGTTTTTCTATTTGTTCTTTCTTTTGCCTCTCCGCTTGCTCTTTTCTCTGCTTTTCTGCCTGTTGCTTCTTTTGCCTTTCCTCCTGTTGCTTCTTCTGATCTTTTGTTGTAACGGGAGGCTGGCTTGATTGTTGCCGACCAGGCTCGCTTGAAGAAGTCGCTGGGGTTGTTGCCAGTAAATCTAGAGGCAGAGTTTGCAACCTCTGCTCTCTAAGTTTATTGAACTCAGTTAACCCCTCATCATTGTATTTCATCCTAGCGAGTTCTTTAGCATGACCTATTGTTTCGGAGGCAACGAACAGGTCATCAAATATATCTTCTTGATGGTCAAATTTTGTCAATTTGGCCTGTTCTAATGCGGTGTAAGCAGTTTTCTTTGGATCATAGAGTCTATTTGGGATAGTGGCCAGGGCTAAAGATTGCATCTTTGTGGCTTCCTTTTCTGCATGCTTGAGATCATGCAGAGTAAAGACACCAATTCTCAAGGGAAAAGAGGGCCAGCCCCTCTTCTTTTCTTTCTTGAGAGTCTGTGTAGTACTCTCGGCCATAATCTGATAGGAGATTTCTCGTGCTAGCAGTTTATCTGGAATATACAAAGGGAGAACATGCGGATTGGCTTGGCTCCCGAAAACCCTAATGTAGGTAAATCTCTCTTCTCCAAACCAACTTGCTACCGCTGGTAAATCAAAGGAAGCTAGATAGGAGATTTTGGGAATGGGCCTATCAAAAATAGAATAATGAATGGGAACCATAAAGCCATTGCAGATTTGGTACAAATGGTGCTTGTAAGAAGACTTCCACAATTTTTGGTGGTAAATATGAATGGGTGAGGGGTCTTGGGCAGTCCACCTCCAACCGAGGAAGGGAAACTCAGAATTGAAACATAATGTATCTAAAATAAAAGCACTGTAATAAAACGGGGGAATTTTCCTTTCAGTGACAACAGAATTAGCTCTAAAATCACGGACAGCTACAGCTAACTTATCAGAGAGAATAGTGGCCCAATCCATGATTATGTTGTTTACTGCTGCTTCCATTAGGGGAACCATCTCTATGGTAAAATTAGCAGAGTCGTGTAATCCCCATAGCCTACACATCATTATCCCCGCATAGCAATAGGGAGAAGCCAAAGAATCGACTGAGTACTTACCGGAAGTCTCGTGCTTGTGTTTGGCCGGATTCTGCCTCCAATCCCGAATGGGCTCGGATTCCACTTCATTATCAGCTGCAAATTTCTCCAGGAAAGTCTTGTTGTACACCTTCTCCGGCTCGGGAAAATGATACATTTGCCTTAGATGCTCTGGTTTGAACGACCCGAAAATCCTCCCATCTCTTGTGCTAAACGTTCTGTCGAGGATTGGAATTTCCTCAATTGCCCATCGCACGACGTCTGTGTAAGGGAGAATCTGTTCTCTGGCCGCTATCCTGTGAAGGAAAGAGTCGGCCAAATCTTTGAGAGTAGAATCAGACTTCTTAAGTAAGTCCACACCAGCTTCCGTCACTGTTACCACTGGTTGCTCGGCCTCTAACAGATTATAAGTGCCTTGCCATGTAGCTCTAGTGAGACCAATGCATGTGGTATCCGATATTAGACCCTTCTTTTTATCGGCGGCAGTTTGTCCTGCAACTGATGTAGCAGCGGAACCCGCGGTCCTCTTGGATTTCTTTCCCATCTTGCTCAGGCTTCTCTCGAAAGATGAATTCTACACAAAGGCAAGAAAAACCGTAACAAGGAAACATAATAATGAACATCCATAGTGGGAAAGATATATCAATTGAAGCGTGCTGAGATTAATTCTCAAAAAATGGCTGCGGATCCAATCACTAGGAAGATCTTATAGATACATTAAATGGTCGTTAAGGCCTGCTACTCCTTAAATGCTTATTACACCGTTATCCGGCTGAATGACCACCTTAAGTGTGCAATGGATATTTTGGCGGTTGAGCGCAGGTGATCGTTAATCGAAGGGGAAAAACTTTAAATATGAATACATCACCTTATCCCTCCATTTAACGGCTTTTTCGAAATCCGCGCTCTATCGAGCGAGTATCAATAATACTTTAGATGTTTAAGTTATGGCTTTTTGAAACGCCGATCGCCGATAGCGATATCGCATCGCTTCGGAGAATAGGTATTAAACAATCATAAGCATAGGATCCTCCCGATTGCCGATTGCGACATCGCATCGGATTAGTGAAGAAACATAACAAGGTGCATTTAAAGTGAATTGCCGATTCCCCGATCGCCGATATCGCATCGCATCGGGACTAAGACCTGGGCGCCTTATTAATGTGCATGGGATGCTGCCGACTGCCGATAGCGAAATCGCATCGGGTCAGAGTAAATAACTTAAAGTGCTTTGACCACATACGAGGTATCGCCGATAGCCGATCGCCGATATCGCGTCGTGTCGGGGCTTATGTTATGTGCGTTTATAAGCTGTGTATGGAGTATTGCCGATCGCCGATAGCGAAATCGCATCGGCGGAGATCAATGTGCCACTTAAATGTGTTTCTCATGTCATTGCGATATGCGATCTTGCGATCGCTTTATCGCAATAATAAAAGATTATTTTATTTATTGAAAAACTATTGTTCGAAAGGCTTAAATAAATAAGCTCATTTGATTATTAGACCTTTTTGAACAACAGAAGTATTGATGCCAATCAAAATTTAAAAGGGACCCATTCCATATGTTGATTTTTATAAATAAAAATTATATGAAATGGGGGGTTGTTGTAGAGCACAACAGGTACTCAATTAGCTCATAACGCATCTTATCATCCTCAATCTGATGGACAAATTGAGATAATGAACAAATGTTTGGAGGGATATATTTGTTTCTTTATATTTGATAAACAAACACAATGTGTCAAGTGGTTAAATATGGAAGAATGTTTGTAAAACACTTCCTTCCATACCACAGCAAAAATGACCCCATTTATGGCACTGTATGGATATCATCCACATTCCATCACATCATCTTTAAGAGAAAATTATAAGGTTCAAGGAGTGGAAGATCACATCGAGCATCAACAACAAGTTCTCTAACTCTTAAAGGATAACCTGAATCTGGTGCATAATCGAATGAAACAATAGGCAGATCATCATCACAGTGAAAGAAGTTTTGATGTAGGCGATTAGGTATTTTTACGGCTATAATAGTACAAACAAATTTCCCTCAACCAAGCTAAGAAGGATGATAAATTATCACCCAAGTATTATGGTCCTTACAAGGTGTTGCAAAAGATTAGTACTGTGACATACAAATTGGAGTTGTCGGCATCTTCTTGAGTACACCCATTTTTCCATGTTTCATGCTTAAATAAGGTTATATGTGACAAGCTCCCAGTTCAAATAATATTGCCATAATTTGACGAGGAAGGAAAAATCATATTGGATCTTGAAGAAGTAATGGAAACAAGAACCTGACGGCTACAAAATCGATCTATTCGAAGTATCTCATTAAGTGGAAGAACTTATCCGCTAATATTCCACATGGGAGGATGAGAATTTCATACAGAAGCATCCAAAACTACTCAATCATTGAGGACAACACTTTTTTGAAGGAGAGGGGCATGTTAGGTCCCTCTAATACTAGTGTAGCTCCCATATTGTTATTGTTGTGCCCCATAGAAGCCCACTGTTATTATCGTTGAGCACTTACATTATTATTGTTATGCAGGACCTTATTATTTTATGACCCTTTAGACTCCTATATATACCATGGAGGTCTTGTCATTTGTATCATCTAATAATTTTTCATTTATGTGATGTAAAGGAGGTTTCCCCCTTAATAAAAGATCATTTTCAAGTCATTGATCTATCTTTTCTTTTGTTTTGTGATTTGGTTACATAAGAATATGGTACATGTTGGTTTTAGAGCTTTGTTCTCTAGTTTTGTGAACCCTTGTGGTTCTAGGAGCTTGGTGGCTCCGAGAGATTGTTGGCTCTAGTATGGCTTGGTGGCCATGGATTTCTAGTGGGGAAATTGGTTTGGAGATAGTCAAAGAGTCCTAGTTTAGGCTTTGGCACCGACTAAGGGGTTATATCGGTTTGGTTGTTTGGCACTTAGACATTGGACAACAATGGAGCTCTTATAGCTACAGTTGAGACCATTCTAGCCAACAATAAGTTGTCCTAGAAGGTGGGCACCACCAAGATATTTGGGCAGGGCCACTTGGGTGTTGGTAAGGGGAATGTGAGCTTGTAGTTGGAGATTGAGGTTGTTGGGGTTGGTTCCATGGCCCGGGTTCTGTTGTTCGGTCACAATTGTTGCCCAGATTTGTTGCCCGAACTTGAGGGTGAATTGTGGCTGAGATTATGAGCGAAATAGTCTAAGACTAGGAGGAACGTGGAGATCCCATAACTAATTGGGATTTTTATTTAGATAAGTTCTCCTCATGCCATGATATATGTTGTGTGTATTTTTGCATGTGTTTTCATTCTAATAAACCCTAAAATGGGTAATTGTGGTATATATGTATCATGCCTTATACTGTGGACTATGTGATTGTTAAGGCTAATTAGGGTTTGGTATGATGATATGTATTGTTTCAGTTGTGTGTGCTTATGTATAACTTTATATGAATGTGTATAGATATACTACATATATTGTGTTTAATTATTGTTTTTTTTTTAAACCTAGTATCAAGATTCTCGATAATTTAATGTTGATGAACATTTATTTTCGTTGTGTTATTTATCCATATTTTATATATAACGAATACTACATATATAGCATGAAGTGCGAATTTTATAATAATTATAGTTTCCACGCATAAGATAAATTTTATGATTTACGTATGTACATATACTTCAGCGATTAATTTAATTATCTTCATTAAAAAATAGTTAAGTGACGTTGCCCATCACTATAACCATCTATATCTACAAAATTTAATCTGAACTTGAATAAAAGTTAACTCCAATCTAACCAAACATTACTTATAAGATATAAACATAATTTTTCATTTAGAAAACTAAAAACATTATAAAACTAAAAACATTATATGCTACAACATTGGTTGAGCATCCACATCTACATAAGGTTTTATCTAAACTCAACCATTACTTGTAAGATAGAGGCAATAATTTTTATATGATATTTTTATATTTTAAATATGTGTGAAATTCTTATATTTTAAATTTCTGTAGTGAGTAAGCGTGATGAAGGTATGTGGGATTTATTAGTAAATCAATATTATGGATTTATATTGAAAATTTAGAATTAGTTAAAATATAATTTAATATATTGGTGATGATGATGATGGTTAACATCCATTGAAGCTCAACTTTGGTCTATCGGATCTAAAGAAAACAAATCATTTAGTTTGATTTAAGATTGTATTCTTATGCTCAAAAAGCTTGGAGAGAAGCCTCCAAGCTCACTATAATTTTGGCATCGTAAAATGTTAGGAAGTTCAGTGTTGCAACAAAGATTATGACACTGAGATCTAATGTGGTTATAAGCAGCGCACTCTAAGAGGAAGTGATTTTCATCCTCGATGTTCATATTCTCACAGAGATGGCAGATCCTTTCCATCCATGGTGTTTTAGGAACTACCCAACAACCCGTTTTGCTATGGAGCTCATGAGATTTCATTATAATCTTGGCTATATTAATTTTCTTTTTTGAGCTAGTTAAAACGAATAGATAATATTAAAAGGTAGTCAAACAAAAAAAACAATAGCACATATGGGCACTTCAACTATGTAACTTTTTTGAATGGAAATGGGAGGAATAAAGAATTTTACGAAGAAGCAAAGTGATATATTTCTAGTAATTATATTGATTTATAGATTTTTTTTTTAACAAATAATGAAAATGACTATAAATTCATAATAGAAATTTACAAGGATTTTTTTTTATTTTTTTTCTTCGGAAAACATTATATCAAAATTTATTTGTCCACGTGTTTCGAACTATGTAGCGTGGTTCATCATCATGAAAAATCAAATCATGGCATCAGATTAAATAGGGATAACAATGTAGAAAATTAATTTTTAGACGTTAGAATCTAACCATTAGTTTTGAGTAGAAATTATTTCTTATTAATAAAAACATTTTAATATAATGAAAGTAACTCTTAAAACATAACTCTTAATTAATTTTTTTTAATAAATTATAATAATAATAATTATTTTTTAATAAATTATAATTAAATAAAAATATTTAAAATTAAATAGATTAATATATTTGGTGATATTGAAATAATCTATTGAGGACAAAATTGGATAAATAAGTCAAATAAATGGGTAAATAATTAATTTTGAACAAATACATAAATAGTTTATTTATTTGATCCCCCACATCCACAAGCTTTTCAATCAAGCAGTCAAGCAAGGGTTCCCTAAACCTTGGACTGAGAGCCTCATTATCCCTATTTTTAAAAGTGGGGATACAAATAACCCCTCTAATTATCGAACAATTATGATCAACCCTCTCTTAGCCAAGTTATATGGTAGTATTTTGGAAAAGAAGTTAAGCATATGGCTTGAAAGTGAAGGTAAGCGGGTTAAAGGCCAAGCAGGTTTCAGAAGGCATCACTCAACAATAGACCACCTTGTTACGCTTAGGATCATTGCGGAGGAATGTCGTAATGATAAATCCAATTTATTTTGTTGCTTTGTGGACTTTAGAAAGGCTTTCGATACGGTTCCTAGATACAACCTTTGGAATATATTAGAAGAGCTAAAGGTTCCTCTCGATTTGAGAGCTGCCGCTATAAGGTTATACGAGAATGTAATTGCCAAGCTAAAGAGCAAGGAAGGGTTGTCGAAAGATATTAAGTGTAACATCGGAGTTAAACAAGGTTGCCCCCTCTCCCCTACCCTATTTGGCATTTACATCGATAAGCTCAAAGGCTATTTAGAGGAAGCAGGATGTGATGGCACGATCTTAGCTGGGATAGTCATCATCCTTCTTCTTTATGCTGACGATATTGTTCTTTTGGCAATGTGCCCATCTGATCTTAATAAGCAACTCAGGCTTCTTAAGGATTTCTGCTCTACCATGGGTATGACTGTTAACACTGACAAAACAAAAGTTATGATTATCAAATCCAAGAAGGACACTTACGCTAATTTTATGTATGACAATAATAACTTGGAGGAAGTGTATTCTTACAAGTACCTAGGAATTGATATTCATCACAAGCTCAACTGGAACCATAGCATTGAGAAAAGGATTAATGGGGGGTGGAAAGCTTACTTTGGTCTTGAAAATAATTGTAAAATAGCAAACCTTGTAATGTGGGATAAAAAGAAGTTCCTCTTTGAAACTTTAGTCACTCCTGTTATCTTATATGGCTGTGAGGTTTGGGGTTGCAGCATCTCTAGAGAATCATGGAGAAAGATTGAGCAAATCCAGAAGCGTTTTATAACTTATAACCTGAAAATTAAAAGTAATACACCCTATCCTTGTAGGTTTTAACCCTGTACAGAAATTACCTGCATACGAATTCTTAAACAAATAAAATAAACAATGCGAGAGCATAACCCATAAAACACATATGCACAGAGATTTTTCCCTGGATCCCAAAACCGGGACTACCAGCTTGATTTTTCATTATGTTCCTTTCAATGTTACAATACATATTTATGCATGCCGAAGCATCCAATACCATGGACCGAAAACCATCGCGTCCAAAAAACATGTGCGAAAATCATGCACAAAACCATAGGTGGGTCCGCCCAACCTAACATATGGTCCAAAACCAAAATTTTCCGGGGCGTTGCCCCGGACCCCATAAAGTGGGGTTACGGGTGCCCTTCAAACCCCCTATTAACTACATGGAAAGAATATAACACAACCCAACAATCTCCCACTTGTTGTTTTCTTTCCACAGGGGGCCACAGGAGAGCTTAGTCATTTTTTCAGCCCTGAGATTCCCATTGCTTCTCTACACCAAGAGAACTTCCCAGAGCTCACAGATTTTGTCAATGCATCTACGGTATTCTTCAAAGTGTCCACCTTTACCAGCAACACCTTTCTGTCTTCTATCATATCCCTCACAAAGTGATACTGAACATCAATGTGCTTTGTCTTTGAATGATAAGCAGGGTTCTTTGCCAAGAAAATTGCACTTTGGCTGTCACAGTCTATTCTTATAGCTCCTTGTACTAACCCCATACTTGAACACAATCTCTGCAACCAAACTGCTTCCTTGCTTGCATGAGTGACTGCCATGTATTCTGCCTCTGTAGTTGATAGTGCCACTACAGATTGTTTCTTACTCATCCAACTGACTGCACCTCCAAATAGGTTAAACACATACCCACTTGTAGATCTTCTCTGATCCAGATCTCCAGCCCAGTCTTCATCAACAAAGCCATGAATATCCAACACTCTGTCCAATCCTGGTCTTCCTTGGTAGCACAAACCATAATCACTAGTGCCACGCAAATACCTGAAAACCCGCTTCACTGCTGTCCAGTGCTCCTTCCCAGGTTTTGACATAAACCTGCTCAATACTCCCACTGCATGTGCAATGTCTGGTCTAGTACAGACCATTGCATACATCAAGCTACCCACTGCACTTGCATATGGAACACGGGACATATCCTCTTCCTCTTCTTGTGTCTTGGGACACTGTTCAGCAGATAACCTCACACCTACAGGAATAGGAACCTTCACCGGTTTACTATCCTGCATATAAAACCTCTGGAGTATTGTCTCAACATACTTCCTCTGGTTTAACCAGAGCTTCCTCTTTGACCGATATCTTTTAATTTCCATGCCCAAAATATAGTTTGCAGCAACAAGATCTTTCATGTCGAATTTGGAGGACAATTGGGTCTTCAAATCCTAGATAATTTCTTTGTCATTTCCAATTAGCAACATATCATCCATATACAAGACCAGATAAATAATACGGTCACCAATTAATTTAAAATACACACAATGATCTGCTTTGCTTCTGGTGAAGCCAAGTCCCCGTATAAATGTATCAAATTTCTGATACCACATCCTTGGTGACTGTTTTAACCCATACAGAGACTTCTTTAACTTGCATACCAGTTCTTTCTTACCCTTCACCGTAAAGCCTTCAGGTTGCTTCATGTAGATTTCCTCTTCCAAATCCCCGTGAAGAAATGTTGTCTTCACATCCATCTGTTCTACCTCAAAATCAAAAGCAGCAACAACAGATAAAAGTAATCTAATAGAAGTTACCTTGGCAACAGGAGAAAAAATATCACCAAAATCAATTCCCGGCACCTGGGAATAACCTTTTGCTACCAACCGAGCTTTGTATTTCTCCACCTTTCCTTCTGCATTTGTCTTCTTCTTGAACACCCATTTGCTGCCAATGGGTTTCCTTCCATCCGGTAACTCCACCAGATCCCAAGCCTCATTTTTGTGCAAAGATGCCATTTCATCGACCATGGCCTCTTTCCAGAGTTTTCCATCCTCTGAATCCACTGCTTCCTTCACAGTTCTGGGATCATTATCAGTAACAGACAGAGCAAAATTTGAACTGAAAGCAGATGGACTATACCTTTCTGGCTGCCTTCTTTCTCGAACTGATCTTCTCACAGCCGGAGTTTGTGGCTCTTCATCTTCTGATTCCTCCTCTGCTGCAGAGTCTGATTCTTCCTCCTTTGGCTCAAACTCTATCTTCTCAGGTTCCTTTGGTTGGACTTCATGTTGAATAACATCTTTTACCTCTCTGAACAACACATCTCGGCTGTACACAACCTTCCGTGTGACTGGGTTCCAAAGCTTATAACCCTTTAAACCATCCTTATACCCAATAAAGATGCACTTTTCAGATTTACTATCCAACTTGGTTCGTTTCTCCTTTGGAACATGTACATATGCATCACATCCAAATACCCTTAGATGTGAAAGAGAGGGTTTCTTACCAGTCCATACTTCTTGTGGAGTCTTATCCTCCAACGCTGATGAAGGTGATCTGTTGATCAGGTAACATGCAGTATCCACCGCCTCTGCCCAGAATTCCTATCCTAACCCGGCACCACTGAGCATGCTTCTTGCCCTTTCCATCAACATCTTGTTCATTCTTTCTGCGACTCCATTTTTCTGAGGTGTATATGGATTAGTCTTCTGCCGTGCTATACCACACTTCTTACAAAATTCTTCAAATTCCTTGCTACAAAATTCTCCACCATTATCTGACCTCAACACCTTTATCTTCTTCTCTGTCTGATTTTCCACCAGAGCCTTAAATTCTTTAAACCTGTCAAAGACTTTAGATTTCTTCTTAAGAAAATATATCCATGTATTCCTTGAGAAGTCATCTATGAATGATACATAGTACACAGACTTACCCAGTGATGGAACCTTCACAGGTCCAAACACATCACTGTGCATAAGCTCTAATATCTGTTTCGTCCTCTTACCACCAGAGGGGAAACTCACCTGATTCTGCTTCCCATATACACAATTTTCACAGAAATCAAAATCCAGAGAGCTATTATTCATACCTTCTACCATACCTTTACCATGAAGTATTCAAAGGCCCTTCTCTCCAATATGTCCAAGCCTTTGATGCCACAACATGGTCTTCTCTCCAGAGAGCACTAGATTCTCTACTCCATTTTCAGGAACCATAGAACTATTGCACCCATCAACAACAGTGCTACCTTGCAACTTGTACAGAGTTCCAATCCGAACTCCCCGCATTAATATCAGTGCTCCTCAAACCATCTTGCAGGTATCTTTCTCAAACACCGTCTTTACACCTGCATCATCCAACTTGCTTACAGAAATCAAATTTCTGGCCAATGCAGGAATATGTAGAACACCCGGAAGTGTTCTAACCCTTCCACCTTGCAACTTCAACTTTACTTTTCCCCGACCAATGATTCTAGCCTTCCTATCATCTCCTAAGAAGACATCACCAACATCGTATTTCTCATACTCACAGGACCACTCTCTATGGGGAGTGAAGTGAAAGGATGCACCTGAGTCAATTAACCATGCCTCATGATCTACATGTGTACTTGAAGAAGCCAGGTACACATCCCCACCTTCATCTGAGGTGGTTTTCGCCTCTGCAGAAGGAGCATCATCAGATCCCTTTCCTTTATCAGGAGCTTTAGATTTACAATCCCTTCTGAAGTGCCCTTCCTTTCCGCATTTCCAGCACACCACCTTTGTAGGTTTTCCCGGAGATTTAGATCTCCCTCTAGATTTAGATCTCCCACTCGATGACTTATTTTTGTTTTTGTTCTGGGACCGTCCTCGTACAGACAAGGCATCACCATTCTGGTTGTCCATATTTTTCCGTCTCATCTCCTCCGTCAGCAAGGCTGAGACTATTTCATCAAACTGCAAAGCAGTTGCATTGCTACCTATTGCAATAACCAGACTATCCCACGAATCTGGTAGAGAACACAAAAGACTGATGCACTTATCTTCATCTGAAATTTTAATATCAACAGATAATAACTGACTTACCACAGTATTAAACGCATTCAGATGCTCTGTCACCGAGTCTCCATCTTTCATCCTCAGGTTATACAGCTTTTTCCGCAGGAACAGTTTATTCACCAGAGACTTAGATTGGTACAAAGTCCCTAACTTGACCCACAAAGCCTTTGTCGTAGCTTCCCCTGATACATTCAGCAATACTGAATCCGAGACACACAATCGTATTGTGCTCTTTGCCTTCCGATCCAACTTCTTCCATTCTTCATCGGTCACTCCCGATGGTTTAGTACCCGGATCTACCGCGATCCACTGATCTTTATCCACCAACAGATCCTCCATCTTGAGTTTCCACAACTCAAAATTCTGACCATTGAACTTCTCAATCTCTATCTTTCCACTGCTCGCCATCTTCTTTCACCACCAGAATTGATCTCGCAGATCTCCCACTGAACAGGGTCTACCACAAGCCCGAGCGAAACCCCTCAGCAACAAAGGCGTCCCCTTGAAGCCAAAACAGCTCTGATACCAAATGTAGGTTTTAACCCTGTACAGAAATTACCTGCATACGAATTCTTAAACAAATAAAATAAACAATGCGAGAGCATAACCCATAAAACACATATGCACAAAGATTTTTCCCTGGATCCCAAAACCGGGACTACCAGCTTGATTTTTCATTATGTTCCTTTCAATGTTACAATACATATTTATACATGCCAAAGCATCCAATACCATGGACCGAAAACCATCGCGTCCAATACCATGGACCGAAAACCATCGCGTCCAAAAAACATGTGCGAAAATCATGCACAAAACCATAGGTGGGTCCGCCCAACCTAACATATGGCCGAAAACCAAAATTTTCCGGGGCGCTGCCCCGGACCCCATAAAGTGGGGTTACGGGTGCCCTTCAAACCCCCTATTAACTACATGGAAAGAATATAACACAACCCAATAGTCCTATTCTCCTTATAGAAGCAGGTCTTTCCCCTATTAAGAGCCTAGCTATGCTTAGGTTTCTATTGTACAAGCACAAAATCAGTAACATAGATGATCATAGACTTCCTAAGCTAGCTTTAAATTCTAGCCAAAACCACCTAAGGCTCAATCGAGGGTGGAATAAAGACACAAGGGCCTGGTTAAACTATTGGGAGATCAACGAAAATGATGCATTGCAAAACATAAATAACATTAAAGATATTGTTACTTCTAAGTTCAAAGAAAAAATGTGGTGTGAGAAAGACTTAGCGGCTAAAAGAAAATTAAGTTATTATAAGAAGGTCATCAACCCCACCCTAGAAGATCAAAAGTATCTCTCTATTCTAACTAGCTCAAAGAAGAAAATTAATATAGCAAAGATTAGAACGAATTCTCATGAGCTCCATAGTGAAATAGGTCGTTGGGCAGTTCCTAAAATGCCATGGACGGAAAGGATCTGCCATATATGTGAGAATAGGAACATCGAGGATGAAAACAACTTCCTCTTAGAGTGCCCCGCGTATAACCACATTAGATCCCAGTTTCACAATCTTTGTTACAATGCTGACCTTCCTAGCCTTTTACAATGTCAAAATTATAGTGAGCTCGGGAGGCTTCTCTCCAAGCTTTTTGAGCATAGGAATAAAATCTTAAATCAAAATAGATAATTTGTATCTTTAGGTCTGATAGACCATTATTTGGTCTCAGCGGACGTTAACCATCATCATCATAAATATTGAGTTTTGGATAAATATCTTTATGACTAAATAAATATTTTATTTATTTATTTCTTTGTTTATTTATTAAAGTTTTGAATAAAAATAAATATGCTTACACTACATAAATCTATAATTAAATATTAATATTTAAAACACATTAATAAATGGAGTTGTTTTTAGTGTGACTTTTTGAAAGCTTTTACGGTGGGTTTTTCCAGTCTCATTTCTCTAAAATATGGTAGGAATTTATTGAAATTAGAAGCTTGATGGGTAATCCTGTGCAATCAAAGTGCCCTAGGGGTTTTCCAGGATGTTGAGTCAAAAAACTAATTTAAATAGCACAAATCAAGATTTCACCTCAAATTTTTCCACTGGATTCCGGCATGGGAAAGTCCAAAAAGTCGCACTAAAGACAACTCCTAAATGAATAAATATTGATTTTGATTAAATAAATAATTATTTCATTTAGTTTTGATTAAGAAAAATGAATAATTTTTTTTAGTTTTGACTAAATATTTTATTCGCTTTTTGACTAAAAAAATAAATAAATATAAAAAAGAAAAATTGAAGAAATTTATTAATCTGATTGTGCTAATAATATATATTATATCTATGTATTTAGTAAATACCGAAAAAAATAAATTATTGATCTATTTATTCAAAATTAAATAATGTTTGGACTAGATATATAAATATTGAATTTTGGATAAATATATTTATCACTAAATTATTTATTTATTTATTTCTTTCTTTGTTTATTTATTAAAGTTTTGAATAAAATAAATATGTTTAGACTACATAAATCTATAATTAAATATTAATATTTGAAACACATAAATAAATAAATATTGGTTTTGATTAAATAAATAAATATTTCATTTAGTTTGTTAATTCATGAAAATTTCCGGAGAAAATCACATAGGGAATATTTGGTCGACACATTTCGAACCAACCGGTGTGGTTCATGTGCAAGACAAGATGAAGAGACAGATATTAGATGAAGGTTAAATAAGAAGATAGGTCAACTTGACTGTTAGGGGAAAAACAACTATATTTGACTAGGGAGGGAAAATTATAAAAATAATATTATAAAACAACTGAATAACTATATATGTTTAGTGAAAGGGATTACTTTAAAATGCTAAATAATAATAAATAATAGTTTAATTTATTAATTTTTTTCTTCATCTTTTATTTACTAATTAATTTTATTTAACTGATTATTAATAAATAATATTATTTATTTATTTATTATGCCATAAAAAATAAAAATAAAATAGATAAAAAAATACACCAAATTCTTGAAAATATTATTAAAATAGGGGTTCTTAAGAAAAATATATTTATCTGTGTAGACAAGAGGAAATTTTTTGGAGACAAAAGTCTAGGATTCAATGGCTAAAAGAAGGGGAGCGTAACACAAAAAAATTTCATAGGTCCACCGTGGAGAATAGAAAGCACAACAGAATATCTTCAATTAAGAACAAAGCAGGGGATCTTCTCACCTCCATTGAAAATATTGAAGCAGTGTTAGTTCAGCACTTCCGAAGCATTACTCAGGAAAGTAATTCAGATAGAAAACAGTCCATCAATGAGGTAACTAAAAACATACCAAAGTTGGTATTCAGAGAGGACAATTTCAATCTAAATAGGACAGTTTCTAAAAAGGAGGTAGATGATGTCCTCAAAGAAATGCAGAGTGGAAAAGCACCAGGTCCGGATGGTTTTAACGTGGATTTTTTTAAAGCATGCTGGAATATTGTCAAGCAGGATATTTTGAATGTAGTGGAGGATTCCAGGTTGAACATAACTATTTTAAAGTGCTCAACACCTCATTTCTCTCCCTTATCCCTAAACAGAACATGGCTAAAACATCGGATAAGTCTAGACCCATAGCTCTATGCAATGTGGTTTATAAGATAATATCCAAAGTAGTGGAGAATAGACTTAAACCTGTGCTTCCTTCCCTGGTTTCAAGGGAACAATCCGGTTATGTGGAAGGCAGACAAATTTTAGACAACATCATTCAAGCCCAAGAAGTGGTTCACACGTTAAGTAGCAAAAGGCAGGCTGGAATGATCATGCAATTAGATATCGCCTAAGCTTATGATAAGGTAAATTGGACCTATATGAAGAGGGTACTTATTGCTTTTGGATTTGACCATAATTGGGTCAGGTGGGTGATGGCCTTAGTTACTTCCTCCAACTTCTCTATTTTGGTGAATGGCTCTCCCTCTGAGATTTTCAGTCCTTCTAGAGGCCTCAGAAAAGGAGACCCACTCTCTCCATTTCTTTTCATTCTCATGATGGAAGGACTTGGTAGGTCCATCAAGAATGCTAAAGTAGCAGGAAAAATTAAAGGCCTTCAATTAACTGAGACTGGTCAAGCTCTAACTCATCAAAAATTTGTAGATGATACAATGCTACAAGGAGTCCCCACAGTCAAAGAAGCTTTAGCATATAAACAAATCGTGAACGTCGTTACCATGGCCTCAGGTATGGATGTTAATCTCTCCAAATCAAAAATCTTTTTCTTTAATACTAATATTGTGATTCAAAGGAATATCTCCAAAGTCTTGGCTTTTAAAGGGATTCCCTTCCCTCAAAATATTTGGGAGTCCCTCTAACTGCTAAACTAATGCTCAAAAGCATTTGGGAACCATTGATTAATAATTTGTAGGATAAAGTCAGTAAATGGACATGCAGATCTTTAAATCTTGCAAGCAGGTTGGTTCTTACAAAAGCGGTTTTGCAAGCCATCGGAACCATTGATTAATAAGTTGTAGGATAAAGTCAGTAAATGGACATGCAGATCTTTAAATCTTGCAAGTAGGTTGGTTCTTACAAAAGAGGTTTTGCAAGCCATCCCCATTTTTATGTTATCTGCACTCCCAGCTCGAAAAGGTGTCCTGCAGCAATTCAGAAATATACAAAGCAACTTCCTTTGGGGTAAGGAGGAGATGAAGAAGAAATGGGCCTTAGTGTCTTGGGAAAAAATTTGCAAACCCAAAAACCATGGAGGGCTTGGATTGGACAATCAGGAAATACTCAATAAGGCTTTAGGGGCCAAACTATGGTGGCGCTGGGTTCAAAATCCAAAGACTCAATGGGCAAATATTTGGAAAGAAAAATATGCAGGATCCTGGCAAACTAATGACCTCATAAGAATGTCAAGTAACATTAAGGGATCATATATCTGGAACAAAGCCTGGGAGAACAGAAGATTAGTTCAAGAAAATAGTTTCTGGGAAATCAAAGAAGGGAATCTAGCTCTTTTTTGGGAAGATAAGTGGCAACAGGAATCAATATTGTTGAAAGAATACTTCCTAGACCTTAAACATGAGAAAAATTCACAAGGATTAATAAAAGTAAAGGACTTCTGGGATTACACTCAGCAGATGGAGAAATGGAGAATCTGGAATAACATTGATTGCAGAAATAACAACCCCTTGAAAACAAAAGCAGAGGAGCTAAGGAAAATTGTGGAACAAAGGATGATCTTAGTTTCAGAGGGACAAGACCAACTGAGATGGGGCAATAATAAAGAGGGCACCTTTAATATTAAAGAAGAAAAAGGCATTCTCCTTGAGCTGGATACTCAGGTTCCGGACAAAATCTGGCAGAAAATTTGGAGGCACTAAGGGTGGATGAAAATTAAACTCTTCATGTGGTTGGTATACCATAGGAAAATCCTGACTTGGGACAACATCAGGAAGAGGGGTGTTCTGGGGCCTTCTAGATTCCTACTATGTGGGGAGCAAGAAGAAACAACAGAGCATCTACTCAACAGCTGCATTTTCACCTCCTAGTTATGGGACACATTTGCCAAAATCTTTCAACAATCAGATAGGGATGGAGGGAGCATTATCAATACCCTCAATAGTTGGAGGGGAAACTTTACGGATTTTGAAATTCTCAACTCAGCCTGGGCCCTTACACCAAGCTTCATCATATGGAATGTTTGGAAGGAAAGGAACAAAAGAATTTTCAAGGAGGAAAAAAATCCCCCATTTCGCCTGTTTGAGACAATCCTGAAACAACTTAAGGAGACAGTGGCTACCACTATTCTCAACCACCCTAATAATCCTCCCTCAGATAGGGATGGGATAATTCTCAGACAGCTGGGGTTGCAGGGTCTTTCTCCTCAAGGTCTTAATAGGAAGGTTACAGCAAGGGATATGGAGAAGGATTTTTGGCACCCTCCCCCAAAAGGATATCTAAAATATAACATTGATGGAGCGTCAAAAGGAAACCCAGGTCCTGCTGGGTATGGAGGAGTCCTTAGGGATGCCAAGGGAAGTATCATCTTCATCTTTCATTGTCACCTAGGTACAACTACCAATAACATGTTGGCATTATGGCTAAAGTGTTGTCCTTGATGGCAACCCATTCAGGTGATAGATCACAGTACTTCAAGTCAGCAGCAGAGATTGATGATCAGCTATCAAATATTGAAGAAAATAATGGGTACGCAGGTACACCTTACATAAGGTGCGTACACGCAGGTAAGTGTTACATAAAGTGCGTACATACCCGCAGTTATCCCGTTCAGGAGGTGCGTACCCCCAGTGCACACATTTCAAGGCAAAGAAATTCACATGTGGGGTTTTCTTATGTTTTACTCTTGGTATTTAGCCGACGGTATTGTGTTATTATGGTGTCGGCCCGTGGTATTGATCCATGATTTAAGGAAGAGCTCTCCTATATAAAGCAAAGGAGATCATTTGGCTTGAGCATGTTTTGGGTTGAATATCTTATGAGGGCTAGATCTAAAATATTATGATCTCTTGGGAGTATGTCTAGATCTAAATAAGGCGAATCTACTAATGGATTGAGATCTCTTCGGCGCATGTTCAGATCTGTAGATCTGACTGTCTGGGTTATTTCTGAAGTCTTGAAATCATCTATGCCTGAAGGTACGTAGGTACAGTGAGAGAAAAGTGCGTACATACGCAGGAACGAAGCGTTTCGGGTGCGTACATACGCAGGCACAGAAGGGTTGCAGGTGCATACATACGCAGGCATAGAAGGGTTGCAGGTGCGTACATACGCAGGCACAGAAGGGTTGCAGGTGCGCAGGTCCGCAGGCAGTTCAATGGACTCAGAGCGAGGTACGCAGGCGAGCAGTTGAGCAGGGTGCGTACGTAAGCAGGCGAGCAGTTGAGCAGGGTGCGTACTGTAAGCAGGCAAGCAGTTGAGCAGGGTGAGTACGGTAAGCAGGCAAGCAGTTGAGCAGGGTGCTTACGTAAGCAGGCGAGCAGTTGAGCAGGGTGCTTACTTCTCTTAAAATCTTTGTTTATCATTGCTGTGTTCTGGGTTTGGTCCTATTATTGTTGATCTGGTTACTACAGTTGACTGGGTGATTCTCTTATACTTGATGCTTATGGATCCAGTTTGAAAATTTATGAAAAGTGGTCCTTGTAAGAAAAAAAGTAGGGGGTTGTAGCTCCCTTCCAGGAGAGACTGGAAAACAAGAGAGAGTTGTAGCTCTCTGCAGGTTGCAGCCTGCGTACTGGTAAAGGACTGCACCAGTACAAAACCATTGTAAAAGGAGTTTCTAATTTGAAAGAAGATAGAGACATATTGCAGCAGGTGGTTTTCACCCACATTGGGTTTCCACCTTACATCTTGTGTTCTTTGGTGTGACTATCTGTTTTCTTTGTTCATGCTCATTATTTTATGGTACTGACATGCAAAAATAATTCAAAGAACAAATAAAGAAGATTTATTAAAAGAATTAGATAATACTGATTCACCCCCCCTCTCATTATTATTTCCAACAATTGGTATCAGAGCAGGTCCTTCAGAGAAGCTTGATCGCTTGAAGGTAGATCGTTCATCATGAGCAACTACGAGAGAAAAGCATCAATCAGGCCACCGGTTTTTGATGGGACAAACTTCAATTATTGGAAGGTAAGAGTTACTGCCTATCTTCAATCTCTTGGTACAGAAGTTTGGGACATCGTAGAGACAGGCTACGCTTTTCCTTCAGCTACTCCTACAGATGCAGCCGAGAAAAAGAAGTATGAAACAAATGCGAAAGCAGTCAGTACTCTATTAGGATGTATATCTCAATCAGAATTCATGAAGGTAATGCACTATAAATCCGCAAAAGAGATATGGGACAAAATTGTCACGAGCTATGAAGGAGATGAACAGGTAAAGCGTGCTAAACTTCAAACTCTCAGAATTCAGTATGAGACTCTCAAAATGTATAATGATGAAAGTGTGGCTAACTATTTTCTTCAGGTAGATGAGGTTGTTAACTGTATGAAAAATTTGGGTGAAGAAATAAAAGAGGCTATTGTGGTTGAAAAGGTTCTAAGATCATTGTCCCCCAAGTTTGAATCTAAAGTATCTGCAATAGAAGAAAAGGAAAATCTACGAATTCTTACTATGTCTCAGCTGCATGGAATTCTAATTGCTTATGAAATGAGAAAGGGAGGTCCATCAGACAGAAGAGAAGCTGCTTTCAAGGCATCAGGCAAAGGAGATTATTATGAAGCGAGCCACGTCCCAGAAGAAGAGGAAGAAGAATCAAATTTTGTCAGAAATCTTCAAAGGGGTTCTGGAAGGTTCAGAGGTAAGTTACCTTTTAAATGCTTTGCTTGTGGAAGAGTAGGTCATTATGCTGCAAAATGTCCTTATAAGGATAAAGGAAAGGAACCTGCTAGATGGAACAAGAAACAGAATGCAAATAAGAAAAGCTACTACACTCATGAAGATAGTGATGGTCTATCAAACAGTGATGAAGATGAACAAGGTAATGAATATAAGTTGTTAATGGCATTTGAAGATGATGATTATATGGATGCTATAGATGTGGATAACCTTTATGATGAAATTACTAGACTCAAGAGATGTATAGAAGAAAAGAACATGATCATTGATACTCTACAATTTCAAATTGATGAAAAGGAAAAACATCTTGAAAAATTAGAAGGTGAAATTGTTGGTCTTAGAAAAGAGATTGAGAAAACAAAAGCTATTAATCTCAATTTTGTCAAAGGATCTAAAACTTTGGATGAGATTATCAATGTGCAGCGGTCTCCACTAAACAAGACAGGTCTGGGCTATAATGGAGAAACTTCTCAAGCATCCACCTCAAAAAGTTATCTTGATGCAGCAAGAAGAAATGAGCAAAAGCATAATGAAGATCATCAGGTAAAGCAGGGACGAATTACAAACAGAAACTATCAGGGGCAATCCATCTTAAGGGTGAACAAAAGCTACAACCAGCCACAGGTAAAATCTTCTCAATTTGGTTCAAGAATAGATGACAATAGAAATTACAATCAATTGGCTGGTAGATTCGATAACCGCAGAAGTTTCTTCAATGGACAATGCTTTTCTTGCCATAACTTTGGTCACAAAGCAGCTCAATGTGTTGCATATAAAACGATCATGACTAGGGAAGCTCAAAAACAAAGAAGTATGACGGGGATTACAAAAAGGACCTATAACAACTTTTCGGTTCTTGAAAATGAAGTTGAATGTTCTATTTGCAATAACTTTGGTCATGAAGACTCTGAATGCAGGAGCAGGTTTCAGCAGAAAAAGGAACAAGCCTCAAGCACCAAAACATGGAGAATAAAGGAACCTCAAACAGAAAGATGTGGGATAGCATTTTATGCAGAGGGACAGGAAAATCTATGGTACATTGACAGTGGATGTTCGAAGCATATGACAGGTGATAAAGAAAAACTTGAGTCTTATTCTACTCTAGAAAAGGGAAAGAAAGTCTCTTTTGGAAATGATACTCCTGCAACTATAAAAGGAAAAGGCATTGCTCAGTTAAAAGAAAAGGTCAAGGCTGGAAATGTTTTGTATGTTGATGGATTGAAGCATAATCTTCTAAGTGTCAGCCAGATGTGTGATCAAAGAACCGAGGTTATATTCAGATCAAATGGATGTCTTGTTCGTGATCTTGATACAGGTAAAACAGTGATCAAAGGCAAAAGAACTCCAAATAATCTGTACATATTTGAAGAAGGACAACAACAATGCTATCTGAGCAAGGATGATGAGCACTGGTTATGGCATCGGAGGTTGGGACATCTAAGCTTTTCACAAATAAGGAAAGCATGCAAATATCAGGCAGTTCGCGACCTTCCAGATATCAAAATTCCTGACAACACCATATGCAAATCATGTCAGTTTGGAAAACAAACCAGAACTAACTTTTAGGAGAAAGAAGGATCAGCTAGCATGCCTCTTGAGCTAGTACATGCAGATACATGTGGTCCTTTCAGGAAAAGAACACCTCGAGGAGAAGAATACTTGATATTATTCATTGACGATTTCTCCAGGTTTGTCTGGTTAGGACTTATGAAGCACAAAGATGAAGCATTCGAAAAATTCAAATCCTTCAAAGCCTTGGTTGAAAATGAATCAGGTCACAAAATTAAGTGCCTCAGATCCGACAGAGGTGGGGAATTTACTTCAAATGAATTTTCCGATTTCTGTGAAGAACATGGGATAAGAAGAGAATTCTCTACAGCAAGAACTCCTCAGCAAAATGGAGTTGTGGAAAGAATGAACAGAACAGTCCAACAAATGGCTCGTGCTATGCTTGATGAGTCAGGAACTCCCGCAACTTTCTGGGGTGAAGCTGCACATTCTGCGGTTGTTATTCTCAATAAAACAAATGTCCGGGTGAACAGCACTCAAACTCCTCATGAGCTCTGGAGTGGTAGGACTCCTTCGGTAAAGCACTTCAAAATCTTTGGGAGCAAATGCTATATCAAGAATACTGATGAGCAGATTGGCAAACTTGAACCTAGAGCAGATGAAGGCATTCTTCTTGGTTACTCTCCACATAGCAAAGCATACAAATGCTACAATAAAAGACTTGGCAGAATTGTTGACAGCATTGATGTAGTGGTTGATGAGAAGGGATACATTCCTAGGCAAGTACATCATGAAGACATCGAAGAAGATGAAGGCTACCCCCAACAACAGAATGATGAAGAAGAAGAACCTCAAGAAGAACCAGAGGAGCAAACAAGAATAGAAGAAAAGACTCCATCCAGATATGTTCAGAAGAATCATCCAGAATCTCAGATTATGGGGCAGAAAGAAGCAGGTGTACAAACAAGAAGAACAATTGCAGAAGCTTCAAGCTATTTGGCATTACTCTCCTCTACTGAACCAAAAAATGTGAAAGAGGCATGCAAAGATGAATGTTGGGTGAAAGCAATGGATGAAGAACTTGAGCAGATCGAAAAGAACAACACTTGGGAGCTGGTTCCTAGACCAAAAGATAAGAATGTTATCGGAACAAAATGGGTCTTCAAAAATAAATTGAATGAAAATGGAGAAGTAATTAGAAACAAAGCCAGACTTGTTTGTAAAGGGTATGCGCAGCAAGAAGGAATAGACTTTGAAGAAACCTTTGCTCCTGTTGCAAGACTTGAGGCCATCCGAATGTTCCTTGCTCTCTCAAGTTTTCAAAACTTCAAAGTATTTCAAATGGACGTGAAATCAGCCTTTCTGAATGGAGACTTGGAAGAAGAAGTGTACATTGAACAGCCAGATGGGTTCATTCTTGGAAATGATCCAAATCTTGTATGCAGATTGAAAAAGGCTCTCTATGGTCTCAAACAAGCTCCAAGGGCTTGGTACTACCGTTTGGACAAATATCTTCATCAACAAGGCTTTTCAAAAGGATCAGCAGATAGCAATCTTTATATAAAAGTTGAAAATGACAAATTGCTAATACTTGTTGTGTATGTAGATGACATTATTTTTGGGAGCAATGAAGAAGCTATGAGTCAAAGCTTTGCCTTGGTCATGCAGAAAGAATTTGAAATGTCCTTGCTAGGAGAACTGACATATTTCCTTGGTTTGCAAATCCAACAAAAAGAAGGAGGAATCTTTTTATCTCAAACCAAGTATCTCAAACAGATTTTGAAGAAATATGGTATGGAAGATGCAAAACCAGTATGTACACCCATGGTCACAGGATGTAGCCTCAGTGAAAATGATGAATCTGCAGCAGTACATCAACCAACCTACAGATCTATGATTGGAAGTTTACTTTATTTGACAGGTACCCGACCGGACATCATGCATGCAGTTGGAATAGTTGGAAGATTTCAGGCAAATCCGAAGGAGACTCATCTTCAGGCAGTAAAGAGAATTTTCAAATATCTTCAAGGGACTCAAAATTATGGCTTATGGTATCCTAGAGATACAAATCTTACACTTCATGCTTATACAGATGCAGATTGGGCCAGAAGCGTGGATGACAGGAAAAGCACAAGTGGTGGTGCGTTCTTTATGGGTTCCAGACTGGTATCTTGGTTCAGCAAGAAACAGAGTTCGATTGCCTTGTCTACAGCTGAAGCGGAATATGTTGCTGCTGCATCTTGTTGCACCCAACTCCTTTGGATGATGCAGATTTTGCAGGATTTTCAAATCACTTGTACACCACCTATTCCCATATTATGTGATAACACAAGTGCAATCAGCATCTCAAAGAATCCGGTTATGCATTCAAAAACCAAGCACATACCAATCAAGTATCATTTTCTCCAGGAACAAGTGCTTGAACAGAAGGTCAAGTTGGAGTATGTTCCTTCTAAGGAACAAATTGCTGATATTCTCACCAAACCATTGCCCAGGGACACTTTTGAATACCTCAGGCAAAAGCTAGGGGTTGTTGATGCATCATCTTATTGCTGAACCTCTTCACATTGATGGTACAGGTTCAGGGGGAGCATATAATGCATTGTTGGCATTATGGAGGATGTGCAGAAGGAGATCTTGGAAGTAGCTGCAATATGTCTCTATCTCTTTCATGGTGGATTATGGTTCTTCGTTGCAGATCTGGTTCATATTCAGGGGGAGCATGTTCTTAGGGGGAGCATAACCCTTTGCCCTTGATTTCAAAGGGGGAGAATGAAGCTGAAGTTTTGAGGTTGCCATCAAGTCCAAAGGGGGAGATTGTTGGAATTATGGCTAAAGTGTTGTCCTTGAAGGCAACCCATTCAGGTGATAGATCACAATACTTCAAGTCAGCAGCAGAGATTGATGATCAGCTATCAAATATTGAAGAAAATAAGGGGTACGCAGGTACACCTTACATAAGGTGCGTACACGCAGGTAAGTGTTACATAAAGTGCGTACATACCCGCAGTTATCCCGTTCAGGAGGTGCGTACCCCCAGTGCACACATTTCAAGGCAAAGAAATTCACATGTGGGGTTTTCTTATGTTTTACTCTTGGTATTTAGCCGACGATATTGTGTTATTATGGTGTCGGCCCGTGGTATTGATCCATGATTTAAGGAAGAGCTCTCCTATATAAAGCAAAGGAGATCATTTGGCTTGAGCATGTTTTGGGTTGAATATCTTATGAGGGCTAGATCTGAAATATTATGATCTCTTGGGAGTATGTCTAGATCTAAATAAGGCGAATCTACTGATGGATTGAGATCTCTTCGGCGCATGTTTAGATCTGTAGATCTGACTGTCTGGGTTATTTCTGAAGTCTTGAAATCATCTATGCCCGAAGGTACGAAGGTACAGTGAGAGAAAAGTGTGTACATACGCAGGAACAAAGCGTTTCGGGTGCGTACATACGCAGGCACAGAAGGGTTGCAGGTGCGTACATACGCAGGCACAGAAGGGTTGCAGGTGCGTACATACGCAGGCACAGAAGGGTTGCAGGTGCGCAGGTCCGCAGGCAGTTCAATGGACTCAGAGCGACGTACGCAGGCGAGCAGTTGAGCAGGGTGCATACGTAAGCAGGCGAGCACTTGAGCAGGGTGCGTACTGTAAGCAGGCAAGCAGTTGAGCAGGGTGTGTACGGTAAGCAGGCAAGCAGTTGAGCAGGGTGCTTACGTAAGCAGGCGAGCAGTTGAGCAGGGTGCTTACTTCTCTTAAAATCTTTGTTTATCATTGCTGTGTTCTGGGTTTGGTCCTATTATTGTTGATCTGGTTACTACAGTTGACTGGGTGATTCTCTTATACTTGATGCTTATGGATCCAGTTTGAAAATTTATGAAAAGTGGTCCTTGTAAGAAAAGAAGTAGGGGGTTGTAGCTCCCTTCCAGGAGAGACTGGAAAACAAGAGAGAGTTGTAGCTCTCTGCAGGTTGCAGCCTGCGTACTGGTAAAGGACTGCACCAGTACAAAACCATTGTAAAAGGAGTTTCTAATTTGAAAGAAGATAGAGACATATTGCAGCAGGTGGTTTTCACCCACATTGGGTTTCCACCTTACATCTTGTGTTCTTTGGTGTGACTATCTGTTTTCTTTGTTCATGCTCATTATTTTATGGTACTGACATGCAAAAATAATTCAAAGAACAAATAAAGAAGATTTATTAAAAGAATTAGATAATACTGATTCACCCCCCCTCTCAGTATTATTTCCAACATAACATGGCTGAACTAATGGCTTTGGAGCAATGCCTGGATTTTCTTAGTCAGGATAATTGCTGCAATGTGATAGTAGAAGCAGACTCCGAACTAGTAATTAACTCAGTGAAAAGAATAAATAGTGGAAAAACGCCGGAGAAAGTCTCCAAACACTGGAAATTAATCAGGGTTCTCCAGAGAATTCAAGATCACCTTCAAAACCTACACACTGTCAGCTTCCATCATGTTCGCAGGAATGCCAACAAGCTGGCGGACCTTCTTGCCAATCAGGGGGTCAACAGTTCAGAGGTCAAGGTTTCTATGAAGTGGCAGGAGGTGCAACAAAGCAAACTGAGAACTCTTTGCTATGAGCAAGAGGAAGAAGATAGGAGAGTGTTCAGACACAAATCCATGGAGGCTAGCTCTTAACCTTTTGGCCTTAGTATGTGTCATCAGTTTCTGGCATTCAGGTCTTTGGTGGGGGGTCAAACATGGATGGTCACTAATTTCCCCGGAGTCAGCGAGATAGTCATCACTGTTCCTCGGGGGGAACACAATGGATACCATAGTTCCTTAATTGATGGTGAGCCCCTCTTCTTCTCAAGGAGGAAGGTTCAGGCAAGAAAGATGAGCAGAGGTGGAAGGAATCATTGTTTTATCCGCAGCCAGATTCTTAGCATTTTTGAGCCTTAGAGAGGAAAACTGCTTCCTTGGCGGTATTTGGATTATCACACCGCTCTAAAGAGGGAAACGGTTTTAGAGATTTTGCAGTGATCCCATCCATCATCTTTCACGTGGTAGAGGGAAGGTTCGAAAAACCGCCCTTCATCGCACACTACTGTCTGGTTAACTTGTGCGGTGCGATATGATTTTCTACCGTTGGATTTCTCTGTGTGGATCAACGGCTATAATTGTTCGTGCAGATTGGAGGGGTGACCCGTAACACTTCAGGTGTCTTGGCCACGTGATTTCTTCCTTAATCGTCGGTTTAGGTGTGAGATTTACTGGCTCAGATCAAAAGAACTCCCTTGGGGTCGGATTTGCGGAAAATCACATAGACTTCTAGGGGCGGGTTGCTACATTAGGACATTGAATTTTTGGGTCAAGAATCACTGTTATGTTCCGAGCATGTTGAACCGTGAGGTCGAAATCGGTGGATTTCGAGCAGATTACATTCATGATGTTTATGCCACCATTTGGACCCGAAATTTGTTTAGCATGGTTACTAAGTTTTTATCAGGTCCAGTTTTGGAATCAAAGAATATGCCTTTTTCGGTCCCGATAGGTGTCTCTTCAAATAGATCTTTCCATACAGATCGTATGGTTTAGGCTTTGGTAGGTTTTTTGGAGATCTCACAGTCAAGTTGGTGGGCCCTAGGCCTATGTATCAAGCTTTGGCTTGGTTCCCAAGCCCTGAGTGGATTATTGATTTTATGACCCTCAGGTCTCTTTGAGCTGGTGTATTATATGTAACTTGTTTTTTTTTTTTTTTATAATGAATAGAAGGAATGACTCTTGCTTTAGCAAAACAAAACAATATATTTATTTATTTTTAATAAATAAATAGATGGAGTACAAATAAAAATATAACTACTTATTAAATAAATTAAAAATAAATAAATAATAAAATTGAAAAATAAATAATAAAAAAAAAAAAATTGATTAAAAAAAAAACTACTAAGAGGAGAGGGTGGGAATCCAACAACTACTAATTTTTCAGTCGTTTTCCCTGCTAATGTTATTAGAAGACCTCTCAATTTCAATGGCTTCCCTAAACTTGCGGTGATGAAAATGAGAAATTTTAGCGACGACCTTAGCTTCCTCAATGCATATATGAAGCTTAAAGACAAGGTAAGGTAAATCCTATGGATTTAAAAGGTGTTTATGTCATCCCATGTTCATGTGGGACCTCATACATTGGCGAAACGAGTCGATCTATTAACCAAAGGATTAAGGAACATGCGGCTGATATCAAACATGGGAGGACCAAATCCTCTGCTTTAGCAGAGCACGCAGTGAAGACCAAGCATCATATATGCATTGAGGAAGCTAAGGTCATCGCGAAAATTTCTCATTTTCATCACTGCAAGTTTAGGGAAGCCATTGAAATTGAGAAGTCTTCTAATAACATTAACATGGAAGATGGCTGGAAAATTAGTAGCTGTTGGATTCCTACTCTCTCCTCTTAGTCCTTTTTTTATTATTATGTATTTTTCCATTTTATTATTTATTTATTTTTACTTTTATATATTTTTAGTTTATTTAATAAGTAGTTATATTTTTATTTGTATTCCATCTATTTATTTATTTAAAAAATAAATAAATAACTAAATTAAATAAATAAATATATTGCTTTTTAGAACCCCTATTTTAATAAATTTTTCAAGAATTTGGTGTATTTGTCTATTTTATTTTTATTTTTAATGGCATAATAAATAAATAAATAATATTATTTATTAATAATCAATTAAATAAACAAATAATATTAATGAATAAAGAAAGGATGAAGAAAAAAAAAATTAATGATGATGATGATGATGGTTAACGTCCATTGAGACCAAACTTTGGTCTATCGGACCTAAAGAAGCAAATTATTTATTTTGATTTAAGATTTTATTCCTATGCTCAAAAAGCTTGGAGAGAAGCCTTCCAAGCTCACTATAATTTTGACATTGTAAAATGTTAGGAAGGTCAGTATTGTGACAAAGATTATGAAATTGAGATCTAATGTGGTTGTATGTGGGGCACTCTAAGAGGAAGTGGTTTTCATCCTCGATGTTCCTATTCTCACATAGAGGACAAATCCTTTCTATCCATGGTGTTTTAAGAACTACCCAACGACCTGTTTCACTATGGAGCTCATGAGAATTTGTTATAATCTTTGCTATATTGATTTTCTTCTTTGAGCTACTTGCCCAACGACCTGTTTCACTATGGAGCTCATGAGGATTTGTTCTAATCTTTGCTATATTGATTTTCTTCTTTGAGCTAGTTAAAATAGAGAGATACTTTTGATCCTCTAGGGTGGGGTCGATGACCTTCTTATAATAATTTGATTTTCTTTTAGCCGCTAAATCTTTCTCACACCACATTTTTTCTTTGAACTTATAAGTAACAATATCTTTAATGTTATTAATGTTTTGAAATGCATCATTTTCGTTGATCTCCCAATAGTTTAACCAGGCCCTCATGTCTTTATACTGCCCCACTTGAGCCTTAGGTGGTTTTGGCTGGAATTTAAAGCTAGCTTAGGAAGTCTATGATCGCCTATGTTATTGAGTTTTTGCTTGTACAACAGAAGCCTAATCATAGCTAGGCTCTCGATAGGGGAAAGACCTACTTCAATAAGGAGAATAGGATATGGTGTATTACTTTTAATTTTTAGGTTATACGTTATAAAACACTTCTGGATTTGCTCAATCTTTCTCCAGGATTTCCTAGAGATGCTGCAACCCCAAACCTCACATACATATAAGATAATAGGAGTGACTAAAGTTTCAAAGAGGAACTTCTTTTTATCCCATGTTACAAGGATTGTCGTTTTACAATTATTTTCAAGACCAAAGTAAGCTTTCCACCCCCCGTTAATCCTTTTCTCAATGCTATAGTTCTAGTTGAGCTTGTGATGAATATCAATTCCTAGGTACTTGTAAGAATACACTTCCTCCAAGTTATTATTGTTATACATAAAATTAGCGTAAGTGTCCTTCTTGGATTTAATAATAAATTAAACTATTATTTATTGTTATTTAACATTTTAAAGTAATCCCCTTCACTAAACATATATAGCAGTTCAGTTGTTTTATAATATTATTTTTATAATTTTCCCTCCTGAGTCAAATATAGCCATTTTTCCCCTAACAGTCAGGTTGACCTATCTTCTTATTTAACCTTCATCTAAGATTTGTCTCTTCATCTTGTCCTGAAGATGAACCACACTGGTTGTTTCGAAATGCGTCGACCAAATATTCTCTATGTGATTTTCTCCGAAAATTTTCATGAATTAACAAATTATGGATCACAGAAGCTTAAATTCGAATTTCATTTAGTTTTGTTTAAGAAAATGAATATTTTTTTTTAGTTTTGACTAGATATTTTCTTCACTTTTTGACTAAAAAGATAAATAAATATAAAAGAGAAAATTGAAGAAATTTATTAATGTGATTGTGCTAATAATATTTATTTTATATGTATATATATATATATTATATATAAGCTTGGCAGGACTACATTTTCATCATGTCCAATATATCACCCCAATCAGGTGGTTCAAGGAATTGAACCCATGGCTTCATATCAAAGAGTGCCTTAACAGAGCACCCGATCACTGTCAATCCAAGACCCCATGGACAGATAACTTTGATGTGATCTTTTCTTAAAAAAAATCTTGCAACCAAAATATAGATCATAAAAAATTAAATTCTATATAATAGAAATTCATAAAAGAGGAATTTGGGGATGAAATGAGCTTTGACTCTTAATGAACATATTTGTTGGTTTGTTTTTGCTAACAAAAATCAAACAATTTATTATAATTAACATTTAAAAAAAAATAGATTTTAGATGTATATAGAATAAATGGGCTACAAAGAAATGTTGAAAAAAATGGTAATTGCGATATTTGGTTAAAGTAGGGGTTATTTTATTTATTGAGGATAGCTTGAGTGGCTGAGACTAATAATGTTAATGCTACCCACCTAAATTGGATTCCTAACTAAGTTGTCTGATGTGATTTGTATAATATTATATTATTTAGGGAAGTAAAAATGAACCTAAAGTATTTGTTTAATTGTGAAGAAATATAAACAATATGTTATATTGCTTGAGACTTGTGTGGAGGTTTTCTCTGTCCATATTCGAAAGTCTCAAGCAATAAATCTATAATTAAATATGTTTAGACTACATAAATCTATAATTAAATATTAAGTTTTGAAACACATAAATAAATAAATATTGATTTTCAGTAAATAAATAAATATTTCATTTAGTTTTGACTAAAAAAATAAATAAATATAAAAAAGAAAAATTAAAAAAAAAAATTATTAATGTGATTGTGCTAATAATATATATATTATATATATATATCTATATATATATATATATATATATATATATATATATATATAGATAGAAATACTACATTTTCATCTTGTCTAATATATCACCATGATCCGGGCCAGGAATTGAACCAATGACTTCACATCAAAGGGTGTCTTAACAAAGCATCTCGTGGACAAATGAATTTTGATGTGATCTTTTCCAAACTAAAATTCTTGCAATCAAAATGTAGATCACATAAGCCTAAATTATGATATAATAAAACTTCATAAAAAAGGGATTTTGACATGAAATGAGCTTTTGATTCTTAATGAAGATATTTGTTTGTTCATTTTTGCTAACAAAAATCAAACAATTTATTATAAATAACATTCAAAAAAATAGATTTTAGATGTATATAGAATCAATGGGCTACAAAGATGTTGAAAAATTTGGTAATTTTTAAAATAATAAATCCATACAGGTGAAGATAGTTTTAGGTAGAGGAGGAATGACCTGTTGTAGAGTTTTATGAACCCAACGTTTCGGACTACCAAGTGAGTCCATCATCAGGGGAGGATGCGTCAATAGATATTCTTAAGATCTTAATGATGTATCCGAGAGCTATAATTAGGGTATATATATATATATATATATATATATATGTTAGTAAACAAAAGAATCTTATCTTTTTATTTATTTAATTAATTAAATTATTATTTATTATTATTAATTTTTTAATTAATTAATTTATTTATTCAAGGGGATAACTTAATTGAATAATTTTATTATTTATAGGATTAATTATTATGTTTATTAATTCTATTTTAAATAATTGGTTCAATTGATTCATTAATTAGGTAATTACCATATTTGGTTAAAGTAAGGATTATTTTGTTTATTGAGAATAGCTTGATTGGTTGGGACTAATAATGTTAATGCTATCCACATAGGTTAGGTTTCTAACTAAATTGTTTGATGTGATTTGTATACTATTATATTAATTCAATGTATTATAGTAATATAAATGCAATATAATTTCTAGTAAAATGAATAATAATATATTTTATTTACCATTTCTCTTTATTTTAAAAATTAAAATTAAAAACATTTTATTTAAAAATATGTATTAAAAAAATTATTTAGGGAAGTAGAAATGAACCTAAATATTTTTTAATTGTGAAGAAATATAAACACTATGTTATATTACTTGAGACTTGTGTGGAGGTTTTCACTGTCCATATTGGAAAGTGAAACAATAAATCTATAATTAAATATGTTTAGACTACATAAATATATAATTAAATATTAAGATTTGAAACACGTAAATAAATAAATATTGATTTTGATTAAATAAATAAATATTTCATCTAGTTTTGAGTAAGCAAAAGAATATTTTTTTAATTAAAGAAATTTATTAATGTGATCTTGTTATATATATATATATAGATATATATATATATATAACTTGGAAATACTACATCTTCATTATGTCCAATACACCATCATGATCAGGGTGACGATTGATTTTGATTAAATAAATAAATATTTCATCTAGTTTTGCCTAAGCAAAAGAATATTTTTTTAATTAAAGAAATTTATTAATGTGATCTTTAATTAAAAAAATATTCTTTTACTTAGTCAAAACTAGATGAATATTTATTTATTTTATCAAAATCAATCCTCACCCCGATCATGATAATGTATTGGACATAATGAAGATGTAGTATTTCCAAATTATATATATATATATATATATATATATATATAATGTGATCTTTTTATATATAGATCTTATTTATATATATATATATATATAACAAGATTTATATATAACAAGATCACATATATATATATATATATTGATCTTGTTATATATAAATCTTGTTTTATATATATATATAAAACAATATATTATATATACAAGATCATATATATATATATATATATAATGTGATCTTGTTATATATAAATCTTATATATATATATATATATATATATATATATATAATATATATATAAAACAAGATCTATATATAAAAAGATCACATATATATATATATATAATTTGGAAATACTACATCTTCATTATGTCCAATACATCATCATGATCGGGGTGATCATATATATATATATATATATATATATAACTTGGAAATACTACATCTTCATTATGTCCAATGCATCATCATGATCGGGGTGAGGAATTGAACCGACTTCACATAAGGAGTGTCTTAACAAAGCATCATGTTGACAAATGAATTTTGATGTGATCTTTTCCAAAATAAAATTCTTGCAATCAAAATATAGATCACATAAGTCTAAATTATAATATAATAAAACTTCATAAAAAAGAGATTTTGAGATGAAATGAGCTTTTGATTTTTAGTGAACATATTTGTTTGTTTGTTTTTGCTAACAAAAATCAAACAAATTATTATAAATAACATTTAAAAAAATAAATTTATTATAAATAACATTTTAAAAATAGATTTTAAATGTATATAGAATCAATGTGCTACAAAGAAATGTTGAAAAAAAATTGGTAATCACCATATTTGGTTTAAGTAAGGATTATTTTGTTTATTGAGGATAGCTTCATTGATTGGAACTAAAAATGTTAATGCTACTCACCTAGGTTAAGTTCGTAACTAAATTGTTTTATCTGATTTGTATATTATTATATTACTTTAATGTATTATATGTGATTTGTATATTATTATATTAATTTAATGTATTATAATAATATAAATGTAATATAGTTTTTAGTAAAATGAACTTAGATATTTTTTTATTATATTATTTGAAATTTGTGTAATTTTGTTTTTATCCATATTCGAAAATCTCAAACAATATAATGATGATGATGATGATGGTTAACGTCCACTTAGACCAAACTTTGGTCTATCGGACCTAAAGAAACAAATTATTTAGTTTGATTTAAGATTTTATTCCTATGCTCAAAAAGCTTGGAGAGAAGCCTTACGAGCTCACTATAATTTTGACATCGTAAAAGGCTAGGAAGGTCAATATTGCGACAGAGATTATGAAGTTGAGATCTAATGTGGTTGTACACGGGGCACTCTGAGAGGAAGTGGTTTTCATCCTTGATGTTCCTATTCTCACAGAGATGGCAGATCCTTTCCATCCATGGTGTTTTAGGGATTGCCCAATGACCTATTTCACTATGGAGCTCATGAGAGTTCATTCTAATCTTCACTATATTAATTTTCTTCTTTGAGTTAGTTAAAATAGAGAGATACTTTTGATCTTCTAGGGTGGGGTTGATGACCTTCTTATAATAACTTAATTTTTTTTAGCTGCTAAATCTTTCTCACACCACATTTTTTCTTTGAACTTAGAAGTAACAATATTTTTAATGCTATTAATGTTTTGTAATGCATCATTCTCGTTGATCTCCCAATGGTTTAACCAGACCCTCGTGTCTTTATACCACCCCTGCTTAAGCCTTAGGTGGTTTTGGCTAGAAGTTAAAGCTAGCTTAGGAAGTCTATGATCTCCTATTTTATTGAGTTTGTGCTTGTACACTAGAAGCCTAGTCATAGCTAGGCTCTCGATAGGGGAAAGGCCTACTTCTATAAGGAGAATAGGATAGGGTGTATTGCTTTTAATTTTCAGGTTATACGTTATAAAACACTTCTGGATTTGCTCAATCTTTCTCCAGGATTCTTTAGAGATACTACAACCCCAGACCTCACATCCATATAAAATAACAGGAGTGACTAAAGTTTCAAAAAGGAACTTCTTTTTATCCCACATTATGAGTTTTGTCGTTTTACAATTATTTTCAAGACCAAAATAACTATAAAAATCTCCACTCTCACATATATCAAATATTTACTAAAATAAACCTTCATGATAAAGGATGATAACACCCTGATAATACTTGTAAGGAACTGCGGTCCAAGACATAACCGCCGGTGTGAAGTGCGAACAGCTCAAGGCAAGTGTGCAAAGTTACATGGTAAAGATGCGCACGAAAGGTTGAGCGATGATGGATTTATAGCGTGGAGACATGTTTGGAGACACCCACGGGCCGACTCACATAGAAAAACAATTTGGGCAATGGATTGTTGGCCGACCAACAATGGACGAGCGTATTAGCATTATGTAGGGGCGTTTGGCACGCGGTGGTCGAGTCGGCTTGGGCAGCTCGACTCACCCAACTGCTCGTATAAGTAACAAAGCTGTTGGAGCATTTGGAGCATCAATTCGATCACACATTCGAACACAAGTCTTTCGGTGATACAAGAAGAAGTGCGAAGAGGTGCAGTAGGTCGCAAAGAGGCGCAGGGCTTAATGTGCCCGCTCTTGGGCAAACGCACATGGTGAAGCACGAGTTTTGTATCGGGTGAAGGCGCGAGTGTGGGAAGGCGCTCGCCGTTCAGTGGAGACATGGGTGACTGGGGTGAGGTCGCCCGCCCATCGTGCAGGGTGAACGGGTGACTCGGGTAAGGTCGCCCGCCCGTCGTGTAAGGGTGAACGAAGTTCGGTTGAGGAGTGCGGTTGGCGGTCCGTGTGAGGGTGCACCTGCCCAACTTGGGTAAGGAACTCGGTTGGCACACAAAAGTGTGACATGTTGTAAAATTGGCTAAGTATGAAACTTGGTGTTTCCCAAGTATACTTGTAAATATTTAAAGTTGAATAATATATTGAATTCGGGTAGACTCATTGTTCAGGGAGTTGCCCCTCCCTTTATACTGTTGCAATTGTCTTGTTATTTATAATTGTTGTGGGTAATGAATGTGTATGGGTGTTCATTGGTATAAAGGAATAATATTAATACTTGGTTGAGAAACACAAACTAAGTAGACAAGTAGTTAGGCGTAGTCCATGAACACAAGTATTGGTAAAAAGAAAGTGTTTGGTGGTGCCGCACCTCGCTATAAGTAGTTGAAAGACTACCGCAGGTATAGGGGCGTGACAACACTGATGGTATCGTATTTAAGTTATACTAATAATTTTGACTTTACCTTGTTTAGAAAGAGTCAATTAAACTTCGAGAAAAGAAAGTTTTAATAAACAAATATAATACGAGCGAGGAAAAATTTAATACGTAAAGCTTGCCATTTGATTATTTTTTTAACACAATTCACTAATTTCACTTTTTCCCAAAATGTTTTGCTTTAAAATATAATAATTTTATATAAAGAAAAAACAACAAAGTTTTTTAAACATGAGGTATAATATGTTTATAACAATGTGTTAAACACTATGCAACAAAACCATGTCGTGTGCTAAACACTAGTTATTGAGAATTTTGCATTTCGATTTGATTTGAAGGGGTAAAAGCCAAGGCACGTATAAAATTTGTTTATATAAATTTGTGTGGGTGTAGGTTTTGCGTGGGGCGGTGTGATTGTATCTGGTAGGGGTTGCTATAGTAATGGGGTGGTGCCATTGTATTTGGTAGGGGTTGTTACATCAATCATGTAACTTTGGACCACAAAATTGAGTTTGGATTTGTTTATAAATTTAAATAACACATATTTCGGAGCAGAGTTATTTATATAATATATAAATATAAATATATTTTATGGTAGGAATAATATTAAATTTTAGTGTAAAATAATATAAAAGGATGAATGTTTTAAGATTTTGAATTTATTTTTTAAATAAGATGAGAAATGCAAGATGTATTTGGGAATGGATCTATTGTCATCATCTCAATCAATTGAGGTAGGAAGGTGTGGTCATCTTACTCTTAGTTTGATTAACTTTTTGATCTCATGTTGATCCATGTAATGAGAGTTTTCATCTTGCATTCATTGCAAAAAGTTGACAGTATGGGAAGTTTTAGAAGGATTTACAACAATGTCTAAGGCAAGCGACATCATTGCCGTCCTAGATGAATTGAGCTTAAGCCGCTCTCTTTGTGCTTCCTTCGGCTTGGTAGTAAATTTTCGTTGTCGAATTATTGTTTCCACTTTCCATAGGGGGCAAGGTTAGGTCTTATTGACCTAGCCTCCCCCAATGAGGCTATCCTTTGGTACTTTGTCATTCCTCTTAAGGAAGACCAATAATGTTTGTGCAGGGTGGAAATAAAGTAATATGGGCAATTTCATGCTAGGTGGTGGACCATGCTTGCAATGAGCTCCCATTATGTCGACCAGGCTAATGTAGAAGTGTGGATTCAACGATCCTCTGGTGATATTTCTCCAAGCCCACTCATAGAGGTACTCGTGGCACTTGTCTCCATTGTAGTTCTTTGCGCAATAACTTAGATTATTGGTTTATCCTTAAAATTTAATTACCAACACATGGTCTTGTTTGCATGGTTTGCTCTCGGTGGCATTGTCTGTTTGGTTCTCTTTCTGGTAGTTGTATTTTTGTTAACGAATGTGGGAGCCCATTACTTCTTCCATCCCTTGACCCTCTTATCCCTCTGTGTTATAGCCCACCCCTGCGCCTTCCATCTTGTGTAACCCTCCCCTCATGCACGAACTTGTAATCCTCTCCCCCGCGGCTGCTTCTTCACTCTTCCCCCTCTTTGTTGCTCTAGTGAAGCTCTAATTAGTATCCTTCACATTCTCTTGATTCCCAGGTTCTCTACTCTCCCCTCTAGCATGTCATGTTAGCGGGTTAGGATCCATCAAGGCTCCTCTAGTAGGGTAGAAGGGATTTCTCGAGCTCTCCTTGATTTAATGTAATCTGCCATATATACCCATATAGCAATATATCGAATTAACTGTTGTGTCGTGTCGTTGGACTTCAAAATTTATAAACCCGCATTCATAAATCGTCGGGTCCGCTCCTCCAATCCTTTCTACAGCGCTCTCCGACCTCTGCATTCTCCGATCTTCAATCGGTGCTCCATCGCTATTGGCACATCGGCCCATCACATATTGGCATTCCACCACGCCGTCACTTAACCTTCCCAAAATGCGATTAGTGATTAAATCTTGGCTGTCGATCTGGTGCTCGATCCAATGGTAGGACTTCACCTGATCAACAAAACAAAATGGCGATCCTCCACCGTCGATATTTCTCCATCATATCCGATAGTTGACATTGATTTTGGGTAGACAACAAGCACAGAGATTAACCACCCGATAAAGCGGTTTCCTCCCTCCACCCGAGTGTTACGTGTCCTCAACTGAATGGAATTGGGTGATTACTCCTTTTTACCACTTATGGTTTTGAGGTCGCCCAAAATACCACTTTTTGTTGAGAAACCACTTCTTTGCAAATTAACGCCCTCACATCTCTACCATGCGATGATCATTGATCTATGAGATCCAATGGATCTTGTGCATTGTTTCTCTAACCTCCTCTTAGACTCGATCTCTCTTGCGATTGATGGATTTACGCCTTTCTCAGGTTTTCCTCTGTCACACTCTGTTTAACACACGACACAACAGTTAATTCAATATCGTTGGATCGCCATCGATCCTACAGTGATCGATGGTCGATCAACACACTTACAAACAAGATTTAAGCCATCATCGCATATATACACAGATAACTCAAAAAGGCCTTATTACATAAACACACACGGAAATCCACACAACACGCATCTATTCATTATACACAGTACGATTACATCCTAAGGCATTTCAGCCTTAGTCACAGTTCTCCCCTCGACTACATTTTGATCACTCTGGTTTACACAATCTTTTCTATCACTCTGTCTCATCTCTATCTCCTATTAAACATGCAGGTTCATCAAATATATATGAAATATTGGATCGGATCACTAGAAGGATCCGATCAAATCTCTCCATTATCTCCTCTCACAAATATCTCAACAACCCTTAATTCTCTCTACAACTCGCTATATGGATATATATGGTAGATTACATTAAATCAAGTCTTCTCGAGACTTTTATCCATTCCATCATTTACTTTGTTTTAAACAAAATTTCCCCAGTTTGCTCCGATGGTCCACGTCTCCTCCTTGCTCTGCTTCAAAATTTGCATTTTGATTAAGGGGGGTCAGATGCCCCTACATCAATTTGGATGAGCTACAGTTGGAGCATCAAGATCTAGGCATCAAGCATCAGGATATGCCACTAAGACTTTCCTGAATTGAGGCCATTCTGACCGAGGAAAGGGTCCAACCTTGCAAGGGACCTCAACAAAACCTATCTAAGTATCTACCTTATCTTGATTTTTTTTCATGGTTTTAATTTTTATCAGTATGATCTCCCATCCTTGGGACAATATGTTATCTATTTTGTGTTTTTCTTCTTTGTAGTTTACAATTTATATTCAACATGTTTGTGTTTATATCATTGTCACTAAATATGTTAGCAAGCTCGAACATAAATGGTACAACCAATGTTGCTTTTTTGTAATTTTTCAAATTAAAGCTTTGCTCTCTAGCTAGTCTAATTTCCTAATGACCGGCCAAAACCATAATTTGATTATTCGAAAACATTTTCGGAAGAAATCACATTGATAGATTTAGGTCTGATGCGTTTCGAACCAACCTGTGTGGTTCATCATCAAGACAAAATGAAAAATCAGATCATAGCAGTAAGTTAAATAGGGAGATAAGGCCTTCTAACAGCTATAGGGAACACAATTATAATTGAATGAATAGGAAAAAGGGACAAAATATTTTTATTTATTATCAATTAATAATAAAATAATTAAATCAAATTAAATATTAACTCCAATATATAATTAAATATATAATTATATAAAACTAACATGACCCAAAATATATAAATAAAAATAATTAAACAAAGGATTATAACAAACTCTAAACTCACGAAAACAAAATTCAAAGCAAAAACAATATTTTAGTCAAAGGGGAAAAACATATTAAAAGGTAATAGAAATGATAACATATATATAAATATTATTAATTAATTATAAACTAAAAAGATGAGAAAAATATTATCTTTGTTTATAAAATAAATTTAAATGTAATATGTTTAATTTAATTTAATTTTTAATTTTTATTTTATTTTTTATAGTTGTTCGAAGATTTAGGCTCCAAAGGAGAAACAAATATCTATATGTGTGTGTGTGTGTGTGATGGAAATAATAAGAAAAATAAAACTAGGGGGGGGGGGGGGGGGGGGGGGGGGTTAATAAGCGCAAAGGAGGACAAATGAACCCCGGGGGAAAAAATAAGAATAAAAGCAAAACTGAAAAGATGAAAAAGAGTGAAGAAAGGAAAGGAAACTAAGAGGAAAGGGCTGGAATCTAGCAACTACTGATTTTCCAATTGTCGTCCCTATTAAGCTTACTAGGCCTCTCAATTTCTACGACTTCCCTAAATTTACAGTGATGAAAGTGAGAAATCTTCACAATGACCTTTGCCTCCTCAATGCATATCTAATGTTTGCTCTTCTCTGCATGCTCTGCTAAGGTTGAAGAGCAGGTCCTCTCATGCTTCATATCAACAGTGTGTTCCTTAACCCTTCGATTAATAGATCAGCTTGTTTCACCAATGTATGATGTTCCACAATAGCATGGGATGACATAAACACCTTTCATATCTTTAGGGTCCACATGGTCTTTTGCCGATTTTAAGGAACATCTTATGGTGTTTAGGGGTGAAAAGGTAGAGGTAAAATTATGCTTCCTAAGGACTCTCGCAATATTGTCAGTCGTCCCTTGGATGAAGGGGAGGTGAGCTCTAGAACTATGATCATTAGGGTCTTTCTTAACCTTAGGAATTTTGCTAGCTTTGAGGAAGGCTTTAAGACCTTGTTTCTTACTGTAACCATTATTAACAAAAACCTTCAAGAGATGGGATTTCTCTTTAGAAAAATGGTTGACATCAGAAACCCTCATAGCACAAGTAGCTAGAGTGCAGAGAACACCCAACTTCTAAGCAGGGAAATGATGGGATCTAGCATGAAGATATTGCTCAATATGAGTTTTCTTCTGAAACACCTAATGGGAAAATAAGTCTTCTTCTTTCTTAGAAATGAGGACATCTAGGAAAGGGAGGCAACCATTAACTTCTTTCTCCATGGTAAACTTTATGGAGTTAGATTGATTATTAAGATGTTGAAAGAAGAGATCTAACTTATCCAGACCATGTTGCCAAATAGTGCAAGTATTGTCTACAGATATTTTCCAAAGCTTAGGTTTAAAAATAGTTGAGGCTAAGGCTTTGGAGTCAAAGTATTCCATAAACAGGTTAGCAACAATAGGGGACAAGGGTGAGCCCATGGCCACACCACAGGTTTGTTCATAGAATTCACCTTCGAAACAATAAAAAGTAGAAGTGAGGCAAATCTCGACTAATCTAGCAATGTTGGGATCAGTAAGGCGAAAGATGACATCCATGGCTTCTTTGATGGGGATATTAATATACAAGGAGACCACATCAAAGCTTACCAAAATGTCTCCAAGTTCAAAATTCATGTCCCTCAACTCATTGACAAATGACGAGGAGTCTTTGACAAACGACTTCGTGAGGCCAACAAGGGGCTTAAGCTTTGAGGCTAGATATTTAGCTAAAAGGTATGTTGGCCCACCTATGGTGTTAACAATGGGTCTAAGGGGGACTCCCTCCTTATGGATTTTCAGAAGTCCATAGATCCTAGGAGTGATGGGGCTACTCTCGATAAGCTTATGGCTAAAGGAGCTAACCGAGCTACTGGATTTTATAGCGAGAGAAACCGCTCTAGAGATCCTTTTTAAGGGATTCTTATCAAGTTTTCTATAGCTACCATTGTTCTCCAAGTGATCCAACATCTTCTTCTAACAATCCACCTTATTCAAGGTGGATAATATTTTCCTCCCCTTTTTAGTTTATAATTAATTAATAATATTTATATATTTGTTATCATTTCTATTACCTTTTAATATGTTTTTCCCCTTTGACTAAAATATTGTTTTTTCTTTGAATTTTGTTTTGGTTAGTTTAGAGTTTGTTATAATCCTTTTTTTAATTATTTTTGTTTATATATTTTGGGTCATGATAGTTTTATATAATTATATATTTAATTATATATTAGAGTTAATATTTAATTTGATTTAATTATTTAATTATTAATTGATAATAAATAAAAATATTTTGTCCCTTTTCTTATCCAGTCAATTATAGTTGTTTTCCCTATAGCCGTTAGAACGCCTTATCTCCCTATTTAACTTACCGCTATGATCTGATTTTTCAACTTGTCCTGATGATGAACCACACAGGTTGGTTCGAAAGGCGTCGCCCTAAATCTACCAATGTGATTTCTTTCGAAAATGTTTTCAAATATTTAAAATATGGATCACAGAAACTTGAATTTGAATATCAAAACCATTATATATAGATATATATATATTAGCTATGATTAGGATTTTATTGTACAAGCACAAACACAATAACATAGGAGATCATAGACTTCCTAAGCTAGCCTTAAATTCCAGCCAAAACCACCTAAGGCTCAAAAGGGGGTGGTATAAATACATGAGGGCCTGGTTAAACCATTGGGATATCAATGGGAATGATGCATTGCAAAACATTAATAATATTAAAAATATTGTTACTTCTAAGTTCAAAGAAAAAATGTGGTGTGAGAAAGATTTAGCGGCTAAAAGAAAATTAAGTTATTATAAGAAGGTCATCAACCCTACCCTAGAAGATCAAAAGCATCTCTCTATTTTAACTAGCTCAAAGAAGAAAATTAATATAGCAAAGATTAGAATGAACTCTCATGAGCTCCATAGTGAAACAGGTCGTTGGGCAGTTCCTAAAACACCATGGATGGAAAGGATCTGCCATCTCTGTGAGAATAGGAACATCGAGGATGAAAACCACTTCCTCTTAGAGTGCCCCGCGTACAACCACATTAGATCTCAGTTTCATAATCTTTGTCGCAACACTAACCTTCCTAGCCTTTTACGATGTCAAAATTATAGTGAGCTCGGGAGGCTTCTCTCCAAGCTTTTTGAGCATAGGAATAAAATCTTAAATCAAACTAAATAATTTGTTTCTTTAGGTCCGATAGACCAAAGTTTGGTCTCAGTGGATGTTAACCATCATCATCATCATCATCATATATATATAAAACAATGTTTTATTATTTAAACGTAAACATACATAAAATACAAATGCAAAATAATATATATATCATGTTTTATTATTTAAATTTAACTTCGTAAAATGAAAATATATTCATGTATACAAAATATAAATACAAAATACAATTTACATATTTCATATTATTGGGACCAAATATGGTAAATATGTTGTAACGTAATGTATTATAAACATTTTAGTTCCGTCAAAATAAAATAAAAATAACTCTATAAAAATAAAAATAAAAATAAAAATGGCTCATGGTATTGAGAACCCATGATATTAATGTGGAATATAATCTATTTAAAGAGGGAAATTAAAATAATCTAGCCCCATCTAAAATCTAATCCTCTTAAAAATTGGCATAAACTCATCTTAAATATAATCTTTTTAGAAATTAATATATCCAAAATTAAGATAAATATAAACTAGTCTTATAAATAATATTTAATTTCCAAAAAAACAAAAAACAAAAACTTTATATTTTAAATTTTTCTATATAATCATCACCGAAACCAAAATTTAGCCTTTTTCAAAATTATATATAATAAATAACAAATTATGATTAAATGTGATTCCATAAAATAAGGGTATATTCATGTATACAAAATACAAATAGGAAATACAATTCACACCTCAGATTTCAAATTACCAAAACCTATCAAGACAATTGACAAAATAACACTTCTCATATCGTCTTATTGGATGTGACCCTATAAAGTTTGGATGAGTTCATGTTTATGAAGCATAAATATAAAACACAATTCACATATGCTATTCTATAAACAATATTTTTCATCTTTAATATATAAAGATTTGAGCTAAATCATCCTTATGCATATTTTGACGGAGCTGCTCAACATGGCACATGTGCCTACGGAGTGTTCATTATCATTGAGGAAGGTCAATTTTATGACATCCATTGGAACGGTGGAGCTGGAACTAACAATAAAGCAGAAGTCATGGCCCTGGCTGGTCTCCTATCTATAAGTGACTTCCTTGGCATACAAAAGCTCCATATATTTGGAGATTCGAGTGTCATCATCGACCATGTTTTTTCTAAACATATCATTAGAAATATCCACCTCTCTGGATGGTTGAACAGGATTGAGGGCTTGTGGAGCACCAGAAAGGACTACACAATTTCCCACATTGCTAGGGATAAAAACCGGAGGGCAGATCCTTGATCAAAACTGGGGCTATCATCCCCATAGGGTATATGGAGGATGCAATTAACAGTGGACAACATCTCTCATCAGATCCAAGACTTTTCCATGTCGAGTACATAATTTTCTATATTGTGAAGTCTATATGGTATGACTTTCTATTCTCCTCAACATTTGACTCCTATGTTGTTTTTTGTTTCATAAACTTTTTTGGCATATGGGACCGACTTTTGACTTAACACTTTGTGCATAGGAGCTACTAGCAATATTTATCCATATGTCCTATCTGTTTCAGATCTGATATGGCTCCTTAAATCCTTTCTCTCCATGTGGTTTTGATCCTCTATATACAACCATATATGAAGGTCCCCATATGAATTGTTGTACATATATGTTGGATGCATATAATACAATCATATAGCTTTTTTTTGTGCTGAAAAAGATTTGAGCTAAATGTTTTACTATGTTTATTTTTTTAAATTATGATTTTGATCTCAAAAAAGTTGTTAAAATTTTAAATTTATATATAAATATAATATATACATGAAAATATTTTTTTATAATTTTGATTTTTTTTCATTATGCCAAAAAAATTAATTAGAATTTTTTTTAGCATTTTAAAATTATTTTATTGTTTATGTCCTTTTCATGAGTCAACAAATTTCTTTATTTCTTTATTGAGTTAATTTTTATTTGAAAGTTCAAAGTCATTATAAAAAAGTTTATAAATTAAATGGTTGGTAAATATCAATAAACATCAAACTATGGTAAATATCAAGACAGTTGTCTCATAATATATCTCACATTGCCAAAATTAAAGAAAATCATAAAATTTAACTAAACCAGGTTAGATCCATGTTAACTGTGGATTTACCAAACGCTAAGAGGGATCAATTCTCTATTCACTATAAAAGAGGTTTGCACCTCAAGAGATTTAATCTCTCTGCGTGCTTGGTAGATCCAAAGTTAAGATGAATCTAGACAGGTTATCTCTCTCTCTCTCTCTCTCTCTCTCTCTCTATATATATATATATATATATATATATAATGATGATGATGATGATGATGATGGTGGTGGTGGTGGTGGCGGCGGTGGTGGTTAACGTCCACTGAGACCAAATTTGTCTATCGGACCTATAATTTTTTTAGTTTTTAATTGTCTGGTTCCTTGTCTTTCTTAGCGAGATTGGTGCTGTAGCTTTCTTTTTTTTCTCTACGATCTTCCAACTTTCTTTATCTTGCATCTCCTTCATCTCTTCTGGTCCTTGGGACATTGGTGTCTTAGCTTCGCGATCTATTGTGTTCATCCTTTTGAAGATAGTCGTAGAAGAAGTTTGGTCTAGGAGATCTGCTTTGCTATTAAATGAAGATTTATTTTGTGCAATATTCAAATCCTCATAACTGTTGATGCTTGAGGGGTTGTCGAGTTCACTCTTTTGTTGTTGGGTGGGGCTTTCCCCTTGCTTGTATTGAGAGTTGTTTCTTTCTTGCCCAATTTCTTGTGATTCAGAGTTTTCTCGAGAGTATTCTTCTTCAATGACAGTGTAGTGTTCTTTTTGCGCTCCTTCCCACCATGTAGATCTGTGGTGATTTTTTCTAGCAGATTTTTTCTGAGAGGCTTTTGGGCAAGTTTTGGCTAAGTGGCCTGTCTCAAAGAAGGATCGACATCTAAAGAGGACACTTTCATAATTGAGTTTCTGGTTCCACACATAGTCTTTACTTGTTAGGTGTATTTCAGCTAGGAATCCTGCGCTAAAGTCCATTTCCACACAGATGCATGCATAGGTGGTTCTAGCATATTCCTCAGTTTCTGGGCACCTACAGTAAAATTTCCCGATTGCATTTCCAATGGCTTTTAGCAAAGAGAAATTATAGAGATGGAAGGGTAGGTTTGGCAATCTCACCCAAACCGGTGCTGAGGTTATGACTGTTGTCGAGGGATTGAATGATGGGTTCCATAGCTTCATGAATAGGCTTGAGTTTTCCCAAAACTAAGGGTCGGAATCTAGAATACATTATCTGCTTTCAGGGTTTTCAAAATATACTATAAAGAAACCCCTAGCACATGGGTAGATATTAATTGCATCAGGAATTATAGGCTTCCATACCTCCGAGATGCAACTATGGAGAGCTGTCAGCCGTGGCCAAAAACCATTGAATCGGCAGATTAGGGCACTTTCAAAGAACTTCAAAGCCTCATCGAGTGAGGTCTGGACCACCTAGACAGTGGGAGAGTATATATATATATATATATATATATGCAAAATTGTAGAGCTTTTATTTTTTATATAACTTTATTTTAAATTATTATTATTAATTATACAAAGAAACAATATATGAGTTAAACACTTATACTTTAACAAGAAAAACATATTAAAGAAACAATAAGCCATAAGAGTTCAATTTCATAAATAAAAAGCAAAACTAATATAATTAAATTAAAAACCAAAAGGGTGTGACTAACTTTGAGATAAATCTCAACCCTGTATCCCTAACTACTACAATTTTTTTTAATGGAGGTTAAATTCTTTTTATCCACCTAATAATTACTGAGAATTAAATTAAAATTATGAAAGCACTAGAATTATGTAGATTAAACAATTTAAACTCAAATTTTTAAAAATCTATTGTTTTATTAAAAGTAATCTCGATAAAATAAAAACAATATTTCACTTTCACTAGAGAGTGAAACATTTTAAAATTTTGACACTTTTCAATTTGTTAAAATTTATTATTATTGAAATTTGGCACATGTTTTATAGATGTAATCTCCATAAAATAAGGACGTTTTTTCCACTTTCACCAGAAAGTGAAACATTATAAAATTTTGACACTTTTCAATTTGTTAAGATTTATTATTATTGAAATTTGACCACATAAATTTAGTTGGAATTTTAGTTTTTTTTGTTGCTTTAACTTGAAGTTTGAGAAATTGTAATCTAAGGGTAGATTTGGATTTCTACTATTCATGGTTATATTTATGTCTACTAGAATTTGAACTCATAACCATTTTGCTATGGAGTGTCTTGATAAAAAACCTTTCATCACATGCTCTACACCCTATGAGTTTGTTAGAATTTCAATTTAAAATTATTAAAATTATTGTTTTCAATGTAAAAATAGCTTCATATGTCTCCATTACAACTAAATCTTATAATATTACTTATAATTATCATATTAATATAAAATACTCTTTATTTAATTTCAAGTAAATATTTTCTTTAGCTTCCATTAATTTAAATGGTAAATGATAAAGGACCGAACACAATTTCACATTATGAACCATTAACAAATTTATTTAAACATGTATTTAGAATATATATGTCTTTCATTAAGCCTTGAAAGTTAGCTCAATTGGTTGAGTCTTTGTCATTTGTCATTAAAGCATCTTCTATATTGAGAGGCTACAAGTTCAATTTTCTTAACACCATTTGTGGTTGATATTGTTCTTTTAACTAAGAGTCTTTACGCTTCAAACTATGTATATATATATATATATATATTCAAATTATACATTTTGAATCTTTTAATTTAATTTTCAAAAAATAACTTTTAAAAACTTCAAATTATATATATATATTCCTTCTTCAAATTTACATTTTGAATATTTTAGATTAAATTAAAAAAAAATGAAAAATTGAATTTTTTAATTGAAAATTGTTTATATTTTTTTCAAATTAGCACTTAAATAGGGTTTCTCTAAGATTTAACTACAAAGCCTTATTGTCCTTATTTTTAAAACTAGGAATAAAAGGATTCCTTTTAATTATGGGAATGTTCTGATTAGTTCTTATTTAGCCAAGTTATATGGAATTATTTTAGAAAAGAAGACTAGTCTATGGCTTGAAAGTCATGACAAAAAAGCTAAAGGTCAAGCTACATCTAGGAGATATCATTTATCTATGGACCACCTTGTTACTCGTAGGATCATTGTGGAGGAGTGTTGTATTAATAAAATTGATCTCTTATATTGTTTTGTTGACTTTTAAACGTTGTTGACATTGTTATTGGGACAAACCTATGGAAAAGGTTGGAAGAAATAATGGTTCCTCTTCAATTGAGGGTTTTTGTGACAAGGTTGTAAGAGAATGTTATTTCCAAGAATAGGACAATTGAGGAATGATATCAAAGTCAAGCAAGCACATCCCTTGTCACCTACCCTTTTTGGCATATACACCGATATGCTAGATGAGTGTTTGGAAGATGTAGGTTGTGTTGGTCCCACAATCACTAGCATAGTTATAAATATTCTTCTTTATGTTGAGAATATTTTTGTTTTAGCTAGGAGTCCTTACAATCTTGACAAGCAACTAAGAATCCTCTAAACTTTATGTGCAAAGATGGGTATGGCTATCAAATACCCATAACACGATTAATTGGAATCACAATGTTGAGAAAAGGATAAATGGAGGATGAAAAGCATATTATAGAGTTGAAATCAATTGTAAATCAACAAATATTTGGATATGGGATAAAAATAAACTCCTCTTTGAGACTCTCGTCACCCCTATTATGTTATATGTATGTGAGGTTTGGGGTTGTGGTATATCTAGAGAGTCATGAAGGAAGATATAACAAATCCAAAAGCAATTTATAACATACAATCTCAAGATTAAAGGAAATGCACCCTATCATATCCTCTTCATCGAACTAAGCCTTTACCTCTTTAAAAGCATACCTATGACTAGGTATCTTATGTATAAGAAGAGGTCAAACAACATGGAAGACAAAAGGTTTCCTAAAATTGCTTCTAATTCGAGCCAAAACCACCACTTTTGGCTCAAGAAGGCATGACATAAGGCTGCCAAAGGCATGAAATAAGGATGCCCAGCCTTGGCTTGATAATTGGGGGATAAATGAGGAGATCATTCTAGAAAATAAGGATGCTACTAAAAATATGATTAAGTCAAATTTTAAGGAGAAATTTTGGGGTGATAAAGAATTAGAGGGCAAAAAGAAGCTAAGATATTATAAGGAGGTGATCAACCCAAACCATGAAAATCAAAATTATCTATCTATCTTGGCTAGTGTAAAGAATAAAATAAACATTGCTAAAATAAGAACAAATTCTCATGAACTACACAGTGAGACTCTACATTAGACACTAAGTGGGTTGAAGATGAAAAACACTCTCTCTTAGATTGTCCAACTTATTCTCACATTAAATTTAAATTTCAAAATATTTTCCATTCCACCAAACTTCTTGACCTCTTAACTCAACAAAACTATGATGATTTTGGAATACATATTTTAATGCTCTTTAAGCATATATTTTTTTATATTTTATTTATTTTTTTTTTTTTTTTTTTTTTTAATTTTTAATTTTATTTTTTTTTAAGTAATATCTTACCTTCTAAATCCAAGAGACCATTTCAGTCTGAATGAACATTAATTATCATCAATAATTTATGAAATTCGATACATAAGAGGCATATTATCCTTAATCGACTACTAACCATGACAACTATGAAAACCTTGTTACTACGAGAAAGAAGACATTAGTCATAACCAGGGTTGGAATTTGACAGGAAAAATGGTCATCACAGGGTATTTTGGTTGTTAAATACGTTTAAATATTTTTCATGAATGTATCTTGTGACGTGTCTTGAATTTTGCAAAACGTATTTTTTACGGTCAATTATTTTCCTAAAACATTATTAATACCCTATGGCACTTGCATAAATAACATAAATAAGTTGAATTCACGGAGCTTGAAGTTGACAAGAGGTTTATCACTAATAATGGTTAGATAATTGTTGGCATCCTGGCACTACAGTTCTACACAATTAAAATCTTATGGAGGATATTTGCAGGAAGCTTCCCCAACAAATCTAAGAGAAAGGAAACACTTGGCCTACAACTATGTGCCGTAATTAAATAATAATCACATGCATCATGGAATTAAGAGTTGGCCAATAGCGGTAGGATACGGTAACTTGTAAAATAGAAAAATCCTTTCAGTTTTGTTAACGGCGGATTTGGTTTTTATATTTGTTTTATATGTTTATGAAAGAGGGATTTTTAGCTCAATTCAATGGTAAATTTTACTACAATAGAAAAAGGTCATTTTAGTGGGTCTCAGAGAAAACAAGGTGTTGAAAACTTTCACCCATCTCTTGATAAATAAACATGTGTATAAAATTGTGGTTTATGGAGAATAAGTGGATAGATAAATCCATGGAGGAGTACAGGTGGAGGTGAAAAAAGAAATTGAATTTGGTACACCTCTCCCACTTTATTAATACCATTTGGATGATGCTCTAGATATGGGTTTGATTCCCTTATCCTCTCAAATACAATGAAGGGAAAATTATGGGTGGTTTGTATCCAAAATATTTTGCTCTAACATTTTGCAGGTATAGTGACAAGTTATAGGTGAGTAATGAGAGTGTATTTTTTCATTTATACAATTTAGGAATACCACTTCCCCATGATTTGGATTTTATTTAACAATGGATCTATCAAGGGAAAGTCGATATGTTATGCGCCAATTCCTTGTAATATTACTGTGTTGGTTCAAATGGTTGTGGGGTCTAGCATTTGGACAATTGGATGAAGCTTTTACAAGTTCTGTTAATTTTCCAAATATAACAATCACATGTATGGGCAAATATAACAATCACAATTATTTGACAAGTCCAGATTTCGATAGTGGATCATTCCCTTTTTGCACCAGCGTTAAGATATGAGACATTGAGGAAAATAAAAGGGTTAGAATGACTAAAAACTTGTTCCAAAGAACTCCAAACATGTGATGTCATAATATTGTCAAAGCAGACTCCTAGTTATTTGATGCAAAGATTATTAAAGTATCTCTTTGATGTTCATCAAGTGCACTCCATCTTTCTACCCTTTACAATATGTAGAAAAAGTCAGTGTGAAAAAGGTTTTGTTATTAGCCTCCTCTATTTTGTTTGGCTTGGTTTTAATTTTCTGTTGAGTATTTTGGTGTGAGGAGGAAGGATGAGAAACAACAATGGGATTCTAGTTGAAAAACAGGTACAAATTTAGATCGATGATGGAAAAATGTGCATATGGATTTGGATGGATTCAAGTACCATGGGTGGGCCTCTAGTTTCCCACTCTGGAATTCTTGATGGAGATTAAATCTAGAATTATTGATGGGGATTATGAGAGGAAGCCAATAGTCTATAAGATGCAGATTATGGTTTGATATTTCTATTGTTGCTCTCCATGTACTGAGCTTAGCTTGCTCAGTTGTAGCTCTGGTGGCCATGGTCAACAATCTGGGGTCTGGGGTTGTTACTGTGTTTGGTTTCAAGCTTGTTGTGTATTCCAAGTGGCCCTATTCTGATTCATTTATTTTTGCAGTATTTCATTGCTTGGATTTGGAACTTGAGGAAGTGGGTGTGTGGTATTTTGTGTCATTGTAGTGTCGTATGCATATTTAGTAACATGGAGAGTGTTTTGTTTTTCTAATAGTTTTCATTGTTTGTATGCTTATGATTGTTTTGATCTTAATGTTTTTGTGCATATTCTTTGTGGGAGTTGTAGCTGCAGTTGTTTCTCATTCATTGCTTCAAATTATGCTATGTGGGTTGAAAACGGTGAAGAGGAAATCTACTATTCCCAGTAGGAATTCATGCATGGTTGTTGTTTGTAGGCGATCAGGTACCCCTCAAGAGTTTTATTCTTAGTTTTGAAAATCCATGTCATTAGAGACACAGTTTAAACATAGTCACAAACACACATGTATGTCATTGAAGGCCTATTTCTTAGGATGGAAAGGGATAGCCTTCTTTCACACATATAAGTATCATTGAAGGCCTGTTGCTCACAAGGAAAGGGATAACCTTCATGTCTCTCACACATATATTATTGAAGGCCTACTCCTCAACAAGGACAGAGAGAACCTTGAGTAACTTGGCTATCTAAACTTTTGAGTGAAAGGATGGACTTATTCGTTCTAGATAGGTAAAATATAAATCCAAGAAATTTCTTCTTCTAGCTTGGAATTGACATGTTTTTGGTGTGAGTAATGTGTTTCTAACATGGAATTAATAGGATTGTGGTGTGATTATGTGTTAGAGACTATTTATGTTTTAGAATTGTTCATAATAATTGTTATTTCTGAACTTATTCCATCTAGTGGGACAAAATATCAATGTAATAAGTCTCTTCTTCTAGCTTGAAATTAACAAGTTTTTGGTGTGAGTAATGTGTTTTTAGCATGGATTTAACAAGTTTTTGGTGTGACTTATGTGTTAGATACTATTTTTGTTTTAGAAGTGTTTATAATAATTGTTATTTCTGGACTTATTCCATACAAAGAGAAAAAAATATGAACGCAATAAGTATCTTCTTCTAGATTGGAATTGATAAGTTTTTGGTGTGAATTATGTATAAGAGAATTTATGTTTTAGAATTGTTAAAAACAATGGTTATTTCTGGACCTATTCCTTTCAGGGAGATAAAATAATCAATATAATAAGTCTCTTTTTCTAGCTTAGAATTGACAAATATTTGGTGTGAGTAATGTGTTTCTAGCTTGGAATTGATGAATTTTTGGTGTGAGTAATGTGTTTCTATCATGGAATTGACAAGTTTTTGGTGTGAGATAGTGTTATGAGACTATTCCTATCTAGAGATAGAAACTTTTGTGACTTGATCATAACATAATCCTATAACATGATGTTATGAGATCCACAATGTCCATTTATTATAGGTTTAGTATTTTAATTTTTAAAAGGTTTAGATACTATGCATTCAATCTTGTTAATATTAGTGTATAACCTATGATCCAAAGCAATGCTAAAATATATACGGTGAAATGTATATTTTATTTTTAAATCCAATAATATTTATTAGATTATGTAAATCATAACATAAACCATATTAATGAATCTATTTTTGAGTTTTTGTTGATAACATTCAATAGTTTTACTATGTTGGTTATCTTATATGTCCCATAAGATATCCTTAGTCATATCTGATATATACAAATGCTATGGCATGTCCAGGTCAAGGACATTTGATTTTAGGTTCCTGTGATTTTATTGTTAGTGTTCCATGAAATTTGAAACCAAGATTCAAGATTTAATAAGTCATTTGCTTGTCATGGTCAATTTTTTTTATTTTTATTTTTTTTATTTTTTTTATTTTTTTTTTAAGCTTGGTAGATCCTCCTTTTTCATTAATTATAGAGCAAATTTACACCACATAGATGAGTTAGGTGACCTCATCTTGCCCAGTGGGAAACCAAGTATGTTGGCCACATATTCGCATTGTATGCCATCAAGTAACAAAATATTTTCAGTCTTTCTATCCAAGCTATATAAGTCTCAGGTTCTTGTCCATACTCTAGAGATCTACATACATATATATTTGCATAAGGAAATGTAAAATCTATCCTCATATATAAACAAAACCATTAAAAAGTAGGCTTGCTAGTCATGTTGTTCAACAAAAGTTGATTCCACTGGCACTGGATCCTTGGCATTCGTCCCTGACAGCTCAGTCTGGACCAAGATACAAGGCAAGTGCCTCTCAATTCGGCCAAGTCAAACATCCTATTTGTGCAGTTGAAACTGCACCTTCTGGAATTCCTGTTTGTAATTCGGCATGCCTTGGACAGTAACAACCATGCCCACCAAAATTTGTTCCATCACCTTGCCCAACAGGATTTTCATCAACCAGTACAAGTAGAGGGTTTGCTTGAATTGAGTGATTCTACCCCTCGTATTTCCAGGATCTGGGACAAGGATTCTCCAATCCTCCAGTTCCATGTCTATCTCACTCTCCTGCTTCACTTCTTCTTCCCAATCCTCTAACATTTTGTGAATTTCCTCATTAGTTCCTTCTCGGTAGGCAACTGTTGCTTCACTTATTAACCTTTCAACAGATTTCCTGCCTCTGTGTCCCTCTAATGGACCTAGTTCTGTGTCCTTTCTGGTCGCTTGGGGCCTCCTTCCACGACCACGGGTTTTTGCAGGTCATGCCATGGTCTCTCTGACCCGACCTTGTACATTACAACAAACTGCATTCCAGTTACAATTCAACGTAATACGACAGGGAGCTTTCACACAGGTGGTAGGATTACAACGCACCAACTTGCCTTCATCATACCCCCCCTATCAGTTGCAGTGCCCGACCTTTCGGGGTCGCAGGTCAATTCCCCAGAGGGGACCAACCCACAACCAGCACCAGCGGTTGCACTTTGCCTTAGACACCTCCTCTCAGCATCAGTCTGCCTTGCTTCTTCTCCCTAGTCCCAGGTTGATAAGTGCAGCCACTTACTAGTTAACAGTGTACCCTGGCTAGCATGCCCTTTACCCTCTGCCCCAGACACAAACGAAGGACCTAACCCAGTCATCCACACATCCCTAAGCTCCATGATGTTGCCATTGCCAATTTTCCTTCCATAGCCAATTCCACTCCCTTGCTAGACTTCCCGCCCAAAGTTCTCAGCCTTCTCCTGTAGAAATTTTGAATAATATGACACTTATTCACAGAGATTATCCCGATTATACACTATTGTGGAATACATGCACAATACATAACCTCCTCTACGTTGATCATCAACTTAGCGGCATTAAAAACACTGAAACATCAATCGCATGCACACATTAACACAATATGTAACCCGGGGAAAGCATACAGCTGAAAACCCCACACTATCTGTATATTATAATGATAGAGAACATGTAACAATACATAGTACAATACTCCTCACAAGTACTCAGTACTATCTCCACCTGTTACACACAAACTAGCTCAGATTTGATGCCTCAAATCTCCTCCACTGTTTGCCTGCCTCCACTGCGCAATCCTGCAAGAAAATCAATCACTCTGTGAAATCGAATTCCTTTGGTTATACTACGCAAGCCTCATGGGCAATCTCCATCCATGCATGTGCAAATATCATGCACAACTATAGTCACAACTGATAGCAATCTCAACCTCTAACACCTGTCTCCACTGAATTGTGCATGCACTGAGTTAACTGATGTATTCTTCAGTTGCTTTATGAGTTAATAATTAGTGAATTAATTTAACAATTAATTCACATCACTCATCACTAGTATATTTGCAGTTAGACTAAGTACAACTAGTTCAACCAAGTCAAACTGAACACAACTCCATCAACTCCACAATCAACTCCACCGAAACTCAACCACATGGGTTCTAACTGAAGTCCTACATGCAATAGCTCAACTAACCCACAAGAAAAGCATATTTCCTTCTGACAGCTGCATGTGCCACATCTGTAGCTCAAACTGAAGTTCTCCAAGAGGATAAGATAATGTTTATAGTCCAAATATTATTATGAGACAATAATATTCGACTGTTCTATTTTTAGCCTGGCAGTCTAAAAATAGAAACCGCCCATATGTCTAAAAATAGAAGTCCATCTATTTTTACCAACATGACCAATCATCCACAAATAGCATCCTGCAACTCATAGACCATGATCCATATGTTTAAAAATAGACTTTGCGCCAAAAATATCCTGCGGGCCCACTTAGTGAAGGTGACTTCTTTCCACTAAGCTCCATCATCTTGTTGCATTCTCAACACTCCCTCTCAATAAAATATGGATTATCAACAACCCCTATCTTGCCTTGGTGGTATTTGAATTTTCTCCTGGTGAGCACCTTCGTCAATATATTAGCGTCCTGATCCTTCGTTGGAATGTATGAAAGCAACATGATTCTCCACTGCACACAATCTATGATATGATGGTATCTGATGTCAATGTGCTTAGATCTATCATGAAATATAGGATTAGCCAAGAGTTTAATGCAACTCTGGTTATCACAGTAAATCACAGTAGGCTCCAAGTAAGAACTGAACAACCCGACCAGAATCTTCCACATCCATATAGCCTCGCATACAGCCAAACTTGCTTCCATATACTCGGCCTCTGCTGAACTGAGTGCCACGGATCTCTGCTTCCTGCTATACCAAGAAACTGCTGTCGACCCGATACTGAAGACCCCTCCTGATGTGCTCTTTCTATCCGTTGGGCTCCTTGCCCAATCTGCATCCGTGAAGCCACATAGCTCAACCTCATCCTCCTGTCTGTACCACAATCCATATCCCAATGTGCCACTTAGATAACGCAATACAGACTTTCCTGCCTTCCAGAAGAGCTTGGTTGGCTTAACCATAGCTTGTGAAAGCTGGTTAACAGCATAGCATATATCGAGTCATGTATTGACCAAATACATAAGCGACCCCACCAACTGTCGATAAATAGTGGCATCCACTACTTCTGCCGAAGTAGCATCCTCCTTCCTCCAACCTCCAGGAAGAGGAGTATCAACAGGCTTGCAGTCATGCATGTTGAACTTCTCCAGTATCTCCCGAGCATAGTTACCCTAAGAAACAAATAGTCCATCACTGCGCTGCCAAATTTCCAATCCCAGGAAATAATGAAGGAGGCCCAAGTCCTTCATCTCAAACTCCTTAGCAAGATCATCCTTGCATGAAAGTATCAACAGCTCATCACCTATTAGAATCAAATCATCTACATAAAGTACAATGATAAGCAACTTACCCTCCACCACAATCTGGTATAGGTTAGGATCTGCCTCGCTCTTGGAGAATCCAAGTCCGGTGAAATAACTGTCTATCCATGTGTACCAAGCACGTGGTGCTTGTTTCAACCCATACAACGCTCTCTTGAGCCTGCACACATGTGACTCGCTGTTGAAGATATCGAAACCTTTGGGCTGTTCTATGTACACCTCCTCCTCAATGACTCCGTTGAGGAACGCAGTCTTCACATCCATCTGATGAATGTGCCACCCCATCTGCGCTGAGAGAGCAAGAATCGTCTGTATGGAAGAATACCTTGCAACAGGTGCAAAGGCCTCCTCATAATCGATCCCCTCTATCTGTGAAAAGCCTCGGGCAACAAATCTTGCCTTGTACTTCTCCACACTCCCGTCAGCTGCCTGCTTAACTTTGTAGATCCATCTCAAACCCACCACTGATTTCCCTTCCGGTCTAGGAACAATCTCCCATACACTGTTTCTGACAATCGAATCATACTCTTCCACCACGGCATCTACCCATGCGGGATCCTCCACAGCTTCCTTGAAAGAGGATGGCTCAGTCACAACACATTTGCTCACAAGAGCCATGTATCCAGTGTACCGATCAGGTGACTGTCTCTGCCTGCGTTGGGCTGTAGGTGGTCCTACAACTTTCTCTACATCTTGAGCCAGTCGCTCAGCTTCTGTCAAGTGCTTTCGCCCTCTGATGGTTGGCGCTGCATGAGTCGTCTCTTCCACTCCATGAACTTCGTCCTGTGGCTGATCCATGTCCTGAAGCTCATCCTTAGGAACTAATAGCTCCTCATCTGCATGCAAGTGTGGCTCCCACTCAAGTGAACACTTCATGGCTTTCTCCTCCTGAAATTTTATATCCCGTCGCACAACAGTCTTTCCATTATCTGGCAAATACACACGATAGTTGTGGGGCATATCAGTGTACCCCACAAATATCCCAACCTCCGCGGTCGGCTCCAGCTTCTTCCTGGCATCCTTCGTCACATGCATGTAAACGTTAGCACCAAAAATCCTCAAATGAGAAAGATCATGCTTCTTACCAGAATAAGCCTCCTCGAGTGTACTCATGCCAAGTATCCTATGAGGACAACGGTTCTGCACATATACTGCAGTATTGCATGCTTCCGCCCACAAGTGAAGGGGTAGGCCTTGATCATGCAACATTGCCCGTGCAGCACCCACGATTGTTCTGTTCTTCCGCTCAGCAACCCCGTTCTGCTGTGGGTTATGGGGAGCTATGAGCTCTCTTCGAATCCCTTCTGCACTGCAGAAATCCTTGAACTCGCCAGAGATGTATTCACCACCATTGTCTCTCTTAAGAGCCTTCACCTTCTTCCCTGACTCCTTCTCGACCAGTGCTTTGAACTCGCTGAACTTTGAGTATGTCTTGCTCTTCTTCTGCATGAAGAAGATCCAACACTTTCGAGAGAAATCATCAACAAAGATCACATAATACCTGTGCTTTGCTGTCGAAGCTACTGAGAAAGGTCCACACACGTCTGTGTGAATTCTCTCAAGGATCGTCATGGCGTGACTATCCTTCTCGTGAAAGGTGGCTTTCAAAAACTTTCCCAAAGTACACCCCTTGCACTAATCTGACTGCGCAAGAGTGCCTTTAGGAAGCCCAGTAGTGATCTGCTGCAGTATCTTCAAGGCTCCATGGTGAAGGTGACCCAATCTCCTGTGCCACAGCTTGCCATCATCCCGGCTCACCAATCCTTTTGCCTTGCATGCCATTGTTGCGTAGCCATCTACATGCAACTGATAAAGGTTCCTCACTCGAACCCCTATCTTTCAGGTTTCTCCAGTTGTCTTGCTGCGCAGGAAAGCCTTTCCCTCACTGAAAACATCATATCCATTGTCTTCTAACATCGCCACAGAGATAAGATTCTTCTTCAATCTTGGAACATGCATCACTTCCTTCAATACAAAGGGTTTACCAGACTCCCTCTCAAAGGAAATGGTACCGATACCGGTCGCATTGTATCTACCATCATCGCCCATCTCGATGTGCACTCCAAGATCTTTCTCCTCCAGATCAGAAAAAAAATCTCATTCTCCTGTCATGTGAAAAGACGCACCACTGTCCAAGAACCATACCGATCCCATCACACTTGATACCAAGCATGCGATCAATGAAAAATCAAGCTCAAACTGCGAGGCTAGAGCCTCTCCCACTGCAGATCCAGCAGCTTGCTTGTTCTTCTTCTTTTGCGGACAATTAGTGGCATAGTGTCCGTGCTGGTGACAGTGAAAGCACTTCACCTTCGACATGTCTTGCTTCTTGCCTTTCGCACCAGACTGAGAAGCTTTCTTGTTCTTCCCCTTCTTTGCTTTGGCATCCAAAGCGCAATTTTCTTCATTAGTTCCCTTTGATGAAGATCTGTCCCTGGTATTCCACCTGATCTCCTCTTGCACAAGATCTGACCAAAGTCTCTCCCATCCTGGCAATTTCTCCCGACCATTGACAGAGTCCTGATAGGAATGCCAACTCTTCAGAAGACCAAGGAGAGCCAAGCTCACCAAGTCCTCATCATCAACAGTCACCCCCACACTTCCCAGCTCATCCCTGCACTGAGTGAACTTCGTGAGATACTTGGGCATATTGTCTCCCTTCTCGCATTTAATGTTTCTAAGTTTATCTTTGAGCGCCAGCTTCCTCTGATTGCTCTTGCTTTGGAATAGATCTGTCAACGCTTTCCACATCAAGTATGGAGAAGCCTTTCCATGTAGGCTGGACACAATGTGATCCTTCACGCCCTCCAACAGAATCCTTTGACACTTTGTTGTCTCTTTTTGCCAAGCATCAACTTGCGCAGTATCAATAGGCTTTGGGACCTCAGCCTCTATGAACTCCTTCAGCCCATTATCATCTAACACTGCCTTAATCCTGTCCTTCCATGCAATATAGTTCGAGCTGCCCTCAAGAGCATACTCCAATCAAAATCCGTTGAAAGACATTGCCACGTTGACACCAAGAAAACACTGCTGCAAATTCGAATTCCACCAACTCAAAACTCAACCGCTTCGGATCTAGAATTCGTGAGAACAAAGTATTTCTCGTACAGAGATTGACTGTATGGGCTTTTACCGGATATCTCACCGTCCAAAGGAAGGATGAATCCAGAGGCTACTTGGCCCGATTACAGACTCTACATGAAGAAATAGAATGTAAACACTTTCTGAATAATAGATCTGATGATCAACAACTCTGATACCATGTAGAAATTTTGAATAATATGACACTTATTCACAAAGATTATCCCGATTATACACTATTGCAGAATACATGCACAATACATAACCTCCTCTACATTGATCATCAATTTAGCAGCATTAAAAACAATGAAACATTAATCGCATGCACACATTAACACAGTATGTAACCCGAGGAAAGCATACAACTGAAAACCCCACACTATCTATATATTATAATGATAGAGAACGTGTAACAATACATACTACAATACTCCTCACAAGTACTTAGTACTATTTCCACCTATTACACACAAACTAGCTCAAATCTGATGCCTCAAATCTCCTCCACTGTTTGCCTGCCTCCACTGCACAATCTTGCAAGAGAATCAATCACTTTGTGAAATCGAATTCCTTTGGTTATACTACGCAAGCCTCATGGGCAATCTCCATCCAAGCATGTGCAAATCTCATGCACAACTATAGTCACAACTGATAGCAATCTCAACCCCTAACACCTGTCTCCACTGAATTGTACATGCACTGAGTTAACTGATCTATTCTTTAGTTGCTTTATGAGTTAATAATTAGTGAATTAATTTAACAATTAATTCACATCACTCATCACTAGTCTATTTGCAGTTAGAATAAGTACAACTAGTTCAACCAAGTCAAACTGAACACAACTCCATCAACTCCACAATCAACTCCATCGAAACTCAACCACATGAGTTCTAACTGAAGTCCTGCATGCAATAGCTCAACTGACCCATAAGAAAAGCGTATTTCCTACTGACAGCTGCATGTGCCACATCTGTAGCTCAAACTGAAGTGCTCCAAGAGGATAAGATAATGTTTATAGTCCAAATATTATTATGAGATAATAATATTCGACTGTTCTACTTTTAGCCTGGCAGTCTAAAAATAGAAACTGCCCATATGTCTAAAAATAGAAGTCCATCTATTTTTACCAACATGACCAATCATCCACAAATAGCATCCTGCAACTCATAGACCATGATCCATATGTCTAAAAATAGACTTTGCGCCAAAAATACCCTGCGGGCCCACTTAGTGAAGGCGACTTCTTTCCACTAAGCTCCATCATCTTGTTGCATTCTCAACATCTCCCTCATTTTGAGGTTTCTATAGACCTCCCTGCGGCTGCGCATGAACCTAAAACAGAGGTTGCCTCTCAGAATGCAGGTGGGGCCTACTCTATCCCCGAGGCCCATCTCCCTAGCTTTACCAACAAGACTCCTGCGTGCTACAAAATTAAGCCCTATGCCCAGTGCCATTAGAATTCCCATGTGGGAAAGGAGAACTTCAAAGCAAATAGAAATGGAGAGGATACCTATCGGGTGGTAGAGGCAGAAGAAAATCCGAGCAAATTCCACCAGCCTATGCCCCCTGTGCTTCTCAATTTTGCAGTCCTCCCCCATAATTCCTTCCCTCTCCCTCAAACGAGAACCAAAGCAGGTCAACATTATGAGAGCGGAGAGATAGCTAAGAACATACCCATTAACCTTCACACACAGTCGATAGAATTGTTGTTGTTGGTGGCGCCACAGAACCAACATGTCGCTCCAGTCTCCTCGTCCACAGTCACTCCGATAGACACCAACCTTCCCTCCTTCACAGATACAAAACCCAACACTGTCTTTACTCTTGTTGCCACCTTTCTCAAAAACACGGCATGCCATCATGCAAGGGGCCACCACACCCATCACCTCAAGTGTGTGGGGGGTGGTGGTACTATACGCTGCGGTACATACCATTAATCCCTAGATTAAGTGCTTAATTGCCGGCTCACACCCCAATTAGGGTATGGTCATTTTGTTTTTTTACTTATGATAAACATGTGAATTTCTTTAACATAATTATGTTATTGAAGGGTAATTTTTTTAATCAAGCCTTTATTGGTAAGGGCTAATTTATTATGAAAACATCATTCTTAAAGAGTAGAACTTTAAACATATTGTTTTTTTTGGACTAAAAGCACAAAGATCTAAAACATAAAAAAAAAATGTATATACCAGATAAACAAAAATCCAAATTCCAACTCTCCTCATAACTATCCCTTCAAATTTAAATATGAATATAATAAAATAAACAATTAACAGATCACAATTAGTATATATATATAATTTAAATATTTTTTATTTTGGAAAGCTAATAGTTTAAAAAATCATAATTTTATATTATTTAAATTACATTATTAAATACATAAATTAATTTAACTTTTTAATTTTTTTATAAACATTACAATAATATAATTTTAATAATTAAAATTTATAATTCCAATATTTCCAGATATACATTCCTCTTAATATTTTATGAGGGTCCAAGCTAACTTTACTTTCTAGATTCATTTAATATTAGAATTTTGCGAAATTATTAAAATTGTGATTCATGTATATATTAATACTTTATGAGGATTCATGTATATATTAATACCTTATGAGGGTCCAAGCTAACTTTATTTTCTAAATTCATTTAATATTAGAATTTTGTGAAATTATTAAAATTGTGATTCATGTATATCTTAGAATTTGTGAAATTATTAGAATTGTAATTTCCATTGCTGTTTTTTCTCAAATAACCCATAGAAAATGGAAAAATTGTTCCGGGAATAAACTACAGGGGAAAACCATCAGAAATTTTGGAAAAATACAACAGCTGTAGTCAAATTTTCATATCAAATTTGCCCATTCTTTAATTAAATTTATATTTTCGACTGTGTTGGGAATGCTGACCAGTTGGTGTCGTATAATTTCACGTCATGAGCATGATTCCAGAAGGAATGTAAAGGGAACAGTTAATGGAGAAACACACAAGAATATTGCATAAATACAGACACGGTATTTCTTGTGTATACGAAATGAACAATTCGCGGGGTTTTGTCTGAGTATAGAACATCCAGGCCTGTCCCCATTTTCCAAAAGATGATACAGAGATTGACACTGTGGATCGATATGAATGTCCACTGGGTACCTGCTGCATTCACAGCCACAGCAGTTATTATTGGGCTATCAATATGGACATGGGTTTGGATGTGCAGGAGGAGAGGCAATCGAATTATTACAGCGGTACCCAAATCATGGCCCCTGCTGGGTTCGACCCTGGAGCTCACAGCTAATTTCCACCGTCTGTATGACTGGCTTACAGATTATACAATGCATTTCCCCACATTCGAAGTCAAGTACATGGGTTTTAGGCTTCTCTTCACGGTGGATCCTGCAAACATTGAGTACATTCTCAAGACCAATTTCTCCAATTATGTCAAAGTGAGTGATTCTATATGAAGTTGTGAAAAGTATGATTGTATTCAAAGATTTTGTATAATAATGTGTATGATTCTTGAATTTAAGCTCCAGTTATTGAATTAGGGCCCTGCAGCTCTCCAATTATGTCAAAGTGAGTGATTCTAAAAGAAAATTGTGTTCAAGATTTTGCATAATAATTTGTATGATTCTTGAATTTAAGCTCCAGTTATTGAATTAGGGCCCTGCAGCTCATGAGATACAATATGACTTGCTGGGTGATGGCATCTTTAATTCGGATGGAGAAATGTGGAAGCTCCAACGCAAGTCTGCCAGCCTTGAGTTTTCATCTAAGATGTTACGAGATTATAGTACATATACCTTCAGGAAATATGCACTCAAATTAGCCGTGATTTTGGAGGGACAGATAGCCCACAGTAATAACAAATTGGTAGCCAATATGCAGGTAAAGTTGTATTTTGTAGAGTGAGTCATGCTATTATGCCTTTGGCCCTATTTTACAGAGGTTCAGGGTTGTTAATTAGGATAATTTTGACCTGCAGGATCTGTTCATGCGGCTGACATTTGATTCAATATGCGAGCTGGGGTTTGGGGTTGAAATAGGTTCTCTGGATTCCTCCCTTCCAGACGTTCCATTTGCTTCGGCTTTTGACAGATCTAACGCCCTCTGCGCCTCTCGATACTTCGACCCTCTCTGGAAGCTCAAGAAACGCTTCAATTTTGGTTCTGAGTTCAAGCTGAAGCAAGACGTTAGGGTTTTGGACGATTTCACTTATGGCATTATACAGAAACGCAGAAATCTCCTGGATGTACATCAAGATGAGGTAACAACTAATTGAAAACCTATTATTTTTTATTAAAAGTTGTCATACTTCTGATGGCGGTTTTATGGCTTGGTTTGTTTCTATTTTTATTATAATTTATTGCAGGTAAAGTCTGATCTTCTGTCAAGGTTTTTTTTCATGGCCAAGGAGAATCCGGAACTCTACACCGACAAAAAATTGAGAGATGCAATTCTGAACTTTGTTATCGCGGGGCGTGATACCACTGCTGTCACTCTTTCATGGCTATTCTGGCTTCTGTCTAAGAATCCCTCTGCAGAGGACAAAATAGTGCAAGAATTGGAGGAAGTGGAGCGGTCACAAGGGGGCCTGAGAATAAAAGACCATCATGATGGATGCGATCGTTTGGAGAAATATTCACAGTTCCTAACTTATGACACGCTCAGTAAAATGCACTATTTGCATGCAGCAATCAGTGAAAGCCTACGCTTATATCCAGCTGTGCCACTGGTAAGCTTACGCTTTTAAAATCTTCTTATAATAGCTATTGTTCTGAACATCTCTAATCGAAAAGATATGTCTCATTCTTGGAATTTTAAGCCAGGTTAATGTTTGATAATGGTACGCCTGTAGTACACAGACTGAATGAAGCTAATAATATTAGTGGTGGTTTATAGGCTAGGGTTGAAGTTAAATGGGATTATAATTTCAATGGCATTATAATACCATGATTTAAGGTAAGGTTGTTAATTTATTTTATTTAATCCTTTTTTAATGGTGGTTGTCCTTTCGTTGTAATGTATTTAAGTCCAAGGACTTTTTTGACCTAGAGTTCCAACATTGACTTTCATGTCATCCGCATTTACTTTTCCACTGACATTACTTTCCAGTACCATCACGTGTGAGGCTCTTTGGGTTGTTGAATGATTTAAGTGTTGGAATTTGTTTTTTTTTTTTAATAAATTGAAAAAAACGTGATAGAGTGTTTGAATTTTGTTTTTATGGTGGAAATGGATTCAGCACCATCAAAAACTCTTCGACACCCAAAATTTTGAAACTTGAAAGTTGTAACTAGAATTTTCTAAAATTTCTACTAACAAAAAAATTCACCCATCCGACCTTGCCTTTGATATCATTTCCTGTTTCTCTTCTGTATGTGATCTATGCCAGTCCACAATAAGTGCAAGCTATGCTGTGACTTGTGAGCATTCAAATATGCATATTACAGTAATTGGAGATATAACATGATAAAGGACAAAAATAAAAGTAAAGCAATACAAGATGAAGAAGACTGGGAATAAAGCTTAATTTGTAGAGATTTTCTGTGAGGTTTTGCTTGAAAATACAAAACCAAGGGTGGCTGGGTGACAATAATGGCGACAAAATCTTTCTCTCAATACTTACAAAGGTTGAACCAGCTAAATTGTCAGTGCATTAATGCTATCAACATGGTTTCACTGCAGAATGGGAAGACTGCATTGAGTGATGACATTCTACCAGATGGCAACAAAGTTGCAAAGGGGAATGTGATCAATTATGTCCCTTATGCAATGGGAAGAATGAAAAGACTCTGGGGTGATGATGCTCAGGATTTCAAACCCGAGAGATGGCTAGATAACGAGGGTGTCTTCCAACCACAGTCCCCCTTTAAGTTCACAGCGTTTCAGGTATGTATCTATGCATCTAACCATTTAATTCTGTGAATTCCAAAACCACACAAATATTTTTCAAATTTTATGTATCTTGATATAGTGGACTTTATATATATATATATTCAGGCTGGGCCAAGGATTTGCCTGGGGAAAGACTCTGCCTACTTGCAAATGAAAATAACGGCAGCAACATTACTTCGTTTCTTCAAGTTTGAATGGGTGGCAGGTTATCGAATTGAGTACATGGTTGCTTTAACTTTACTCATGTCCCCCTCAAAAGGTTTGCCAATGGCCGTCCGTCCACGCTATTGAATCATCAATCTGACAGCAAATTATTTTTATATCCCAATGTCTGCATACATGGTAGTTTTACCACCATGAGCAGAGGTTGCATTCTGTGCAAAAAACCATAAAAGAAAGTAGAGTGGGTCCAGACTCCATGCTATGAATGTGATCGGTGTACCATGTGGCCCTCTGTGCAAATAATGGCCAATGATTACTAAAGATTGGGAGACGATAAAGACAATTCCGAGACTCTCGTGTTGTCAACAGCAGCAGTTTTGTATAGTGCGCAGTGGCCACAGACTGCTTCGGACGTACTGCCAGTCGCTTTTTGTGGTTCTCTTATTAGAGCAGACGGGACAAAACAGGCACTTTCAGGGCCTCGAAATTGCATTCAGAAATGAATTATTTGTTTGGTCTATTCTGAAATTGTAGTGTTAATCACGTAGTTTAATAATTTACTTGCTCTCTTCGTATCCAAGAATCTAAATAATTATATCCAATAATCTAGTAATGGTGCGTGCATTTAAATTACAGTAAGGAGATTGGAAGTGAAAACTAAGAAAAATATTTATTTTTACTTTTTGGATCCTTGGCTTTATATGGTTATGTTGTTATTGCCATTTTGAAATAGGTAATGTGAAATAGGAAGTGAAATATTAATACTGATTTTGTTTTCGCATTGTTGTTATTGATCGAAATGTAAGAAGAGAAAATATTTGTGTGATAGGAGAGATTTATTAAAAGTTTTATTTTTGAGTCTGGAAAATTATAATGTTTTTATATTTAATTTATTTTTTGAGTTTAGTTTTTAAGGTTATTTTACGTGTTATTTATTAAGAAATTTGAAGTTTAAGTTTTCATGACTTATTCATATTCTTGGAAGGGGTAAATTGGGTTACAGTTTGGCAATCGAAATTGACCCTGTGTCATGCAAGTATGATTCTTCTAGTAAAAAAAATCATATCTTTTGAGTCTCGAAAATTATTATTATTCTTTTCCATTTAACGCATATGTAACCCCTTTGCCTCAAAATGCATCAATGCACTAATGAGTCTTACAAAGATCAAAGTTGTGTTAAGAAGAGATTTGTAAGCTTTCAAAGAAATGTCTCATAGAACCATAAAAGGAGTCCATGGTTGTGCGAGCATTTTAGTTTTTGTTGGGGAATAAAATGTTTCTTGAGAGTAGTTTTTCACTTTTTAATATTCCTAACAGAAATATTAAGTGAATAACATAAAAATGCACTATAACAACAACTAGGAAATTCAACACATACACAATAAATTAACACACAAGAGGAAGCGCACCAAAAGTTTAAGCCATTTTATTTATTTTGAGCAGAATGGAGTACAATGAGTATGGAAATAGGAACCTAGGCTTGCTACAACAAGCTAGGTGAAACCCATGTTTGAATTGTGATGACTCCACCAAAAACCTCTGCGCTGACCTAGTAAATTACTGTCACTGTTGTTGTAGGTGAACTGAGATTTCATCCCTCAAATCTACTCCCAAAATTCTGCAAAATTAAATGTAGGATCTCCACACCAACTCCAACAAAACCCGGAAATATCTCACGGACCCAAGTCCCAGGATAAATTGTGCCCTCCTCCAACAAATTTTGTTGCTGATTGTTGAATGGAACTAGGAATTCTGCCCTCGGGAGTGCTAAAAAAATTATGTAAAATTAATCCTACCGTCCTCTTACCAAACCCACAAAGACCCAAAAAGTGTTTGGCTTGAATCCACTGACCACCGGTGACCCCCAACAAGTGTGAATTACCCAATTTGGCCAGTAAACGCCCCACATAATGGCACTGTTGTAGGATGCCCAAAATATGACATTGAAAGCCTCCTAAAGTCCTGCATAGATCCCCTCTAGAAAATGTTTGATTTCTCCAACCCAAATTTCCTCAGAAAGAAGCCACCTCTTGCTCATATGCAGAGTTGAGCCAATGAGCTTTGCGCACTATCAAAATGAGGGGAATTTCATCCCAAATTCTGACCTCACTTGCTGCCCTACAAAATCTCTAGCCTTAACCATGAAGAATGTCTCAACGAAATCCTGGAGTCTCCAACCAACTGCAGTTGCTGCAAATGATATGCCACGAACTCCTTTCGTGCTTGGGAAATGCACATAGCTAAGAAAACTCCTTCAATGAAGCTCAAGGAAAGCCTTAAATTGGACTCCCAAATTACCTCACTAGGGAGACACTTGAAGTTCTCTGAAATGAGGGTGGAATTCCACTTGGAATTCCTGGTGCTAAGCAACATTTTTCTTTTTATGCTAAACAACCCAAGAGAAGATGAAAGGTGAAATATAATAGTAAAAAATGATCAAAAAAATGAGTCCCTCCTTTTATATTTTCTCTCCATCCTTCTAGACTCCTTTTAATATTATTTTATTAGTGGGGTCATTGTCCACCATTTTAATAAAATAATAATTTATCGCCAATCTGTAATAAACTAATACTTGTCACCTTTCTCCAAAATACTAGTTGCCCATTCTAAATAATATTACCAAAATTGAATAAAATTTCCATGCTCACAAAATTGGGGATATTATAGAGTCCTCCCCACTAAAAAATTGTTAGTCGTCGAGCAATACCGGAACAAGTACTCTCTCTATCAATTGACCAAAATGGCTACTGCAAACTATATTGGGGTCCCAAATGAAGGAGTCCCTCGATTCCAAGGTCTCAAGCCATCCTAATCAACATGTAGCACCCCTTTCTCCACTCACTATCCAACCTGGTACAGGCACCTGAAGCCCTCTGCATAATGTCAATAAGTAGGGCATCGTGATAATATAAAGTTTTGACCAACTCATCGTGCAACTACTCTACTAAGTCACCCACCTCATGCACTCCAAGGGTGGACTCTTGAAGATACAATCCAACCCCAGTGGAGATGAATCGTCTACCGCATGAGCTTCCCCTGACCTCCTCCTACTGATCATCCCTCCATGCTGGTGAAATCCCCCACGCCAACAACAAATCACTAAAATCCAATGGAAAATTAGAATGATCTCCCCCTATCAAAACCAACTCATCCTTAAGGGTAGTTGAACCGTCAAGTACTATGATGCCAAGGTCCCATGCCCATTGCAAGAAGAAACTTTCCTGTAGACCCTGCGACACTCTGGTCATGACTGACTGCCCAACATGCACGTACAAGAGCCCCATGTCCTATAACTCTCGGCCATAAGTGATGATCAAGGCTATGCCCAACCTGCCCAAGCGACTCAACAATTTTAGAGCTTATCACTCCATGGTTGGTCCCAATCCTGAGCAACAACATGCCTCTCCATATGATGAATACCTCGGTGATCCCCCATGTGCCATCCTAAGAATGAACCAGATTACTTGCTACCCTGACAGTACTAACTAAGAAATGGAGTGTCCCACCAATCGATTGGATCCCTAGATCTCATAGCCATATTAGAGGTCCGCAACTCCTAACCCTCAGTGCCTGTTGTAGTGACATGCAACTAGCTACTGGGACTCCTCTATGCCTCATCTCTAACCCTTGTATGTATCTAATAAATGGGCACAAAGCATCAAGAATTTGTCCAACATATGACAAATAACTCTTTTCCGGTTAGACCACAAAACAAAATCTGTTATCCCAGCTCCTGATGATGTACTTGGATACTTCCTGGAGCCTAGGCATCCTCCTACCAATGAGGACAACCCTCCCTTGTACCTCGTGCTCACATAACACCTCGGGTTTCCTTATCGATAGTGCACCCTGCAGCTCACTCACGGTCACCTCCCTAAGCCTACACCTGTCAGGGTGTGTCCAAACCAAACACTACCACTGAGAAGTCTCTCCCTAGATACCCTATATCCCAACTAACTACCTCAAGTGAGCCTCTCATGTCGTAATGCTCATGGTGAAGGTATCAAGGGACAACACTCACTCTTTTGCGCCCACAAATAATGTAGAAGTGAAAGAGGCATGTGAGTCCCCATGGATATCATCAAATTAGGCTCATTTGCGTCCTCATCAATCCTGGGTGAATGATACCCAATGGCATGCTTGTCATCTCTATCAGGTTGTCTCCCTGGTGATAATGCTCTAAAATCCCAATGGGAAGCATCACACATCACTACACAAGACCAAGCATCCATGCACTCCCCTGCATAAGAACATGTATCTTCATGCCCCTTGGCACATGAATGCACCCAATTGCACACCTTTGTGCACTACGGGACACCACTTCTAGGCACTAGATCATCCTAAACCATCTAGTATCACTCCTACGATGAAGTAGATGTCACTCCATGTGAAACCTCAAGGTGGTGTGAATTGCTCCTCCTACTCCACAGTGCAAGCTCGCACAACACGACACTCCTCGATGCACCTCTGTGCTCCTCTACAGGACACAGAACTCCATAGTACAACTCTGTGCACCACTAAACTCCTACGCCAACTACCCACCACCCTGCATCCTCGACCATCCCACATGTGTCCATGCATCCATTACTAACATAGTTATCGATCAAACGGGAACTATTGCCTCAAAACAGGTACTCTAGCCCAAAAACCCCAAGAAACATGAAAAGCAATCCAAAAATGAAAATTGTGTATGTGAGAACAATGTTTTTTTCAGGGTAAATTTTCAACATTTCTTTTAAATGGAAGTAAAAACCTTTTTTTTTTTGCAAAATGGATGAAAAAAAACACCCTTAAAAAAAAGTGTTGATTCTGGAATAACAAAAAAAAATCAAGTTACAATTTTGACATTTTTTTAGCACTGAAATTAAATATAAAATATCCGGACTTTTAAAAACTGTAAAATTCCAACAATTCTCGGACATGATGTTAAAGATAAAATATCATGTCTCAAATCCTGATAATTCTATCAATTTACATCCATGTTGTTAAAGATAAAATATCTTGACTTAGGAAAATCCCTGAAGTTGTAATTATTTTCAACCATAGCATTAAAAATAAAATATCATGATTTATAAAAACATTAAAATCTCGATAATTTTTTAACCATGCAATTAAAACAAAAAAATTATGACTACAAAAATCTCAAGTTTTCAAAATATTTCAAGCATGACATTATGGAAAAAATTTGTGACAAAAACTTTAAAATGAACACCCAAGAGTAATTTATTCTTTAAATGCTAAATATATAGCGATTTTAAAATCTTAGCCTAAGACAACTTGATACATTGCAATAAAAATTTAAAAATCAACCATCAAATTGACACGTAGTGTGGGTGAACTCGACCATGAACCAACCATGAAATTGATACATTGTGGGGGTAGACTTGATTCTTTATAACGAAAATTTTAAAATCAACTATCAAATTGTACATAATGAGATCAGGTTGCTAGACGAGCATCGACACGAACCTTGTAGAACAAAAATAAAAATAAAAAACCAAAAAAAAAATGTATAAAGAAATAAAAATGAAAAATACAAAAGAAAACAAAAATTCAAATATTGAAAAAAATAAAATTAAAAATTAATATTGATAAAAAAACAATGAAAAAACACAAAAAATAATACAAAAGAAAAAAAAAATATTGAAAAAAATAAAAACAATAAAAAAACACAAAAAATAATACAAAAGAAAACTAAAATTCAAATATTGAAAAAAATAAAATAAAATAAATACAAAATAAAATTAAAAACACAAAAATAATATAAAAGACAAAAAATTTAAAAAAAAAACACACAATTTAAAAAAATAAATAAATTAATAACAAGAAATAAAACAATGAACCACACTGGCTGGTTTGAAACGCGTCAGCAAATGAAATATCATGTGATTTACGCCGAAGAATCTCTCATTAAGAAATAAAACATAAAAAAATAAAATAAAATAAAAAATGACAAAAAAATCAATTATAAAAAGAAGACAAAAAAAAACCTAAAAAAAAAATTATGAAGTGAAAAAAAAATCAATTATATAAAAAAAAAGACTATAAAAATGTAAAAAATGAAATAGAATTAACTTATAAATATAAAAAATTAAAAAAGACAAATATCACAAAAAAATAAACATGATTTAACAAACAAAAAAAATAAATTAAAAAAATAATAATAATTAAAAAAATTAAATTAACTTAAAAAAAACAATTAAAAATTAAAATAAAAACACAATTAAATAAATTAAATAAAAAAACCCTCGACCCCTAGGCAGGGTTGGCTGTGGGTGTGGGCGGAGAGGAGGCTGCGTGTAGACTGTCTCCCCACCTGTGCTTGTGGTTAACCCTGCCTAGGGGTGGCGGGAAATTTTTTTTCCTTAAATTCCTTTTTGTTATTTTTTTTATTATTCTTATTTTTTTTTAAATAGTTTTTTTTAATTGTTTTGTTTTGATTTGATTTTTTTTAATTTAAATTTTTAATTTTTTGTAATTAAATTTTGTTTTATATACCTTTTTTTAATTTATTTTTTTAATATAATTTTGTTTGGTTTTATTATTATTTATTATTATTATTATTTGATTGTATTTTATTTTTTTAGCTTAAAAAATCATTATAGATGTATTTTTTTGGGATAAATTTATTTTTTTTCTTTAAATTATATATATATATATATAATTTTTAATTTTTAGGTTTTTTTTTAGTTTTTTAATTTTTACAATATTTATTTATTTATTTTTATTTTTTATTTTTTATATGGGTGTGTTTTTTTTTTTGTTTTTTAATATATTTTTTTATTATTTGAGGTTTTTTAGACATGTTTTTTATTTTATTTTATGTTTTATTACCAACATGAAAATCACAAACATTTTTAAAAAAATTTCATACTTAATACATTAGAAAATTTAAAGTGTAAAAAATAAGCCCTCTAAACAAATCCAAAGACTTTGCTTAAAATGTGTTGATGCTGCATCAACAGTTTTCAAAATCAAGATGCAAATCACTAACATTTAAAAAAAAAAAATTCATGCTTGATACATAAAAAAATTTCAAGTGCCAAAAATATGTTCCAAAAGAAAAAGAGTAATTTGAATCATCAATTTTCAAAATTGGGTGATTTTTTGCAACCTCAAAAAATGGGTACTAGGTAATTTTCCCGTTTGATAAATAACTATGTTTACTCTGCTAGTGAATCCACTACATGCTAATGGAAATGGTACAACTGTGCCTAACCTCAGTAGCTCCTGTACCCAATATGCCAATAAGAGAGCAATGTCTCCATATAATGCCATGCCTAATGGCCCACTAATGGCACCTCCTCTGACCAACCCCCGCCAGAGTATGTTGACTCATCTTACAATCCCATGTATGCCCAACACCCCCAGACAACTTGTGGAGCCTACCTACCTCCTTGTCAATCCAACCCTACACTAGTGTTGATGGAGAACTGAAAGTGTGCATGCGCTTAGTCACTGGATCTATCACACTGTTAATACCATCACTAAGAAAGCCCATGTTGTGGTGGGGAATCCCACCTAGATCCCAACAACAATCTAGCCTTCGTACTCCTTTAGTAATCCACAACCTCTGTTGAAATGTGGCCATGGACGTACCAACCTCCTAACTTACTCCATCGGGTACCAACTCATTACCTCTCGCCATCCAATCCCAAAGGAAGGATCGAATGTACAATCTCATGTGTATGGGACAAGCCCTCTATGTTGACATTGTACCATACTCAACTAAAGTCATTGGCCCCTGCTGAGCTAGTCATCCTCTACAATATATCTTAACAACTTTACCTCTCTCAATCCAATGCATAAGGGTGAGATAATAACATTGTGGACCTCGCCAGCGTGCCTCTGAAGTGAACTGTGTTGAAATCCCAAAGTGTGCTCCTGATGCTACCACTCATCATTGTCTAGCACCAAGAGCGGTTGTGCATACTCCTCCATCACGACCTCAACTTGAGCCTCCAACTGCTCCTCCACCACCAACCCATCATATAAAACATCCTCACTGGTCAGCAATAGGTGACTGTCATCTAAAAAATCTATCATAGATTTAGGTGCCTTTGTACCTATCAGCTCCTCATCAATAGTGGAGATGTCTCCCAGGACCTCATCAACCTGTGGTGTGTTTCTATCACCTAAAAACTTGGTCACAACATTAGGTACCTCATCAACTGTCAACATCTCATCAATGGGTGTATGCTCAACTGTCTCCTTGCCAACCATGGCCCCTTCAACTACTTGTTCATCTTTTGCCTTGATCCTCCTCATCATCCCTGCATAATTCCATTGAATTCCTACTGATTTGTGCATGTCTCTTAGTTCACAAAACTCCCAAAAGGAGAGGGATGTCTGAATTTCATGTCCAATGATTGGTATGCCCTCTAATTTGCTTCCAATAACTCCACATCAATTTCAATCATGTCTTGCCATCTTGATGCATTGGCCATAACTTTGGGCATAGTGGATTTGTTGTATAATTGAAAATGATCCTGATACCCATTTGTGGTACAAATCAGCTGCTCCCCCACATCAACATCATTTGTTGCATCCTAATCACCTCATTCAAGGTCACTTCCATGTTGTTTGATTTTAACCTTTCTTTGGATCCCATGATTTCTTAGATTTTTATTATAGTCTTATCATCACTTGGCCAACCACTGGCCAAGATTATGGCTCTGATACTACTATAATATTCCTAACAGAAATATTAAGTGAATAACAGAAACATGCACTATAACAACAACTAGGAAATTCAACACATACAAAGGAAATCAAAACACAAGAGGAAATGTGCCAAAATGTTGAGCCATTTTATTTATTTTGAGCATAATGGAGTACAATGAGTATGGAAATAGGATCTTGGGCTTGCTACAACAAGCTAGGTGAAACCAAGGTTTGAGTTGTGATGCCCAAGTATTGGAATGATTGCACCAAAAACCTCTGCATTGACCTAGTAAATTATTGTCGCTGATACTGTAGGTAAAATGAGATTTTAGCCCTCAAATCTACTCCAAAAATTCTGCAAAATTAAATGTAGGCTCTCCACAGCAACTCCAATAAAACCCAGAAATATCTCATGGAACCAAGTAGTTGAAATGGTCTCGGGATAAACTACGCCCTCCTCCAACAATTTTTGTTTCTGATTGTTGAATGGAACTAGGAATTCTACCCTAATAAGTGTTCCTAAAATTCTATAAAATTAATCCTAGCCTCTTCTCACCAAACGCACAAAAACCCAGAAAGGGTTTGGGTTGAATCCACCAACCCTTGGTGACCCCCAACAAGTGTGAAATACCCAATTTGGCCAAAAAACACCCCACCAAATGGCATTGTTGTAGGATGCCCAAAATATGACACTTAAATCCTCCCAAAGTCCTGCGAAGATGCCCTTCGGAAAATGTCTGATTTCGCCAACCCAAATTTCCTTAGAAAGAAGCCATCTCCTTCTCTGGCGCAGACTTGAGCCAATGAGCTCTATTCACTATACAAATGAGGGGAAATTCATCCCAAATTCTCACTCGCTGCCCTGCAAAATACTCCAAATCTTTGGCCTTAACTATGAACAATGTCTCAACAAAATCCTGGAGTCTCCAATCAACTAGAATTGCTCCAAATGATGTGTCACAAACTCCTTTTGTGCTCTGGAAATTCACATAGCTGGGAAAAGTCCTACAATGAAGCTCAATGAAAGCCCTAAATCTGTCTCCCAAATTACCTCACTAGGGAGACACTTGAAGTTCATTGAAATGAGGATGGAATTCAGCTTCGAATCCCTGGTGCTAAATAAAACTTTTCTTCTTTTTCTAAACAACCCCAAGAGAAGATGAAATGTGAAATGTAATAGTCAAAAGATGATCCACAAAATGAGTCCCTCCTCCTTTTATATTTTTTCTCCATCCTTCTAGACTCTTTTTAATATTATTTTATTGGTGGAGGCCATTTTCCACTTAGTTATCTTTTTCACCATTTTAATAAAATAATAATTTGCATCCAATCTGCAATAAAATAATACTTGTCACATTTCTCCAAAATACTAGTTGCCCCATTTAATTAATATTACCAAAATTGGGCAAAATTCTCATGCTCACAAAATTGGGGATATTACACATTTATAAGGTTAGAGTTTACTTTTATAAGTATGTTTATGATCAGAGGATGCTATGGAACCCTAAAATATGATGTTAGGGGGAGGTCATGGAATCTTCAAAGAAGTTGAGCATTTGGTAAAATAATTGGGAGAATATAGGAAGTGATACAAGGGAATGTAAATCACTATTTTGAAAAAAAAACCTAGTTACTTAAGTGGGATGGTTGTCGTGTAATAAATAATTGTAAAGGCATATTTAACTATAAACTAAATAATGATATAATTATAAGCTTGAAATTATCTCTTTATTGTTGTTAGATTTAAGAAGGGGAAAAATATTGTAAGATAGAACACACATTTCTATGAGCTTCATAGTGGAATTATGAAGAAATATGTTTTAAATTTTACAATTCTAATAAGGATAAAAGACATTTTCTTTTCAAATGCACAACTTTTCTTTTCCAAGAAAAAAATGTACATTCTATTTCAACAAAATTGAGAGTGCGTTTTGTTGAGGTATAAAAGGTGTCTTTTTAACTCCTATTTATCCTACATTAATTATCAATCCATGTGCGATTTTTTATTTCAAGAGTGTACTCAGTCTGAGGCGGTCAATTCAATCCAAGAGTAATGTTTTCCAATTTGCAGTACAATGCTTCAAATACAAGAGTAAATGGATGCTTGAAATAAAACCTACTTGCAATTTAAAAGAAACTCAATGCTCTGAAACTAAATCATTCACTTAAGAAATTAACAGCAATTATCAGTCAAGGATGCAATAGCAATAAATCTTTCCTCTATCAACTGATGTAAATGAAATCAAACATAAACAAGATCCTCAATCTAAGAACTCTGACAGTGATAGACAATGTTCTTTACAGTTGTTGATCTTACACTCCACACTAAAACAACTAATTAGAAATAGCAAGAAATTAAATCAACAATGCTACCGCTAGAAATGGAATAAATACGCTGACTGTAATAATGTTAAAAGGCAAAACCAAATATTTGTGGAAAGGAAATGAACAACAATCTGTAATGAACAATAAAGTCAGTTTACTGGAATGAACAACGAAGCTTTATAATTGAATTGAACATCTTAACAATATAGTTTGCAGAAAGTAATAATCTTATTATGATGAAAAGGAACGACAATGCAAGTCAGTTACAGTTACAACAATTTATAAATTATGGAAACAAACAATAGTAAAGTAATGCGATTTAAATGAATGAAAACCAAACCAAACCATCACATGACTGCGATTGTAAAGTAATGGTATAGATAGCAAGTGGATCCACCAGGGCTGGGCCCTTAGCCACTAGTGAAGCACTGTTAGACTACTTCAGTATAAACGAACGGAACAACAACCGACTTATATATTAATCATGTGAAAATGTTACAAGTAATCGTACTCTGTTTTAATCAATGAGAGTCGATGATTAGAGAAATACAATAGCGAATTCTGAATAATGATAAGTGATCCCCTAATCTTTACAAGCGTTGTCCCTTTTATACTAGACAGGCGGATGAAATAAGGAAATCAGATAGACTGTGAAACAACGATCCCTCAGGATCAAGAGATCTTGAGGGATACGCTCCATCCTCTAACTCCAGTTGATCCCTTTGCCTTTTTGTGTTGATGCTACGATTTTCCATCCTTATCCTTAACTGTGCGCTCCAATCCTGATCTGCTTGTCTGGATACGGCTTCCTGGTGAAGGAACAACAGTTACTTTGTTTTGTCTTTTCCTTGAAAATGGTAGTTTTCCATTTCTTCTATTTTCTGCATGGAAAAAGACAATAATTAACTAATTCACAATAATCAATAACTCCCTAGTTTTTGCTATAATTCTTTGATATATTATCATCTTAGGAATAAAAGGAGTTATGATAAAAGGAAAAGATAAGGAAATAAATGGCAAATTCATACCTTTTCCATAGCTCAGCACATCCCCCTGCTTACCCTTTTTCATAGCCTCATGAAAACCATGTAATTGGCATGCAAATCAATCAAAGAATGGGCTAGAGCGGGATTGTCATGCAGTGGTCGAAAACCATGATTTGTAGCTAAAACTTCAAAAATGGGCCTTGTCTGCCCTTCAGGCAACTCATATATGGCCTTGTACCCTTTTGCAGGATACCAGATAATAGGGCTTCGAAACCTACAACCAAGCCAATACGGGCCTTCCCTCAAAATGAGGTTACTATAGGTAACCAGGCGATCTGCAGCTAACTTGAAGTTCTTGTAATTGAATGGCTCTCTGTCTTGTATATTCTGATTGGAAGTATTCCATTTGAATTTAGCTACTGCCAAGGAATTGTCTTTGATAGAGAGGAAATATTCTACCCCTTGTTGGACAATTTCTTTATGGATGCGTCCCAGGGTTTGAATCACTCCTTCCTTTTTCATTAGGCTTTTATCTTTAGCCCATAGTTGCAATGGGTTTTTTGGTTCACCCCTAACCCAGAGGTCTAACCCATTTTCTTGTCTCTGAAAAGTGTTATGGGCCTTGAGCCACTTTAATTGGTTAACAACAAATGAAATAAATGCTTGAAACTGTATATCACCCAAAAAAGGACTAGGATTCTTCTCCATTTCCCCTTCCAATATAAAATTATGTAAATAAAACTCACAGAGTAATCGTTGAACTTTTACTCCATGGTGTTTACAACAATTTATAAAATCATCAATAGTTTTTAGTTCTATAGATTTCCCTACCTTCACAACCTTAATTTTTAATTGTAAATATCTTTCTACCAGAAACAAGGCATAGTTTTTGGCAGGTGACCTACATGCTATAACATCTGTATATAAAGAACATAGAGTATCCATTTGATTCCTGACTGTTTTCAAGCTGTTTTTTACTTCTTCAATTTTTTCTTCTGCCCTTTGATATTTATGGAAGGCTTCATTCTCTGATGCATTGATGTTCTTTAATTGTTGTTGCAATTCTTGATATTTCTTCTAAGGGACAGTTTCTTCCTCAAACTTCTCTATAGTCCGTTGAGCTTTTGCCATATCCTCTTGGAGTTTTATTATACTAGGGTGGTTTTTTATCAAAACATCTTTGGGTTGAAGATTTATCTGGGTGCTCTTATCACAATTCCGAGTGCCCATAGTCTGTGTCTCTTTATCACAGAATGTCTGGGTCGCTGAATTGCTGGAGGATAGTGCCTCTATTTTAACATCACAGACATATACATTTTCTATTTGGGCAGCTATGTCTATAACAGCTGCATGCTATTCCTTACCATCCTAAACACGTATAGGCTCGGTTTGAGTCTCCGTGGCCTTTGTATCATGAGGTTTAGTTTGTATGGCTGCATCCACTGTTTTCAGGGTTCTTCTTGCGATTTTCCCCTTTTTCAGTGCCTTTATCTTCCGTTTGAGTTGTTTTACTAAATTTTTCAAGTTTCATTGTTCCTTTCGCAGCTTCTTAATTTCACTTTTCTTCTTCTTCTCAGGAGGAACATCTATCTCCCTAATTGTCTCTATTCTTTCTGGGCTCGACTATTCTGTTGGATTTTTCTCTTCAAGGGTTGTGCCTTTGCCCTGGCTGGTTTCCATATCCTCTGTTTGGAGCGTCTCTTCAGTGTTTACATGCTCCGGACTAGGTTCCTCTGGAGGAATATCCCTAGTTTGGTCTGCCACTTCCTGAGTGGCTTCTGCTCCTACTTCTTCCTCATTATTTATTTCTTTTGATGAATTCTTGGTGTGGGCAGAGTGTTCCTGTGATTGCTCTGCCTCAATATTGAGGTTGAGCGGACTTTGGGGTTGGATATACTCACTCATATTGGCCAAAATTTGGGCCAATTTGTCCTCCTGCAATGGGTTTCACGGTGGACTTACGCTAGGGTTTAAAGGTAGTTTAGTTCCTTCCCTCTCTTCTTCACTAGAGTGTTCAGTTTCTTCTTCTAATTCCAACTCTTGGTTACCTCTCCCTTCGGTTTGTGAGGGTTGCTCGTTTTCGGAACTGAGTAATTCTAAGGGTTGGTTGCTGCTACCCTGGAGGCTCTCAAACATTCCCCTACCTATCCTTAATCTGGAGGAGTGTCTACGTTTCAAAGGCCTATTTGCTGTATTGGCAGTTCTCTTTCTTTTTGGGGCTGGTAAGGCTAGTCCCCCGTCTATGGAGAACACCAATTCTTCCCAACTGGTTTGTTGTTGAGTAATTTTGTAACTTACTATTAATCGAATTAAACAATGGTGGCTCACTACAGTATCTATATGATGGGATCTTTTTATACTCTTAGCAGCATCATGCAGCAAAAAATTTAGGTATGCAGGCAGATTTACAGCACATTTCTGTTTTAATATTGATAATAATTTGAGGTGGTGTGGTCTTACCACATCCTTTCTCCCATCGCATGTAATGTAGCTCTGCATTATTCTAGCTAGTTCTGTCCATGGTTCCCCCAGAAATGAAGGCTGGACTCCTTTTCCTTTAACGATCAGGTTCTGTCCCTCGTCCCGAAAGGTGGCCATGGCGTCTTGAAGTCTCAATTTCTTATGTGTCCATATGGGTCCCACTGCTAGTAGTCCAGATACCTCTGTAATCACTGTATTTGTCATTGTTATTTGCCTTCCTCTTACTATGGAATGATCTTCCAACAAATTCTGCAAAAATTCGATAGCCATAGCTTCATGGGGCTGCTGTAGTCGTGTAAAATAAGTGATCCATCCTGATCTTACCAAAATTTCTCGTGCAGCGTCAGAAACTGTTAGTACCTGTGGCTCGCTGCATACTGATCGACCTCCCATATCGTCTAAGTTTTGCACAATGTTAATTTTACACAACAATACACAGAGATAACAATGGAACAACAAACTGTGCATATCGGATAATATCCTCTCTTTTTTTAACATTAATACCGTTAAAACTTGCTATTAAGGGATCTGATGCAGTCTAGTAACTCCGAATAGGAAACTGACACATATGCAGGAGTATTTTGGAAATCACCTGCGCCCCCCTAAAATGTGATAGGTCGTCCTCGACCGATTAAATGGAGGAGCAGCGTACTGGACGACAATCGTACAGTATAAAAAGGAAAGGTGTACATATTTATGGCAAGATCACAAAAAGTATCGAGTTGCTGAAATCGAGGCTTATGATGAAAATCGTGAATAGATATGGAGATGCTATGGAATGATGCGAAAAAGGGAGAAGGACAACTGACGTAGGTAAAATGCTTATGCGATCCTCATCCCACTTAAACCGTTTATGATTGATTTTAAATGATATTCATGCATAAAAGGTTCAAAAAGGAATTTGGGAACATAACCTCTTTTGAAATAAATATAAAGAAATAAGAAAAGGGTCTATAATTACTATTGGTGTTGAAAAATATGACTCCAATACCATCAGCAGAGCTCTGTTGCCCACAGGTGTTTATAACCTTGACAAAGTTGCTTTTTCACCCTTGGAACCATAATCCTTTATGTATGCCTAGGAAAGTGCTTTGTGATGTTAGAATGGAGGCCATTATGTTGGCTTGGTAACCAGTTGAATCACAATGCCATTCACCAGGAAGGAGTGAAAAGTGGGCAGGTCGGCTTGTGATGAGACCTCCTATTCCAAGGACTTTTATTTTTTCTGATGTGTCCATTGGATCATATCCTTGGTGTGGTGGCCATAGTGGGAATACCACTTCATTGCTTCCTTATGATCATGGTAGGCTGGCTCTTGATGAGACCCCCTATCCTTCATTTGACAAATCATAGGATTGTTAGTAATCATATAGATATATTTTTTCTCTCTTTTCTTTCATATAGAACTTCCTATTTATATATAGAGGATGGCTCAACACTCCTTAAGAGTAGGAATGGTGGAAGAAGTCTGAACATCTCAATAGAGGAAAATATGCCCTTATTCTTATTCAATAATAATAATCAAAGAGAATTATGAAAATTAGGGAAGAACCAACATGATAAAAATAATCAATCAATTTAAGTTTAAGTGAAGATAAAGACAGCAAAGTGATATAGATAGTTGTGCCCTTTCCTTTTCCTTATCAATACAAAGCAATCTCTTTAAAGATGACAATTTTTCTTTAATTTGCTTATTTCAGTAACCTCTAATTTTTGTATCCTTGCATAAATTTGTATCTTTGCCTTGGAAGGATCATGAAGAGTGAAACATTATTCACAAAAACTCTCAAAAAATATGTTGTTCTTTAAGAGAAACAGCGAAAAATTCACTCAAAAAGTGTTGTTCCTTAGATGGAACAGTTGTTGTTCCTTAAGAGGAACAGCAGAAAGAACATCTGCACGCAAAAATTGCGGTTCCTTTAAGAGGAACAGCAAAAAAGAGAAAAAATTACACGCGAAACTGTTGTTCCTTAAGAGGAACAACAACTGTTCCTTAAGCGGAACAACAAGTAAAACAAGCACAAAATAAAGTGCTGATCCTTCGGCGGAACAGCCAAAAAACACTCCAAATCGAAACCACTGTTCCTTGGAAGGAACAACAGAAAGTAAAAAAAAATAGTGAAACTGTTGTTCCTTTAATGGAACAGCTAAAAAAAAATGCACGCGGGGTTGTTGTTCCTTAAGAGGAACGACTGCTGTTCCTTAAGAGGAACAACTGTTCCTTAAATGGAACAACAAAAATACAATCATGCGAAAGTGTTGTTCCTTAAGAGGAACAACAACTGTTCCTTTAAAAGGAACAACAAAAATAAACACGTGGAAGTGTTGTTCCTTTAGAGGAATGGCTTTTGTTCCTTAGGAGGAACAACAACTGTTCCTTTTAAAAGGAACAACAAAAATGCAAAAACACGGAAGTGTTGTTCCTTAAGAGGAACGACTGTTGTTCCTTAGGAGGAACAATGGTTATTCCTTTAAAAGGAATAGCGAAAAATAAACACGTGGAAGTGTTGTTCCTTAAGAGGAACGAATGTTGTTCCTTAGGAGGAACAACAACTGTTCCTTTTAAAAGGAACAACAAAAATGCAAAAACATGGAAGTGTTGTTCCTTAAGAGGAATGGTTGTTGTTCCTTAGGAGGAACGACATCTATTCCTTAAGAGGGACAACATGAAAATAAAACTACATGGAAACGTTGTTCCTTAGGAGGAACGACTGCTGTTCCTTTGGAGGAACAACAGTTGTTCCTTAAGAGGAACAACACGAAAATAAAACCACACGGAAGTGTTGTTCCTTAAGAGGAATGGTTGTGGAGGAACAACAGCTATTCCTTAAGAGGAACAACATGAAAATAAAATAAACAAATCATCTACTACTCCCTAAATGGAACAACAATAAAAATCTGTGCAAAATAAACAATTTATACAAGCAAAATTTGAAAAAAAGAAAAGTTTATATACAAAATTTAGAAACAAAGGAATTGTTTAGTGAATTAATGTTGAGGAGGGGTTATCTTCCTCAGCAAGAATCTGCATAGTGGAATCTTCCCGTAATTGTTGGTAAAAGGATTCCTGAGTAAGCGGTTTGTGATAAAGTCGCACTCGATGACTGTTTGCTTTGAAAGAATGTCCAGATCCATCAATGGTAGTTAATGTAATGGTGCCATTGTCATGCACTTTCTGTATCTCATAAGGTCCAAGCCATCGTGTCTGGAGTTTTCCGAGAAAATCCTGAAACCTGGAATCATATAGGAGTGCCCAATCTCCTTCGTGGAAGATTTTCTTTTTAATCAGGGCGTCATGCCACTTTGCTCTCTGTTGTTGAATTAATGCAGTGCGTTGAAGAGCTGAGAGCCTGATTTCATCTAACTCATTTATTTGTTGTAATCTATTAATCTGGGCCTCATTTAAATTCAAACCCACCTCCTGCGTTGTTCTTAATGTTTGAATTTCGAATTCGATTGGAAATATGGGTTCTTTTCCAAATACCAATTGATATGGTGAATACCTGGTGGTGTTTCTCCACGTTGTTCGGTATGCCCACAAGGCTTCTGGAAATCTTGCAGCCCAGTCACGTCTATGTGATGCAACTATTTTTGTAAATATTGCCTCAATTACCTTATTAGTGCTTTCTACTTGGCCATTTTCCTGTGGGTGGTACAGAGTTGTAATTTTGTGCAGAATGTGGTAATTTTTTAATGTTGCAGCAATTTTATTGCCTACAAATTGTGGTCCCCCATCTGTAATTATCTCCCTCGGGAGGCCATATCGTACAAATAATTAGAAAAGAAAATGTATTACAGAATCCTCCGTAGCTCTTGGCAGTGCCTCTGCTTTAACCCATTTGGTAACATACTATGTTGAAACTAGTATGTATGTTTTCTGATTTGATGATGGGTTAATAGGACTAATAAAATCGAGTTCCCATCGCACAAATGGCTCAATTACTAATTGTGGGTTAAGAGGCATTTCATCAGATTTTCCAGGGCGCCCTGCCCTCTGGCAGCTATCACAGGCTTGAACAAACTTTTTAGCATCTTTAAAAATAGTGGGCCAATAATAGCCTGTTTGTAGAACCTTGTGACCGGTCCTGCGGTCTGCGAAATGTCTACCACACGGCCCATCGTGGCATGCTTTCAGAATGTCAAATATTTCATCTTCTCGAATGCATCTTCAGATGTGCATATCTGCCCCTGTATCAAATAAGTAGCCCCCAATCCAAGAGAATCGGGTACTGCGCTGCACTATCTGATTTCGTTGATTAGGTGTTAAATGCTTAGGTAATTTGCCTACTGCTAAGTAATTTGCACCATCAGCATACCATGGTGTTCTTACAATAACATAAAACACATGTTCATCCGAAAATTGATCTTCGACTGCTGCTGTGTTTGCTGGCTTTGGCATTCGTGAGAGAAAATCAGCTACAGGATTCTCTTTTCCAGGTCGATCCTTAATTGTGATGTCAAATTCCTGCAAGAGAATCAACCATCTTGTTACTCTACCATTTGTAACTGGTTTATTTGCTAAATATTTTATGGCAGAGTGATCTGTATATAAAACTACAGGATACCTAGTTATATAATGTCTAAACTTATTTACAGCATGTATTACAACTAAAAATTCTTTTTTCAGTCACAGTATAGTTTAATTCAGCAGGAGATAGATTCTTGCTAATATAATAAATTGCATATGGCTTTTTATCTTCTTCCTGCCCAAGAACTGCTCCAATTGCTGTGTTTGAAGCATCAGATGAAATTTGGAATGGCAAATCCCAATTGGGGCCCCTAAGCACCGGGGTTGTTGATACGAGATTTTTCAGATCCTCAAAAGCATGGTCACACTTATCTGTCCAAATGAAATCAACATTCCCTGTTAGTGCATATAAAGGTGCATAAATTTGAGAAAAATGCTCTATAAATCTTCTATAATAACCAAAAAATCCCAGAAAACTGCGTACCTCTATTTGTGTGGTAGGAGTAAGTATTAACAAAATTATCTGAATTTTAGCTGGATCTACTTGTATTCCAGCTGCTGAGATATAATGACCTAAGATGAGTCCCTCGGTCATCATCATATGACACTTTTCATGGCTCAAGCAGAGCCTGGTGGCAATACATTGTTGCAGCACCTTTTCCAATGTTTGTAATGCTGGCTCAAAATCATCTCCATAAGGTGTGAAATCATCCATATATACTTCGAGCCCTTCATTTATTAAATCTGAAAAAATGCTGAGGATGGCCCTCTGAAATGTGGCAAGAACATTGCATAACCCAAAGGGTAAGACTCTGTAAGCAAATGTTCCCCAAGGATAGGTAAAAGTGGTTTTATTCTGATCTTCAGGGGCAATATGAATCTAATTGTATCCATTGAAGCCATCTAGGAAAGAAAATAATTTATTTCCTGCTAATGTGTCTAATACCTGATCAATGAATGAAAGGGGGGAGCGATCTTTTTGGGTTGCTTTGTTCAATTCTTTGTAGTCTACACATATCCGCCACTTTCCATTCTTCTTTGGCACCACTACTAGTGGAGAAACCCACTTGCTATCAAATATTGGGTAAATAAAGTTTACATCTAAAAGTTTTTGTAATTCATCTTTCACAATATTCTTAAGATGAGGGTTTAATCTTCGTTGGGGTGGACGACTGGGTCTAGCATCATTTTCTGTATAAAGGTGGTGGGTACACAACTAGGGATCAATTCCTTTCATATCGGGATAATCCCATTCAAAATCTTCCTTATATTTTCTCAGTAGCTGGACCAACTTTTCTTCTTGTTCAGCAGTCAGATTTTTGTTAATGTTCAAAGTTTTTCCTGGCTCAATTTCTATAGTTTTGTTGTTGTAAACAGAGGTGGTAGGTATTAATTGATCATGAGTGTCTTTCAGGGGATCTTCTTCTACATCATTATCGAATGCTGCCTCAATCATGTGACATTGTAAATGGGATCTGGTTTCTAGTTGGTTAATGAAGCTGTTAATAATGTCATCCTCTGTTTGGTATTTAAATTTGAGGGCATCTTCAATGGTTAATGGTGATCTAATATTTTTTGTCAGGTATCATACAGGTTGTTTCTTTTTTTTAATTATTGTGAGGCTTGGCTGGGCTGCAGGGTATAAGGCTAAATTCTTGACATTACTCCCTCTCGTTATAGTCATGGTACCTTGTCGACAGCCAATGTAAGTGTCAGCAGTTGCCAGCTAGGGTCTACCTAAAATTAAATGATGTCCATCTAGGCAGTTTTTGGGATTAATAATCAGAAAGTCTGTAGGGTATTCCCTGGAATCTACAGATACCATTACATCATGTAGTGTACCTTCTGGTCTGACTACCGATCGGTCAACCAACTCCAATAAGGTTGTGGTTGGGTCTAATGATGTAATGCCAAGCTTTTGACAAGTGGTGGTTGTTAAAATGTTGATTGCAGCTCCTAAATCAACCAAGGCATTTGGGAAGGAGCATCCATTGATTTGCACCGTGACTATAGGATTCCCTGGGTCCTCATATTTTACAGGTGCTTCTCTTCTTGATAGTAAGTCAGATAGGGTGCTGACTACTTGGACAGTTGGGTTAGTTGTTATTCTCCTCTTGGGCTTTTTTATACATAATTCTTTAATGGTTTTTGCGTAAATTTGGATATCTTGGATAGCTTGGAGGAGTGGAATTTTTATACACAAATTTATTAGTTCTCCCAGAAAATCAAAATCAGGATGTTCTATTGGGCGCAATATGATTAATCGTTCTGGGAATGGAGGAGAAGAGGTGGTTGCTTGTTCATGAGTTTGTTGTCTAACCATATTCTCTTCTTGTAGTGTTTGTTCTATAGGTAATGAGTTTTCAACTTGATCATTTTGTTTCCGTCTGTTTCTATAATGCACCTAGATCTTAATTGAATGTCATTGCACTCCCTTAACTCGGTCTAGTTCCGGTCCTTCAATTATTTGAACAGATTGAATCACTCTATGCGTTGGGTTGGGTTGGGAGTTGCGGTCTTAAGTTGGTTTGGGGATTTTGTTGCAATGTATAAGGTGCTGGCAGTGTAGGTTGAGGGAGAGGAATCGTTCCAGCTGGCTGATTTATCGGTCTTTGCTAGTTCGATTGCCAGGTTTGACTCTGCGAGGTGGAGGGTGACCATTGTGTTGGATATGCATTGTTTTGCCAAAATGGTGGACAGTAAAAAAAGTCCAGCCAATTGGTTTGATTTGTTTGATTTGGCCATGATGATATGGGAAATGGCTATTGTGACCAGTTAGGGAAAGGTGGTTGATTCTGCCACATTCCATTATATTGCTGAGCATTATACTGAGGAGACTGAAAATAAGAGGATGGATCAACGGGCATACCTGTTTGTCGTGGCTACCACTGACGGCGCTGATTGAGTAGGTAAACCGGTTCTGTTTCTTCTTCTGCTTCCTTGTAAACTGCTTTCAATCCCGAGAGTGAGGGGAAACTTTCTATGGAGTGATATTTCGTGTAGATGGCACAGACTTGGAATGTATCCAGCGGGCACTCTTTGTGGCTATGTTTCTTTCTGCATCTGGGGCAGAATATTGCCAAATTTTTCTCTGCTTCTGCTTGTTTTTGTTTATCTTTCATGATGTCAAACTGTGTTGACAGAGTCCCTAGAATATCAGTTTTGAAATCTTCTAGTAGATTGCCGATTTCTACGCAGGTTATACCTCCACTGGGGACCTTACTATCCCTTGTGATCATGTCACGTTTTGCTGGCTTTATTCTTGTGCTGCCTCTCGAATTCCTGATACACAAATTAATGATGTCAACAAATTTTTCCTGATATATGTCACCTTCGCCCACAATATTTAATGTTTCAACCCATTGTTCTTTCATCCCTTTAATTAATGTAGTTTTTAACACATTTTCCGGCAAGGGTAAAGATGCATAAGGATATCTCTGGAGATTGTATTGAAAGCGTTCTACATATTCCTCCAGTGTTTCATTAGGTCTCGCTATCATTTGAAATATTTCATCCTTTAATCTCTAGACCTACAATAATCTTGATATTTCTTTATAAAAGCACCTTTCATCTGATCCCAGTCATTTATAACACCTCCACCTAACCCCATAAACCATCGTAACGCTGCTCCTTTTCATATGGAGGGAAATAGTTTTAGTTTTTGGGGATCGGTGGTATAGTCATATCCCCAGCATAATACATCGAATTCAAACAGAAATGCATCTGGATCTTCCAATGTTAGGGCATGGAATGTAGGAATATGCTGGAGAGGAATGGCCTTCATAGGTGCATTAACTGCAGTGTCCACAATGGGATATTGCAGTGTAGAGGTTTGAGGTGTTTATTGGTTCTGGGCCATTTGATCAAATATGTGCCAATATCCTTTTGGGATTTCTAGGGAGTTGTTCCTAGGTTGACTAGAAGGAATAGGAATGGCTTTGACAACACTTCCTTGGTCAAGGATAATGAGTGGTCCTTGTTGAACTATTATCTTGGGGGAATTTGAATTTTCAGGGTCTTCTGTTTTGTTTTGGATGACCTTAACAGCACTTCCCTTATCTGGGCTGTTAGGTGTTAGAACTATTTCGAGAGGGGATTTTGGCTCTTCTATTCCCCCAATTTCTCCTCCTCCTTTGCGAAGATTACTAGATTTCCCTTCCTGAAAAGAAATTGGGCGAGAATTCTCAATTTCTTGAAAATCTTGCTTAGTCTCTTTGGTTTGGCTGTGCACCTCAGCAAAGGCTACAGATGGTGAAACTGTGGCCCGAATGGAACTAGTAGATTGTCTAGAAGCAACTTTTCTAGAGCCCACTAATGGCTGACATTCGGCTTGCTTAATGATTTAGTCTATAAAGGTTGATCGACCAAGGGTCACCGGTCCCTTAGCTTTGTCAGGTTTGGGTAGCGGTTTAGGAGTATTTTCAATTTTTTTCTTCTTAGTCATACACACAACTCAAATGTTTATTTCTACCCACAAAAAAATTAACAAATCTACTAGAAAGCGGGTAGGGGAGTAGGGCTATTACATGCTTCATACGCAGGTTCTTACCTTCCATTTTTAATACCCAATTCTTTCCTAGCAGGCACTCACCAGATGCACACTACTCTCTAAAAAAAGAAATGGCTACACTCTCCCCGGCAACGGCACCAAAATGTTGAGGTATAAAAGGTGTCTTTTTAACTCCTATTTATCCTACATTAATTATCAATCCAGGTGCGATTTTTTATTTCAAGAGTGTACTCAGTCTGAGGCGGTCAATTCAATCCAAGAGTAATGTTTTCCAATTTGCAGTACAGTGCTTCAAATACAAGAGTAAATGGATGCTTGAAATAAAACCTACTTGCAATTTAAAAGAAACTCAATGCTCTGAAACTAAATCATTCACTTAAGAAATTAACAACAATTATCAGTCAAGGATGCAGTAGAAATAACTCTTTCCTTTGTCAACTGATGTAAATGAAATCAAACATAAACAAGATCCTTAATCTGAGAACTTTGACAGTGATAGCCAATGTTCTTTACAGTTGTTGATCTTACACTCCACACTAAAACAACTAATTGGAAATAGCAAGAAATTAAATCAACAATGCTGCCACTAGAAATGGAATAAATACGCTGACTGTAATAATGCTAAAAGGCAAAACCAAATACTTGCAGAAAGGAAATGAACAACAATTATATTTAGTAGAAATGAACAACAATCTGTAATGAACAGCAAAGTCAGTTTACCAGAATGAACAATGAAGCTTTATAATTGAATTGAACAGCATAACAATATAGTTTGTAGAAAGTAATAATCTTATTATGATGAAAAATAATGGCAACGCAAGTCAGTTACAGTTACAACAATTTATATATTTTGGAAACAAACAACAGTAAAGTAATGCGATTTAAATGAATGAAAACCAAACCAAACCATCACACGACTGCGATTGTAAAGTAATGGTACAGATAGCAAGTGGATCCACCAAGGTCGGGCCCTTAGCCACTAGTGAAGCACTGTTGGACTACTTCAGTATAAATGAACGGAACAACAACTGACTTATATATTAATCATGTGAAAATGTTACAGGTAATCGTACTCTGTTTTAATCAACGAGAGTCGATGATCAGAGAAATACAATAGCGAATTCTAAATAATGATAAGTGATCCCCTAATCTTTACAAGCATTGTCCCTTTTATACTGGACAGGCGAATGAAATAAGGAAATTAGATAGACTGTGAAACAACGATTCCTCAGGATCAAAAGATCCTGAGGGATACACTCCATCCTCTAACACTAGTTGATCCCTTTGTCTTCTTGTGCTGATGCTGCGATTTTCCATCCTTATCCTTAACTATGTGCTCCGATCCTAATCTGCTTGTTTAGATACAGCTTCCTGGTGAAGGAAAAATAGTTACTTTGTTTTTTTATTTTCATTCAAAATGGTAGTTTTCCATTTCTTCTATTTTCTGCATGGAAAAAGACAATAATTAACTAATTCGCAATAATCAATAACTCCCTAGTTTTTGCTATAATTCTTTGATATATTATCATCTTAGGAATAAAAGGAGTTATGATAAAAGGAAAAGATAAGGAAATAAATGGCAAATTCATACCCTTTCCATAGCTCAACACATTCCTTTGTTGTTGAGCACATCACAAAAAGGACCCAAGTTCAACAATCTCACTACTAGAGTTAGATACATACTATGTACTATAAACTAGACAAATATAGACTTATATGATTAGATCAATTACAAATAAACAATATTACATTTAGTCCTTGATATTGAATATTCGTTAATAAAATCCTCTAAGATAAAGATATTTACATCTAGGTGCAAAGCTTCTTTAGAAAGGGAATCTCAACTCTTGATATACATGAGTGAAACTAATCAATTGGAATTGTTCAAAAACAACCTTTCATTACTAAGAAATCCAAACAAGATGCAAGTTGATATATATGGTCAGCTCCAAATTGCCAAAGACTTGTAAGCAAATGAGATTCCTTTAGGCAACACATTTTAAAAGAGTAAAGAGAGCTTTCAATTTACCATTATTGTCGAAGCCTTGAAAAAAGTTGGCCTTAACAATGATATAACAAGTGTTTGAAAGTTATAAGGAAATCCCAAGTTGCAAGTGTGAGTCAGTCCCTAATAGGCATCATCAATGAAACCCCAAGGAACCTCCTTGTTGATAATTACATTCACCCACCATAGACACTCCCTTCACTAAAGGAGTGGGCTAATAAATGGAAAGTAAAGCCAATACCTATTGTTATACATTGAAGGGTGGGTTTTTTCCATCCTAAAAAGATTAAATCCCAAGTTGCACGTGTGAGTTTGTCCCTAACAAGCATGATCAATGAAACCCCAATCAACCTCCTTATTGATAATTACTTTCACCCACCATACACACTCCATTCACTAAAGGAGTGGGATCATAAATGGAAAGTAAAGCCAATACCTATTGTTATACATTGAAGGGAGGGTTTTGTCCATCCTGAGAAAGATTAGAATTTCGAACCATACACCCCAAGCAACCAAAATAAGAAGGGCTCTATATACTTTTAATGTTCTAGATTAGAACATTGTAATATTTGTCATCTGTCTTGATGCTTTTAGAGTGAAAATATTGGAGGAATCAACTTTTAGGGTCATATTAATGATGGTACTCAATTTGGAGAATTGGTGTTTGAAACCTTACGTAGCCATTTTGATACCTTAAATGACAATTTTTTGGGTTAAAAAGCTCTCACATTTGCTAGACATTTTGATGCTTTTCTACACTTGGAGACCTTTCCAATGGTGCAAGAATCACATATATCCAAAAGTTAAGTTTATATCCAAAATTTATGTCTTCTTCGAGTTGAATCACCATGTTGACCATCATGGTATGAGAGGGTGCCACATCAACTCCCATTACTCATGCATATGGGACTATCCATATCTAGACTTTGAAGAAGACTGTAGAAGGTATAAAACCATAACTCTAGTTGAGAGTTGATGGACTCAATTCTTACTCCTAGTTGGCTATTGAGCTATGTTAAATAATAGGAAACTAGGAGAAGTAGGGATTCTATTCTATGCTATTGTTTTATGTTCCATAGTTGAGCAATGCAACCAGGGGTAGGAAATGAGAGAGTGGAATAAGGGGGGTTAAATTTCTATAGTAGTTGAAGGGCCTTTCAATTACCTCCTAATTACTTAGCAAACAAATAAAGAATTGTACATTTAATTATCAATCTGAGGTTTGTATGAAACTTGTGAATCATCGTGCACCATATATGTTGGTACAATCTATCATGTGCTATTGTATTTGCATTATTCTAAATGAATTTCACAAGGCAAGATATTAAGATGCCTTCACAAGTCACTAGGGGAAAACCACGCCACTATTGCAGGAAAATAAAGAGAATGCTTGTAGGAAATTAAACAAACTTGTAGGAAAGTAAACACACAGGTATTAAAGATTGAATTGTTCAAGTATGTTGATGATGTTCAATTCTATAACATGAATGCATATGAAATGCATTGGCTTACAAATGTGTAATAAACCACACATTGTAAGAGGTTCAAACCACATTGTGCTACAAGGAATTACACCACAAAGATAATTAATTTTTTTTAAAGACATGGTAAAATAAAAGGTAAATATAAACCAGAGTGATTAGCTAAATATGCAAAACATGGCACTATAATGTTAAAAGTAGAGTTGCAGTGGTACCTTAAACTATGAGCTACAACTATGATTGCACATGAATTATAGCAATAGTCAAGTCATGAACTAGAATAATATAAGTTTAAACTATGTATACGATAAAGAGTTGAAATTCTATGTGAATAATGGAGTTAAATATTAGAGTTGCAACATTAAGTAAATAAAGGAATTAAATATCAAAGTTGTGAGCAAGATAATAAATAGAGGAATTGCTAGAAATAAAAGAATGTAAATGAAACTACATCTACACATAAAGTTACAAACAATACCTAGCTAAGGATGGGGCCATGCCTCCTTAAGAAAGGCACTGGTTAAAGGAATAACAAGGTGTTAATCAATCAATGCACCATCAACTTCCTTTGGAACAGAACAAAACTTTTATTGCAAGAGTTCAAATTACAATTGCAAACTAGTCAATTCTCCATTTTTCTCTAGATATCTTGTTGTTTTATTAGCATGGTCTATTATACATGATATCAAATGTCTAAAATAAATCAAGGATTCAACGAACAAGAATGAGAATTTGGTTGTTCCATCCAGTTACAACAAAATTATTAAAATATAGAAAAGTTGGTCAAACGCTAACTCGTTCAATTATGTGACAGGTGGCAGATGGGTAATACTTTCTCGTAGAGTGATCAATTTCCTTTCTTACTTTCTTAATTAGGAGATTGGTCAATAGATTGATCTAGGTGATTTGTTGGCAACAATTATGTAGTTGAGATGACACATTGTACCAGTTGTCTAGAGTTGTGGCACCTTTCCCAAATATTCAACTCACTAAGAGTTGCAATTACATTTTCTGGCGTGAGTTGCAACAACAATACTAAGGGTAGTTGCAACAACAATGTTGTGTGAATTGGAGTAGTAAGGTGATATGTGATCATTAAAGTGATATGGTTTTTAAAAATGTTTAAGTGTGAATGATTAATTAAACCAATTTAAAATATGAAAATTTAATTTAAAACAAGATTTAAAGGACTTGAAGTGCTACTAGGTGATGGATGTCTTCATGGTGTAGCACAGCTTCACCTCCACATGGCAAAGTGCGCGGAGTTTTCGATGGTATTTGGTTCACTCGATGATTCTTTGGCATGTTGTTCCTTGCTTGCATGTTTGAAGGCTTGACAGGCTCATCTATTCGTGAAAGTTGCATGTTTGTCTGTTTGTTCGTCCGTCAGCACATCTTGCATGTTTGCTTGTTCACAAGAACATCTCTTCGCATGCATTGTTCGTTCATCCGTTGGTGAACCTATCCTTCTCCACGTGCTCCCTTTGTTCATCCCTTTCATTTTTGTGCCATGTTTGTTAGTGTACATGTGCCTGCAGTCACTCGTGACGAGATGACATCAAATCAAAAAACCTCCTAGTCTAGCATGACATATGATCATTTCGGATGCAGGTGACCAGGAGAGGCAGCAAGGTTGCGAAGCATGATGATGGTTCCAGGCACTACTGATGAAAACTGTGCAAGAGTCACTAAGTGATGAAGATGGGAAATCCAAGTCGAAAGTGACTGTCCGCGAGGTCTTGCTCTACTGGAAGGAAAAATTGCACAAATTTTGGGAGGGACAGTCTGGGTTGCAAGAAGGCAAGGTAGGTAGAATCTGTGTAGTTTCTGGAACGAGTGGGCAGCAGGGGTTGGAAGGCAAAATTTGTGCAAATTTTTAGAGGAATAGGTTGGGCGGCAAGGAGGATCAGCAGGCAGAAATAACGCAGTTTTTGGGAGGGACTAGCCGGGAGCCTGGCAGTCAAAACTTTGCAATTCCCAGAGGGACCTGGTAGTTGGCTGCTAGGTCATTTGCAGAAAAAACTACGCAATTCCTAAGGGGAACTGACAGTCAGCCGCTGGGGTCGTGGCAACAGAAATTGCACAATTCCTGGAGGGAACTAGCAGTCTGTTGCTAGGGGTTGGTGGTGAGGAAAACTGCACTAAGACTAATAGGCTGGCCTGCTGATCATCTCTGTGTAGTTTCTAAGTTGAGCAGACTGCTGTCCAGCAGAAGGCCTGCTCATGAAAACTTCTCAATTTCCTAGATGAGTAACCGATCGACTGTCCGGAGAAATGACTGGGAAAACTGCGCAATTTTCTGAGAGATACAAGGATGGGAACTTGGTGTCTGTCCGGCTTATCTATGAAATTTCCTCAGTTAGCAGAGTGGGCAAGGTCAGTAACCTTTGTGTAATTTTGAGGGGAGTCAGTCCTAGGTTGGCTGTCGGGTCCGACTGTCCGGGTGGTCATCATGAAAGCTGAATGGATTGCTTGCGATCAGCGCAGCTTGGAAAGACTTGCTTGGTGCTTTTGTGTTGTTCTGGGTGACAGTCAATCTAGTCGATGGCGGGGTGATGGTCCGGCTATTGATGGAGAGTCCGATCATCAGAACTTTAGCAAAATGACTAAGTGTGTGAATGATCGAAATATGCATAGGTGATCATGCAAACACACACTCACATGACTTGATGATGAAACAAATCGAAACATCCAGATAGGCATGTTCACCATGACTGACCGATGGTGCAAGCGATAAGTGCGACACTCGTGATTGATCGTTGATCGACCATGATGACACTTGTGTGACAGTGAATGTGATTCTGTGTGTGAGTGCGAAAAATGCTTTCATAGTGAATACAACAAGTACACACGAAGCGAAGATATTGAGAATAACCAGAACACGTTTGCAAGCATGAATTAGACACCAACATGCAGAAACTTGAGTGGAATGAACAAGCAAGGTGGATGCAAAGACTCCCACGGGCTCATGGAGTGAACCTGAGGGTGTGCAGTCATCAAGAAAAACTCCCAAGGGAAGCTCTAAAATTAGGTGCAAGCCAAAATTTTGGAGGGTGGTTGTAGCCGCTACAACAGGCGTTACAAATTAGTATTAGATCTTCCAAGTTCAAACACTTGGAATGGATGTGCGGAATGTGATTGTTATGTATGCATGTCAGTCATATGCATTCATTGCATTGCCTATGGTTGTCATGTATATAGTCGGTGTTACAGTTTGTGGCATCATTCATGATGATTGAGATAATGTCGATAGGATGATATGTTGTTTTCATGATGTGTATATACATGTATATTGTGTTAATCTAGACTGATTTGTGTAGACAAGATAACCTTCCTTGAACTTCACTAAGGTATGATTTTCATTGTGTTTATGTTTGGTTTAACTAACATGGTATGATTGTAGGAAGAAGAGGATCTGAGATGACAAGAAAAATGGTGGATTATAGTTCATGTCTCTCCTTATAGATTTTGATGAGAAACAAGGAGAAGAGAACTCTGCTGACATAGTAGATACACGGAGAAGTCTAGAGGCGGAAATCAGAAGTTGCAAGGAAGATAATGACAGGATGATTGAGTCATAGGAAAGGCTTGCTAAGGCTCAGGAAAAGAAATCCAAGGTCAATGCAGTCATCCTTCAAAGTTTATCATATTTGGAGAGACGGGGACAACCAAGGATCATTTATGGATAGAAGGAAAGGATTAATGGGGCATATGGTAGTAGGTCTCAATCAGGGAACATGTTGGAAATGAATGACAAGGTTAGAGGTGGCAGATTGATGTTTACACTTGACAAGAGAGGTAGTGGTTATGGGTCATATTCTAGTTCTGCTTTAGATAGACATCATGGTCATCATCGCTATCATCCTTATACAAGGAGTGAGATGGGGTACTTTCCAGATGATTTCAAAAAATCCAAGCCTCATACCTTTTATGGAGAGATGAAAAAATCAGAATATGTAGAAGCATGGTTGCTTGGGATGAAGAAGTTCTTCAAGCTGCATGATTATACAAATAATATGAAAGACAAGATAGTTATTTTCAGTCTCAAGGGAAAGGTAGATATCTAGTGAGAATATGTGAAGTGTGTCAGGGGAATCAGGATAAAGGATTTGAGTTGCCATGAGTTTAAGAGACTCTACAGAAATAAGTACTTGTCTGAGAGATATTATGATGGAAAGGCTAAGGAATTCTATGAGCTGAAGATGGGGACTATGATAGAAAAAGTGTACATGACTAAGTTTATGGGGTTTTTGAGGTATGTGTCATATCTTAAGGATGAGAAGAAGAAGGTTAAAAGGTTCATCAATGGACTACCATTAGTATGATGAGTCTCAGTCATTGGAGGAAGTCATCGGGAATTTGAAGCATTGTTAAGAGAATTTGAAGCATAAGTCTGAGCCTAAGCGTGATTGGAAATGTAATGACAAGACCAAGGGAAAATTACCACTGAAGCAGGAAATGCCTCAAGATGTAGGTGAGAAAGAAAATGTGTCTCCTTTTAATAAGTTCAATACAGCTGAGAAGAGACATAGATCTCAGCCTAGACGACAGTAGAATAAAGGCAATGGCAGGGAACCATTGTAGTGTTTGGTTTATGGAAAAGATCATTGCGAGAAGGATTGTCCATTGTACCAAGGTGGGAGACCTGAAACCTACAGTGTTTGGGAGGAGAAGACTGTTGAGCCTCCATTTTGTCTAGATTTTCACATCTTTTGCTAAGGATCTCTTATGCCTTCACCTGTTTTTTTAGTTATTATCATCCTTTTTTGTACATTATTGGACTATTATAGAGGCATTAAGAGGTAACATGTTATCATCCTATGAATTTTCTTTGTTCTAATGATTTGAAGAGAGTTGTGTGAAAATATCACTAATAACAGGTTATCATTATGACAGGTGTATAGTTCTTGTTCCAACAGTGTTGGGTTGTGCTATATTCTTTTCACAACTAGCCCACATAGTTAACCGGGGGGTTAGAAGGGGGGTGGAGCCCCCCATTCATTGCGTTGATTGCATAGTTGGGGGAGTCACAGGGGGTTTGAGGGGTGCAGGTAACCCCACTCTATGGGGTTCAAGGTAGCGCCCAAGAAATTTTTGTTTTTTGACCCTATATTAGGTTGGGCGGACCTACCTATGGTTTTGTGCATGATTTTTCGCACATGCTTTTGCACACGATGGTTTTCGGTCCATGGTCTTGGACGCGATGGTTTTCGGTCCATGGTATTGGATGCTTCAAAATGTATAAATATGTATTGTAAAATTGAAAGGAAAATAAGGAAAAATCAAGCTGGTAGTCTCGGTTTTGGGATCCAGGGGAAAATCTCTGTGTGTATGTGTTTTATGTGTTATGCTCTTGCATTGTTTATTTTCTGTGTTTTAGAATTCGTATGCAGGTAATTTCTGTACAGGGTTAGAACCTACATTTGGTATTAGAGTTGTTTTGGCTTCAAGGGGATGCCTTTGTTGCTGAGGGGTTTCGCTCGGGCCTGTGGTAGACCCTGTTCAATGGGAGATCTGCGAGATTGATGCTGGTGGTGAAAGAAGATCGTGAGCAGTGGAAAGATATAGATTAAGAAATTTAATGGTTAGAGTTTTGAGTTGTGGAAACTCAAGATGGAGGATCTGTTGGTGGATAAAGATCAGTGGATCGCGGTAGTTCCAGGTACTAAACCAACGGGAATGGAAGAATTTAGATCGGAAGGCAAAGAGAACAATACGATTGTGTGTCTCAAATTTAGTATTGCTGAATGTATCAGGGGAAGCTACGACTAAGGCTTTGTGGGACAAGTTAGGGACTTTGTACCAATCTAAGTCTCTGGTGAATAAACTGTTCCTATGGAAAAATCTATATAACCTGAGGATGAAAGATGGAGACTCGGTGACAGAGCATCTGAATGCATTTAGTACTGTGATAAGTCAGTTATTATTTGTTGATATTAAAATTTAAAATGAAGATAAGTGCATCAGTTTGTTGTGTTCTCTACCAGATTCGTGGGATAGTCTGGTTATTGCAATAGGTAGCAATACAACTGCCTTGTAGTTTGATGAAATAGTCTCATCCTTGTTGATGGAGGAGATGAGATGGAAAAATATGGAGAGCCAGGATGGTGATGCCTTGTCTATACGAGGACGGTCCCAGAATAGAAACAAAAATAAGTCATCAAGTGGGAGATCTAAATCTCCAGGAAAACCTATAAAGGTGGTGTGTTGGAAATGCGGAAAGGAAGGGCACTACAAAAGGGACTGTAAATCTAAAGCTCCTAATAAAGGAAAGGGATCTGATTATGCTCCTTTTGTAGAGGCAAAAACCACCTCAGATGAAGGTGGGGATGTGTATTTGGCTTTTTCAAGTACACATGTAGATCATGAGGCATGGTTGATTGACTTAGGTGCATCCTTTCACTTCACTCCCCATAGAGAGTGATTCTGCGAGTATGAGAAATATGATGGTGGTGATGTCTTCTTGGTGGATGATAGGAAGGCTAGAATCGTTGTTCATGGAAAAGTAAAGTTGAAGTTGCAAGGTGGAAGGGTTAAAACACTTCCAGGTGTTTTGCATATTTCTGCATTAACCAGAAATCTGATTTTTGTAAGCAAGCTGGATGATGCAGGTGTAAAAACAGTGTTCGAGAAGGATACTTGCAAGATGGTTCGGGGGGCACTGGTATTGATGCAGGGAGTTCGAATTAGAACTCTGTACAAGCTACAAGGTAGCACTGTTGTTTATGGGTGCAACAGTTCCGTGGTTCCTGAAAGTGGAGCAGAAAATCTAGTGGTCTTTGGAGAGAAGACCATGCTGTGGCATCAAAGGCTTGGACATATTGGAGAGAAGGGACTTCGAATACTTCATGGTAACTTTCTAGGAGAGAATTATTAGTTACAAAGATTTAAAGGCATAAAATCTAAAAAATGATTAATTAAGCACTTTCGTAACTCTTAAACATGAAACATAAAGCTAGTGCAGGAAGGGATACGATTCATGGACTAGTGCAGGAATAAGGGAGTTTGCAAGGTTAAAACAGAGGTATAAGGTCATGGTTTTGAAGGGAAAAAGGGTTGAAAAATGGAACAATTTTGCCTACCAACAGACATCCCTTTGATAAACCTTAAAAAATTTAAAACAAGCAAATGCCAAGAACATTCTTATGGCTTGTAGTCAGGAAACTAGAGAAAAAAAATCTTCAATGTCAACACCTTCCACTTGTGCAAACCCTTCGCAAACAAATTTAGCCTTATTCCTCACTACTTGTCCATCCTTATTCAATTTGTTTCTAAAGATCCACTTTGTATCAATTACATTCTTATCTTTTGGTTTAGGCAAAAGTTCCCATGTTTCATTTTTCTCAATATGATTTAGCTCTTCCTCCATAGCATTGACCTAATGCTCGTATTTATTGGCCTGTGCAACATTTTTAGGTTCTATTTTGGATAAAATGGTAAATTTTGCATGTTGTGGTGATCTAATTAGTCTCCTTCTAGTCTAAACTCCTGAATCCTTATCACCAAAAAAATGATTTTCTAGATGATTTTTCTGAACCTATATGAAGTCTTTAGATGTTAAAGTTCTATCTACTCCTCCTCCTCTTGTTATTTCTACTCTTCCTCATCCTCTTATTCTTCCTACTCTTCCTCTTCTTCTTCTTCTTCTTCTTCTTCTTCCTCACATTGTATGTTGAATACCTCGTATGGATCTTTATCTTGTTGTGGATTTTTCTTTCGAGGCAATGCTTCATCTATATTTACATCAATGCTCTCTACAATATTTTGTAGCATTTTATTGCAACATTTGTATCCCTTCCTTCTAGATGAATAACCAAGGAAGATTCATTCATCTGCTCTAGAATGAATTTTTCCTATTATGTCTTCTTTTATCTTAATGAAGCATTTGTTGCCAAAAACTTTGAAATGTTTGCCTAAGGTAGGTATGATTTTCCACAATTCATTAGGAGTCTTGTTATTGTTTACTCTGATTTGAGCTCTATTTAGGATGTAATCTATTATATTAATTGCTTCTCCCCGAAAGGATTTTGGAAGATTTGCTTCATTAAGTATAGTTCTTACCATCTCCTACACATTTATGTTATTTCTTACAACAACACCATTTTCTTGTGGAGTTATTGCCATTGAAAAATGTCTTTTAATCCCATGTTTTTCATAGAATTCATGAATTCATGAAATGTAAAATCTCCTCCTTTATTTGATTTGGAACATTTGATCTTTATATTAGTTTCACTCTCAATCAGGGCTTTGAAAGTTTTGAACTTCTCAAAAGCTTCATATTTCTCCTTGAGGAAAGCAACTCATGACATTCTTGCATGGTCATCAATTAGAACCATAAAGTATATCTCACCTCTTAATGTTTGGGTTCTAGCAGGGACACCTACGTATGTGTGAACAATTTCTAATGCCTTGGTTGATGAGTACCTCTTTGGATTGAACTTGACTCTCATTTGCTTCCCACGTTGACATGGCTTGCAAATGGGATTGCTTGGCTTTGATATTTTTGGCATGTCTCTCATTGCTTGATCTTTTATGAGTTTTACTAGATGGTCAAAACTGATATGACCCATCCTTATATGCCATAACCAACTTTCATCCAATTTCCCCACACAACATTTTTCTTTAATTACATATAGGATATATACATTGCTTGAGGTCCTAGCTGCAGTTGCCACTGGCCTCTCTAATCCTGCTTATTTCACATCACTTAGAATGAATTATGATATCATATCCTTGATCAAACATTTGACTAACACTCAAAATATTTTGTTTTTGACCATTGACATATAAAACATTTTGAGTTTTAGTCCTTCCATTACCTAGATTAATTGTGCCTTTTCTCATTATTCTAGCTGGTGCATTATTTCCAAAAGTAACATTTCCTCCTTTGTATTTCTTTAGAGATAATTTGTTTTTATCTTATCTCATGTCATATGCTTTGAACACCCACTAACTATGTACCATTGACTTCCTTTATTTTCAGCATAGAGCAAATCCACATTCTTCTTGATTTTTTTTCTTCCTTTTCCATACCATTATCGATTATTTTTACTTGTTTTGTTAAAGAGCCCTTATTGTGCTACTTTTACAATCACATGCCTCATTGATCCAGGTGGATATTGGTGGTGATTGCCTAACCCACTTGGGCCCCACCATTGTATCATTGTTTCTTTCAGTTTTCATAATTGTAGCATAATTTACTATTTTTTGCAGTTTTTTCGGGTCCTAAATTTACTGAGACGTTTTGAGGCCCTAAATGGTGTTTTTTTTTGGAAAATGGGAAAACGTGAGCCTTCAACTCATGCTTGCAGTCGAAAGTTGTAGTCCTCAGATATATATTTCTAACGAGGTATTGTGCGTGTCGAACGAAGATCATATGCCAAATTTACAACCCTAGGAAATACCAATTTACCCCAACGAGGCCAATAGTTTTGGTGTTGCGCCTTCTATGATTAGGTTTTTGGATATTTAGGGTTTCCCATTTTTTCTCAATAATAAATAGGCCTTTGAGCCTCATTGTAACAAAGTTCAGAGGCATGTATCCACCACATCTTTTCTCAGAGATAATCTACCATCGCCCATTCTAGTCTATTTCCATTTTGTATGTAAGCATCTTTCAGTTCTTTGATATTAACGAAATGAAGATTTATTTTTGTTGCACCCCTGTGTTTATCTTTATATATGTATTCAATTTCGTTCCTTCATAACTCTGGATCAGTGGTATCAGAGTGGTCTTTTCTTTCTCTATTTTTCTTTGCATGTCCCCAGTGAGGTCAAGGTATAAGTAGTTAGGGATCAAACTAGTTGAACCTTTACAAGACCAACCTCGCGAACCCCGATGACCTCCCATGCTGGAAGAATCCCTTGAGAAACAAAGGAACACGATGATGGACAAATTTTCCTAGATCCTTCAACAGATGCCCACAGATGACACATCTTCATGTGACAACCACTCTAGAGGCACCACTCCCTTCAAGGTACAAGTCAACTTTGACATTCCCATATTTGAAGGCCAGATAGATGCAGATGTCATATATAGATGGTTAAATCTGTTGGAAGGGTATTTTTTGGTTCATGATTTTTCCAATAGGGAAAAGATTACTTTTTCACTCCTCAAAGTCACCCCCCACGTTAAGGACTGGTGGGAAACCTACTGTGAGCAGAGGGACGAGAGGGAACCCTCACTGTTTTCAGTCACACCCACTTGGAACTCTTTTTGAGATGCCATCAAGGAGTGGTATTACCCTATCGGGAGCAATGAAGATAAGTACATAAAGTGGACCACACTTTGGAAAGGAAGGGACCAATACGTGTCAGAGTTCACATATATTTTTCATACCCTTTGCACAAAGTTGGGTATCAAGGATTCTGAGCGGCATCTAGTACTCAAGTACTGTTGTTATCTACACATTACATCCAGTACGAGATGGAGCTCTTGGATGTTTCCTCACTTGACCCCGCTTATCGATATGCTGTCAATATCGAGTAGAAGTTTAAATAAAAGAAACGAGACTTTGGATTTGTGAATCCGAAGCAAAGGAAAGGCACCCCCAAACCGCAAAAGAAAGGAGAAAGCCAAGGCGGGGTGAAACAGGACAATCCGTCGAAGCCGCAAGAAAGGATAACACCACGAAGATAAAGAAGGACACATGAAAGTCATGTGAGTTCCATAAGAACCTCACTCATAACACAAGTGAGTGTCAAGCCAAGTAATCACTGGTGGTCGAGTTGAAAGCTTCAGAGTTAGATGCATGTTTATAATTTGAGTCAAAACCTGACAAGGGGAATGACAAAGGGAAGCAAATTATTGATGTGAAGCCCAATGCCACTGTTTCCACCACCAAGGTCCAGAAGACTGAGCTCGAAGATCCAGAGGAGGGGGAGCGTCTCTTCCACTCCTAGATGTGGGTGAAGGGTTCGTCATTGTAATTCATAGTCGACAGTGGGAGCCAAAAGAACCTCATGTTAGCAGAGTTTGTGAAGCGGTTGGGCCTACCGACCTGTTGATGCATCTAAAATCATTGCATCAACATCGGGGAAAACCATCCGGTCCGGACCTTAGTGCAGCTCCTTTTCCGTTTGGTGTAGTGGCTCCAACTGGATATAATGGGACCAGTTTCCCAGTGATATATGAGTTGGTGGGTGATTGGTTTATAATATGTAACGTAGGTGATAAGTATTTTCTCCTACAATTCAAAGATATACAAATATAACTAATCTAACCCAGGTATCCTGTTAACAATACGATTTTTGATTATTTCTATTAAACAAATAATCATATAGATGAATTATATATAAAACAGAAATATGCGTTCATATAGTGATTACTTTGTTTAAGAAATTAAACAAAGTAATTATAAAAACATTATCGCATTCATCACAATATATCACTGACATATATATCTAAATGATAACAATTCTAAAACCTTCAGAAATGATATGCTAAAGAATTGTTTGAAAACATACATATATCAATAATAGCAAGTTCTAAGAAATGCTCATTTACATAGAGTAATAAGACAAAAACAAAGATAATAGTACCATATGCATTTGAATTCTCTCAATGTAAACAACACTCATATTCTGCTTTCCTATTTGAGAAAACCTTCAAAAGATGCAAAAGTGCAAGTCTCGCAAAAGCTTCTTTCACAAAAACGCAGAACATTGGTCCAGCTTTTTATAATAAAAAAAATATTAGAAGTACAGAAGTGCAACTCCCAAGTCAAGTTTTAATACAAATTGAGGACCCTTTCTAAAATACATGAAAGGGTCTTAAATAATAAAAATAACAACTAACTATCAATAAAGATTGCTATGTGTTGTTCTAACTGTAGACATGAAAATATGGGATTCATTATAATAATAGTAGTGCAGTAGCGGTTGAATGAATTCATTGTATCGACTTCTTTTCCTGGGATTGCAGCTGGCAGATTGCGAGCATTGGCTGGATTTCTGGAGGCTGACTCATCTTGGAGTGTAGTTGGGCTATATAGGTGGAATCGAAGAGTTCGAAGATCATGTAGTTGATTGCATCCAAAAGACATTTCATGGCCATCTGTTGGCTATGTGGCTTGACTAGGAAGAACCAAAATGTTTCCCATGTCAAGTTTTGGATTTCTCCAATCTGTTTTTCTATGTTCGCCAGCTCCTGTTTCCAATGATGTTCCAATGCCTTTGCTTTTGGGAGTTTACCTGGAGAGCACTCGGAGACATATATAAACTATTATTTATTAATTCGATCAAACTGTTCATTGCAACTCTGCATCTAGAGGTTGCTCTTTCAGCTTTCACTAGCTGGGACTCCCATTCGGAAAACAGGATTTCCTTGTGCGATTCTTGTATTCTTGGCAAGTTGGCAGCAATTCCTTCTGTGGAATCTTGCCAAGACAGAAAATTGGTTAATCTTTCATCTATATTTTCCAATTCAAGTCTGGCATCCACTGCCTTGTCAATCATTGATGCAGAGATATCACATAAGGGTTTGGCCAATGATATGTTGTGGCAAAAAATATTCGACTACTGGGACAAGGCTTTGGTTATCTCCAAGGCTTCTGTTCTGAATTCACTTACCTATGGATAACCCTTGTATCTTTCTATCTGTTCTTTCATTTGTGTAATTTTATCTTCCTTTGCCTTCTTTTCTTGCTCACTTATCATTTCAAGCCTGCTTAATTCCTGAGAAAACTCCTGTTGTTTATGGAGAGTCTTCTCATCAATCCTCTGTTTCTAGAGTTTCAACTGCTCTCTTAATTGATCATTTTGTTGTCTCTACTATGTTAACTGCTATTCAAGTTAATTAATCTTTTGTTGTCCTTCTACCGATTACACCTCAAGTTGAGTAATCCTTTGATCCTTTTCCCTCATCAGGTCGCTGGCCTCTGAGGCTTTATCCATTGTCGTTGTTGTGTAAGCTCCTGCATACTGAGATAACTTTGATAAATCCTCAAGGGGATTGACTTCTACTTTCCATACCACATTCATCATTTCTGCTTGAGGAATTAGAAGAGGAATTTGATAAATTTTCCTCTTTTTCCTCTGTCTTTTAGCTACAGCCCTGTGCTTCGGACTGTAGAATACATCTAAGGGTGGTATTTCTTCTGTTCTAAGTATAATCTCTTCTCTAGGATTTTCGGGGATGATCTCTATTTCCTGCTGAATTCTGGGTAGGCCACTTGTCCCTTCAATTGGAACACTAATAACTTCTGGCTTTTGCACTGTAGGCAATTTTGGTGTAGTGAGCTCTTGGGCTTTATTCTGGTTATTGATGATTAGGTTGAACTACTCATATTCCTTGAGTAAAGTAGGATCAATATTGATATTCGTATCAAGGGGCTCACTAGTTCCTTCCTTTGTCTGTTCCCTTTCTGGGGTCTTTTCCTTTTCAGGAGTCTTTTCCATTTTTCCTTCACAGTGGCCTTATAATTGCACCATAGAGGTAGTATTTAACAAGTCCAAAGGCAATGTTTCCAATCTCTGTGTCCTGAACTTGAAAAATTCCTCTAATCCCTTTGCTCCCAATTTGATTTTTGCCAATTGTTTCACTTGAGAAAATACCTCGACTAAAGCAAACAAATCATCATAATTATCCTTCTCATGTTCAAACTTGGCAATTTTGACATGAGAAGTGAAATTATAGGCAACAGATTTTGGATCATAATGCCTCTTTGGGATGACCGCTAACTTTAACATTTTAATTTCTTAACTTCCTTCTCTGCATGCTTGAAGTCATGCAGCGTGAAAGAACCACATTAGAGGGGAAATGAAGGCCACATTTGTTTACTAGACTCCTTTAAGTTTCTTGACATCCCTTCTATTGTTATTTGAAATGCTATTTCTCTAGCAAATAAATTATCATGGATGTATAAGGGAAGGACATGTGGGTCAATAGTGCTGCCAAAAAGTCTAATGTAGGTGAACTTTTCTTCACCAAACCAGCTACCAATTGATGTTAGGTCTACACAGGCTTCCTCGAACAACCTAGGAGCGGGTTTATTGAATATGGCATAATAAACGGGGAGGATGAAACCATGACAGATTCTATACAGATGATTTTTATAATGGGCTTTCCACAATTCCTTATGATAGATATGAATGGGGTTCGGGTCCTGTGGAGTCCATTTCCAACCTAAAATGGGATATTTAGAATTGAAACAGATAGTGTCCAAGATATAGGAACTCATATAAAACGGGGGTATTACCCAGGTAGTCACAAATATGTTTTTCCTATAATCCAGTATTTGGTTGGCCATTTTATCAGGAAAAACGGTCGCCCAATCCATGATATAAGAATTGACTGCAGCCTCCATTAAAGGTACCATCTCTATAGAAAACTTGGCCGAATCATGGACTCCAAAGAGTCTGCATATCATAGCACCAGCATAACAGTAAGGAGATGCTAATGAGTCTACGGAGTACATACCCGATGATTCATGCTTGTGTTTGTTCGGAAAATTCCTCCATTGTCTGATAGGGTCCGATTCGATGGCATTTTCTTTGGTGAAAGCTTCCAAAAATGCTTTGTTATATCGCTTCTGTGGTTCAGGCAAATGGTACATTTTTTTGATATCTTCTGCTCTGAACGACCCAAACATTCTTCCATCAGCCGTAAAGAAAGTTTTGTCTGTAATGTTGATACTTTCAATAACCCATCTGACCAAGTCATTATAGGGTAATACTTTGGCGCGGGCTGCTATTCTGTGAAGATAGGAGCTGGCCAACTCTTTAAGAGTACTTTCTGACTTTTCAGTGGAATCTGTTGTTCCCACCTCTTCTTCAATCTCTTCCGGATCCTCGGCTTCCAGTAAATTGTATATATTTTCCCATGAAGCCTTGCCTAGACTGAGGCAGGTAGTATCAGCTATCAAGACCTTACTAACTGGTTCCTCTTTGGCTATGACGGGGGCCTTTGTTTTCTTTGATTTCTTGGTCATTTTTGCTGGATTCATCAACTCAGACTTGCTCTGCAAAAGAAACAGAAAACCCGTAACAGAGAAAAAATCTGTTCAAAGCCAACGCAGAATATAAAAGATTAATGGTAATTTAAGCGTGATAAGCAATACGAAATCTAATATTACCACGGATGAAACCCTCGAAGGATTCAACCATAACTGCTTATTAATGATTTCTGTAACCACCAATCATGATACTTAAATTCCATAATGATATGTCGCATCGCTCGTATTACTAACAGTTCTTTAAAGTTGATCTCGTGACTTTCCCGATCAGCGATTAGCGAAAATCGCATATCGCAGATCGGGGGGCACAAACGTTAAGTTTTAGTTGTTTTCATACGTAGCTCCAATTGCGATTAAAAGTGGGTTATGATGGGGAGGCGAGATAATCAATAAATCGTTTGTTTTTTCTTTATAATTGATCTAAAGTTTAGACCCGCAAACATTCATTTAACAATCCCTTTTCGCCTTTTATTAACAAGCACACTTTTAATGAAATCGCATTGGCGGATTCCCAACGAGCATGTGTTATGTAATTCATATTTTCAGCGATGGCCGATTATGATCGGATTATCGCATCAGGAGTTTTACATGGACCCTTGGAATATTTCTTTGATAACTTGCGATTTGCGCTTTCCGGTAGTGTTATCGCATCGGCAATTTGCCAATGAAAGCCTTAAGTCTATTTTTATACAAAGGGTGCGACACATTATTTTACATTTGCTTTATGAGAAGGTCTTGATAAATATCTAAATCGGATTGGACCTTTTCATAAGGAATTTCATGTGTTTATGGATTTTGCAAAGTTTGCTATCGTTATTGAATTATTGATTTTATCTAAGTCCTAAAAAGAGGGCCCCATTTCTTGTTAAGGTTTTGGATGAAAATTTCAAAATGGGGAGGGTTGTTGTATAGCACAACAATTGGCGATTCACTGGGAGAAACAGTTATCTCTGATAAAGTAATGCAATATCTATAACTTTCTTAATTTGGAAACCATTGAGGATAAAGAAAACAATCTAAGAATAGTTAGATTGTTAAATTGGAAACTAGGGCCAAACTTCATGTGGGTCATCTTACTCATGGCTGATAATATGTTCATTAGATTCCTCTCATCGAGAGGTGTGGGATTGATATAAAGATCATCCGATTCCGATAAGTATTCATGGAGATATGAATCTATTTTGATTATGGAATTATTATCAAGCCGACCTACAACTCATGTAGGCTCAAAAGCCCAACAGTCGCATCTATTCAAACACCAACATTGTGTATAAATACAGGAGGAATTTTCCTCATTTGGACTCACTCATCTCATCACATCTCTCTCTCTCTACTGCGCAAAAAAGAGTCTCTTCTCTACTGTGCAGAAAAGGGTCTCTCTCTCACACATGTGAAGCCGGAAGCTATTGAAACTGAAGCTACAATTGCAGATCCAAAGTTTGACCAGCATGGACCATCAAACCTCCTCTTCAGATCTACGTTGTAGGTTCATCTAAACCTCCTCTGAAGGCTGCAACTTTTGGTGGTGGAATCAAGTCGATCCTACGGATGGTTTGTGAGATATCGATTGCCTTAGTTTTGATGATGAAGCCGCTAATGTTGATGTCGTTGATCTAGGGTTTGCTATTGCTGATATAAATCATATTTATTGTACTATTTCTCTCTACTGAATTGTTGAAGATAAAAGAAGATTTGATCAAAGGGTTTCCCCACACATTGTGGGGTTTGTCCCTGGCTAGCCGCCACATCTTGTGTCTCTTGTCTTGGCTTGTTTTCTGTTGATCATTTAATGTTCTATTTGCACTTTACTTTATGTACATGTGATTGCTAATCTATGGAATATAATAAGAAAAAGAAGTAAACTGTTATAAGCATAGAACATACCATAATTTAACATGGTATCAGAGCTGAGGTGAAGACAAAGCCCGAGCAAGAGCAAGAGCAATCACCGAAGAGAAGATTGGCAAGGCTATCCTAGAAGAACTATGGGGTCCTCAACACTCTTTCCTGCTGAACATAAGCTTCATGAGAAAGCTGACTATCACTGATGGAAGATGTCTATCGATCTAACCCTAGAAGATCAAGGAGTGTTGGGCCATGTAAGAGGCAATATTGTTGAGCCTCCATCAAATGCATCCGCTGTTGCCTGGAACAAATGGAAAAATGGAGAAGTCAAAACAAAGAAGATCATCTGGGACTCTATCGACAAGCACTTTGTGGCCTACATCTCTGAACTGGACACCTCCAAGGAAATCTACAATAGACTGGTGAGTTTATTTAAAGTTAATGATGCAAATCAAGTTTTTTTTCTTAGAAATAAGCTGAGTGAAATCAAGAAGGGTAAATATGAAAGTATGCAATCATACTTATTAAGAATCACTAAGATCAAGAACGATATCCTATCTATTGGGGAGACTATTACTAACAAATAAATGGCACTCACGACTCTTGGAGGATTACCATCCAAATGGTACGTGTTCAGGACTACTCTTCTGAACAATAATGTAATTCATGGTTTTGAGGAATTAATGGCTAGATGCATTCAAGAAGAAACAAGGGTAGAAGAGCAAGAAATTCCCTTGCCTAAAGGTCCTCCTGCTGCCTTTTCTTCTCATGCTAAGAAAAGAAATAATTCTGGGTCTAAATCAAAACGGAAGGCTAGACCTAAGGGTGGAAGAAAAGGACGATGTTACATCTACGATAAAGTAGGTCACTATGCAAGGGAGTGCCCTGTTAGAAAGGACTCACACCGGGACGATGATCAAAATCCCTCTGATGGCAATCAAAGGAATGACAAATTCAATAGCAAAGGTAAGAGGAGAGTTGGGAATCAAGGAAGAGGACAACCATTCAATAAGGCTAGAAATTCCAAGATGTATTAAATGCACCTGACCTCAAAAAGAACTTGGTGTCCATCTCGGCAATGGAAGACAAAGGCTACAAGGTAACCTTCAGCGATGGTAAGGTACATATATGGAAAAATAATGTTAAAGATGCCTTTAATCTTGGGTTTCATTTTGATTCATTATATCAAGTCAGTGGAAGTCCACTAGGTGTCATGTCTTATGACACATCTCTTCAGTCCGAACTTTAACATTGGAGGTTTGCCCACCTTCATTATAAAGCTCTACCCGATGTAAGACAAATGGTGATAGGGATGCCTGAATTCTGAGTAGAGAAAGAAGGTGTATGTGCCGAAGGAAAGCTCAAAAGGGGACCATTCCCCTCAAGCGAAAGAAAGACCTCTGATATATTACAGTTGGTTCACTCAGGCTGGAATTAAGAGGGAGACTACTACTCCACATACTCCTGAGCATAATGGTGTGCTAGAAAGGAAGAACCGTACGATTGTGGAAGTTGTCCAGAGACTTTTGAAGTTTCTATGGGTAGATGATGTAATAATGCTTGATGTGGAGGAACCCATGGATCCTATTTATCCACTTCAGCCTTCCTCTTCTAGGAAGAGGGCTTAGGGGGCTACCTGATGATGCTGAAGGACATGCTGCACCCAAAGGAACCTTCCATGAAAGTAAGAAACCTAACAAGTATCAGGGATACCTGACGATCATGAGCACAATCATACAAAATGAGCCTTCATCATTCTCAGATGTCGTCAAGCATCAAGTATGGAAGGATGCTATGACCAAAGAATATGAGTCTATTATGGAGAATGATGTCTGGGAAGTAGTTCCCAGACCCCAGGACAAGACAATTGTTACTTCAAAATGGCTTTACAAGATAAAGCTGCAGCAGATGGAAGTACGGAATAGTATAAGGCTCGTTTTGTTGCTCATGGTTTCTCCCAGAAGGAAGGTATAGACTATGATGTGACATTTGCACCTGTTTCCAGATATACGACCATCCTCTTGATCATAGCCCTTGTGGCCTCACAAGGATGGAACCTACATCATATGGATGTCAAGACCGCATTCTTGCACAGTTCGATCAAGGAAGAGATCTATGTGGAGCAACCCAAAGGATTTGAGATTTATGATTGAAAATATCATGTATGCAAGTTGAAGAAGGCTCTTAATGGGCTGAAGCAAGCACCCCGAGCATGGTATGAGAGGATCGATAGCTACTTGATGACGTTGGGATTCACTAGGAGTGAAGCCAATCCTAACCTTTATTTTAAGGTTGAAGATGACAAACCTCTCATACTGGTGTTGTATGTGGATGACCTCTTTCTAACAGGTGCATACCCTCTCATTCACAAATGTAAGAAGGAGTTGGCTTCTGAATTTGAAATGAAGAACCAAGTACTTGAAGTGTGGCAGAAGCCAAGGGAAATTTTCTTATCTCAAGGAAAATATGTGGTGAAGATTCTGAAAAGATTTGGTATGGTGGACTGTAAGCCTGTGATTACCTTGAGGAAATGCCTCTGATTTTAAAAAACTCATTCGCGTTGATGTTCTTGGTGAACCTCCGTCCGAACATATGTTTTGCAGTTAGCATTGTGAGCTCATATTTGGTTGAGCCTCACTAGATTAGTGCTAAGAATATTCTGAGATGTCTTCAGGACACAATCTCTCATGGATTGAGATACACTACCAGAATATGAAACTGCATGATTATTCGAATGTTGATTAGGTAGGTAGTGTGGAGGATCACTGGAGCACTTTTTAGTGTTGTTTCTCTTTGGATTCTGCTTCGATATAATGGATGAGCAGGAAGCAGAAGTTGGTTGCCATAAGCATCGCCGAGACTAGATACATATCTACAAGAATGATCTCGTATGAAGCTGCTTGGTTTGGAAAGCTCTTCAGTGAACTATTTGAACACATACCACTGTGATTCTTTGTAACAACCAGAGGTGGATTCGATTATTTAGGAATCTCATATTCATCAATTGCTCTAGCAGATAGACATCATCTGGTATATGGTAAGTCGATGAGCAAGGAGGCTCCATCGCATTAAGATGATGTACAGGTCGATACACCTTGGCAAAGCCCCGAGGAAAGATCTAATCTGTGATTTTCCCAAATGACCTGGAGTCGTCAAGAATCTCTTGTACAAGGGTCCTGCATGTTGCACACATTGAGCTCTGGGAGCTCTGAGGGTTTGCGGTTCTTACTAGAGCAACATACGACCACGGGGTGACTCACCCTCCCCTAGTGGTGTGCACTAGAACAAGATGATTCGCTCTCTTGTGGCACAAGATGCTTCACTCTATTGTGGAATAGGATGATTCGCTCTCATGTGTAGCAGGATGATTAGTTCTCCTGTGAGGCCTGGATTGATGTGTTCTCCATGGCGATTGTAGCAGGATTGATGTGTTCTCCTGTGAGGCCTGAATTGATGTGTTCTCCATGGTGATTGTAGCAGGATTGATGTGTTCTCCTATGAGGTCTGGATTGATGTGCTCTCCATGGCGATTGTAGCAGGATTGATGTGTTCTCCTGTGAGGCCTGGATTGATGTGTTCTCCATGGTAGCCTGGATTGATGTGTTCTCCATGGAGATTGTAGCAGGATTGATGTGTTCTCCTATGAGGACAAGATTGATTAGGTCTCCTGTCGAGGGATCCTACCCATGCAATCTGGGAATCATGGAAAGTACCTCTCATCTGATCAATAAGCAAGGAAATGAAGTTAGGGACCATAGTAGTACCGATGGACGCATCATTGTATCTACCGTACTCCCTACGCTAGGATTACCTCCATTGATCTGGGATCAATGATACTAGTCTGGGACCAGTGGTAGGAATGGTACATTCTATGACACTGACTTCAGGTTGGTTGTTACTAGTCTAGGACTAGTGGTACGCACTCTGAGACTGACTTTGAGTCAGTGGAGGATGTTACTGTTCTGGGACTAGTGGTAGGAGTGGTACATTTTATGACACTGACTTCGGGTCGGTTGAGACTAGTCTGGGATCAGTGGTATGCACTCTGAGACTGACTTTGAGTCAGTGGAGGATGTTACTGGTCTGGGACCAGTGGTAGGAGTTGTACATACTATGACACTGACTTCGGGTCGGTTGAGACTGGTCTGGACCAGTGGTACATACTCTGAGGTTGACTTTGAGTCAGTATGATACATCCTCGATCATTTCTTCTTCTTCATAATTCAGACAAAAGCAAAGCAGAGCAGAATAGAGTAGAGCAGTAGATCAGTACAGGGCAGAACAAGACAAAGCAGAACAGACAGAATAGAGCAAATCAGGACCAGGTTTAGGCTATACAGGGCAGTGCATTTGATGGATGAATAGTAACGACCGATAGACAGATTGCAGATGAAGTTCTCCCTAGCTGAGAGGGAGTGTTAAATTGGCAACTAGGGCCAAACTTCATGTGGGTCATCTTACTCATGGATGATAATATGTTCATTAGATTCCTCTTGTCGAGAGGTGTAGGATTGATATAAAGATCATCCGACTCCGATAAGTATTCATGGAGATATGAATTTATTTTGATTATGGAATTATTATCAAGTTGACCTACAACTCATGTACGCTCAAAAGCCTAACAGTCGCATCTATTCAAACACCAACGTTGTGTATAAATACAGGAGGAATTTTCCTCATTTGGACTCACTCATCTCGTCACATCTCTCTCTCTCTCTACTGCACAGAAAAGAGTCTCTTCTCTACTGTGTAGAAAAGGGTCTCTCTCTCACACATGTGAAACCGGAAGTTGCTGAAACTGAAGCTGCAACTACAGATCCAAAGTTTGACCGGCGTGGACCATCAAATCTCCTCTTTTGATCTACACTGTAGGTTCATATGAACCTCCTTTAAAGGCTGCAACTTTTGGTGGTGGAATCAAGTCGATCCGACAAACGGTTTGTGAGATATCCACTGCCCTAGTTTGAAGGAAGCTGCTGAAACTGAAGCTGCAACTGCAAATCCAAAGTTTGACCAGTGTGGACCATCAAACCTCCTATTCTAATCTACGTTGTATGTTCATCTGAACCTCCTATGAAGGCTACAACTTTTGCTGGTGGAATCAAGCCGATCCGACAGTCGGTTTGTGAGATATCGATTGCCCTAGTTTTGATGATGAAGCCGCTAATGCTGATATTGCTGATCTAGGGTTTTCTATTGCTGATATAAATCAGATTTATTGTACTATTTCTCTCTGTTGAATTATTGAAGATAAAAGAAGATTTTATCAAAGGGTTTCCCCACACATTGTGGGGTTTGTCCCTAGCTAGCCGCCACATCTTGTGTCTCTTGTCTTGGCTTGTTTTCTGTCGATCGTTTAATGTTCTATCTGTACTTTACTTTCTGTACATGTGATTGCTAATCTATGGAATATAATAAGAAAAAGAAGTAAATTGTTATAAGCATAGAACATACCATAATTTAACATAGATAAAGATTAACTCTAAATAATTTCTTTTTCAATCTTAAAAATAAAAACATTCTGGGCTTATTCAAGCTTTGATTGGTTGGTATAGATAAAGCAGGGGGATTCTCCAACTCATCTTTTAAGTTTACTCTGTTGTCAAAGGTAGTGCCTCTGCTACCAGCAGACATTTATAGTCTCGACAGGGTTACCTATTAACCATTTAATCATTCATTGTCCCATCCATCTAAGAGTATAACTTTTGAAAGATAAATTCAAAAAGATATGTTTACACATATTTTTTCTTTTTGTGTTTTTTTTCTTTCAATTTCTTTAAAAGATAAAAAGTCATTGTCCTGGTTTGGTGGCCAGCTATTGACAATGCCATTCATTGGTTGTAATTGAACTGAACAAGCTGGCTCGTGATGAGACCCCTTGTCTTATGATTATAAGCCATTACCCTGTTTTGATATGCAGTATTGGTAATGTCAGTTTAATTAGTTCCCTATGATCATGGTAAGCAGGCTCATGATGAGACCTCTTATCTTTTATATCAAACATATTTTAGAATTACACTCTGAAAAATCATAAACTTAATGGATGGGGTGAATGACTTTCTCCTTAAGAGTCAATGGATGACAATTTAAGAGTTGTAGATGCTAAGTTTGGAAAAGTCTTTACTTTTTTACAAATAACCTCTCTTGGCTCTTTAAAACTTGGAACGATTTACAGTATTTTCAAGGATTGAGAAGATTTTACAAATTTAGAAGAGGTTCTCAGAGTTTATTTTATCTAACCTTCTAAAAATGTAGTCTTTTCCTTAAAGGTTTCCATCTATCGAAAGTAAGTATTTACAATATTTCCTTAAATAACTTTCAAATAGTAAAAGGTCAATGGAAGACTATTTACACCCTTATTTTCTACAAATAAAAATCTAAAATAAACCAAATTGCATAATGAATATTTACAGGTAAGAAGGGGTTACCTCCTTAAGTAAATAATTTTTTCAAGATAAACCCATTGACAAGAAGAGAATCTCTCTTTCCTGATAGGTCTTGTAATATGAACATTGATGAGCCTATCTTCTCAATGATTTGAAACAGTCCAAGCCACATCTTCTGAAATTTAGTATGTTTGCCTTTATCTTCGTGGGCTTTGTCCCATTTCAAAACAAGATCACCAATTTGTAAAAAATTTGTGCCGGTAGAATTTGCATCAAAAGAAGATTTAATAACCTGTTGATGTTTTGCATGTGTAATTCTAGCTTTTTCCCTTTCTTCTTCCAATTTAAGGATTTGATCATATATTAATTGAATAGAAGACGAGGGATTTTCTTCAATAAATTGCACTAGGGCTAGAGATGGGAGTACTAAGTTTGTCGGTATTACAGCTTCTTTCCCATACACTAAGTTGAATGGAGAAGTACCTATTGAGGCCTTCTGAGTTATACAGTCTGCCCATAATGCAAATATCAAAGACTTGTGCCAATTCTTTTGATTCTGGTCAACAGTTCTCTTAATAATCTTAATAAGATTTTTATTGGTTGATTCTGCCAAACCATTACCTTGAGGATAGTAGTTGGCAGAATATTTTAATTTAAATCCTCTTTTCCGAGCAAATTCAAGTATGGTATTTCCAGAAAAATAAGATGCATTATCAAAAATGAGAGCACTAGGTACGCCAAACCTGGTAATGATGAATTGATCAATGAATTCAATGATTGCATCAGAGCTGGCGACCTTCAAAGGAATTGCTTCTACCCACTTCGTGAAGTAATCCGTGGCAGTAAGGATGTATCTGTGTTGCTTGGAAGAATTTGCAACAATCTCTCCTATGATATCCAGTCCCAATTTTTCAAATGGTTGTTCAATGTTGACTGGTTGTAAAGCAAAAGATGGTTTCCTTTGTCTTCCACTGCCAGTTTGGCATATTTTTCATTTCCTTACATAATCATAGGCGTCTTTGAATAAAGTGGGCCAATAATATCTAGCATGTATTATCTTGTGAGTTGTTGTATCACCTCCAAAATGTCCACCTACTGGACCATCATGTAATTCCTACAACTCCTTTTGTGCTTCAGTTTTTTCAAAGCATCTTAACAAAATCGAATCATAATTCCTTCTCAATAACACATCATCAATGATTCCGAAGTGTTTTGCTTTCAATCTCAAGGCACGTTTGTTTTTGTAAGAGAGACTGAGAGGAGCATATCCATTTTTTAAATAAAAGACCAGATCTGCATATTGAGATTCAGAGTTCATGATACTTATCTCGTTTACTTGGAGAGCATTATCTGAATCTTCACGTTCTGGGATGTTAGAAGCTCCTGCTAATAACCTACAAAAACTTTGACCTCTTACAATTTTCGTTGGTTTAATATCTAAGTCATATTCTTGTAATGTTGTAACCCATTTGGCTCTCTTCTCTCCTACTTCCCTTTGGACTAGCAATTGTCTCACTGCCAAGAATGGGACTATTACTTTTGTATGAGTCTTTAGGAGGAATGGCCTAAAGTGTTTAATAGATCTAAACACAGCAAAAGCTTGTTTTTCTACTTTGGAATAATTAAGTTCAGCACCTTGTAAATTAGAACTAAAGAAGGATATGGGTGCTTCAACTTGCTGATCATTGATTTGTGTTAATACAGCTGCATAAGATGTTTCAGACGCTAAAGTATACAAAATAAAATGATTAGAAAATTTTGGGGTATTCAATGCAGGAGCATTAATGATTGCCTGTTTGATTGCATCAAAGGCTTCCTTTTCGCTATGTCCCCATTTGAACACTGAATTTTTCTTAATCATGGTCTGTAAAGGTAAAACAATCTGTGAAAAATTAGGAACAAATCTTTTTACAAAATTTATTTGACCTAAAAATGATTGCATTGATTTTTTATTATGTGGCAGAGGAATATCAGCAATCTCCTTGATCCTTTCTGGATCAATGTAAATGCCATATTTAGATATGATAAACCCTAAGGGTTTACCTTCATCGAGAGTGAAGAATGATTTCTTGGGATTTAATGAAATCCCATACCTTTTACAGCGTTAAAAGATTTGTTTCAAATCATGTAGATGATTTGCTATTTTCTTGGAGAAGACAGTTATGTCATCTAGGTAGACAACAACTGACCTATTAATCAAACCCTTGAATGCTATATCCATTGCTCTTTGGAAGGTAGCTCCAGCATTAATCAAACCGAAAGGCATTTTTTGGTAGGCATATGTTCCCCATTTTGTTCTGAAGGTAGTCTTCAGTCTGTCATCTGGATGCAGCAAAATTTGGTTATATCCAAAAAACCATCCAAAAACAACATTAATTCGGAACCAGCAACTGAATGAAGAGTTTGTTCCATTGTTGGTAATGGGAAATTATCTTTTTGGAATGCTTTATTAAGATTTCTGAAATCAATGCAAATCCTAATATCACCGTTCTTTTTTCTAACGGGTACTAAGTTAGAAACCCATTTAGAGTGTTTGACTGGAAAAATTATCTTAGCTTTCAAGAGTTTATTCAACTCTACTTTGATCTGACTCTCAAGATTCGGATGAATTTTCCTCAGTTTTTGTTGCACATGTTTCTCCTCGGAAATAATTGGAATTGTGTGTTGTATGATAGAAGTATCATACGTTTTTAGATCGTCATAATTCCAAGCGAAAACTTTTTTATATTTATTCAACAATCTGATAAAGGAAAATCTTTCTTTTGAGGTGAGCCCTAGTCCCAGATTAATATTTTGAGGTTTGGCCTCAGTGCCAAGATTTATTAATTCAAACCTCAAAGTAGAACTTTAAAGTTTTGAATTAGTGACTTGTTTAAACCTATCCTTGATATCATAAAGATCTTCAAGTTTAACCACAGATTTAGGTATGGAATTCTCATTCTGTCTTTGTTTTATTTGAAGATCATGATCATTCTCATCAATAATCTAGTCATCATAAGATTTCTCAGAAGTTAAGAAATTCAAAATGTCTTCGTCGTGATTAAATACCCGCCAATTGGTGATATTGTCTAGAACCGATGGTCTAAAAATTAATTCAACTGAAAACCTATCAAGACTGTAATCCTCGAATGGAAGGAGCTTAGAAGAAACATTTGCTAATAAGTCAGCTACTGCATTCTAAGATCTAGGAATAGGAGAAATATTAAACGCTAGAAAATGAGATATGAGGTCTTGAAACAAGGACTGATAGTGCTTAAGATGTCCAGAAAGGCAATGGATAGTATTCCTTAACTGTTTGATGACAATGTCAGAATCACCAAATACTTTTAAATATTCAACCTTCAAGCCTATCACTTTATAAAGCCCTTGAATCAATGCCTCATATTCAGCAGTATTATTTGTACACTCAAATTCTAGTCTACATGATAGCATAGTTTTTCCCCCTTCGGGACTAACTAAAATACATCCTGCTCATGCACCGTCATTGGATTTTGATCCATCAAAATATAAAGACCAAAATACAGGCTTATCTACAGGTTTATTTACAATTTCTTCAGCAATAGTAACACACCTTGATGTGTCTATATGAGAAAAAATGTATATCTGTGATGTGAAACTATTAACAAAAAAAGGTGATGATTGAGCATTAAAATTACCAAAGAATGATTCGACTGAGTAATTTCCGAGAATGTTATTATTGAAAGCTATGGGTTGATTTTCCTGCTCAAACTCCATTACAGTATGAGTCATGTGCTTCTCCCGATCGATTTTAATTTGATTTGGTTTCCCTTTATAGGGAAGCCACATATGAGACCAATCAGTAGAAATGTAACCATGGAGTTTCTCAGACCAATCCCTGCTTAAAATTAACCCATAAAACTCAGGGATGTCAGCAATCAATATATCAATTCTCTGGACTACTCTAGGATCAGCTGATAACCTAATGGTGACTGAATTAATCTCTCCTAATACTTGAACCTTAGTTCGATCTAACTAAACAATATGTACTGCAGATTTCTGGGGCTCAATGTTTAATTTTGAGCAAACCGAGGCTGGAATTATGTTTGATGAAGCCCCTGAATCTATTAAGCAGTTGTGCAGATTTCTATTATAGATCTCATAGGTCAAGAGAAAAGGAGGAGTATGAGAATTTGTTATGAAACTAGCTCACAAAAAGATAGAAAAGAGAGATCAAAGCCTTAGGAATAAGCCTCTTCGAGGGGGAAACCTCCTTTACATTACACAAATGAACAATTCTTGGATGATTCAAATGAAAAAATCTCCTTTCTATATATAGGAGTCTAAGGAGTCACAATATAACCCAGTCGACCTAACAATAATAATATAAAGCCACAAAAATAACAATAGAGGGATTCTATGGGGCACAGTAATAAAAATATGGTGACAATAGGGGCACAACAATATTAATAAGGGATACAACTACAATAGTAATGGGGTAATCACTAGTATTATAGGGACCTGTCATGCCCCTCTCCTTCAAAAAAAGTGTTGTCCTCAATGCTTGAGTAGTTCTGGATGCTTCTGTATAAAATTCTCATCCTCCCATGTGGAATCTTCAGCGGATAAGTTGTTCCACTTGATGAGATACTCCGAGATTGATCGATTTCGTAGTTGTTGAGTTCTTGTTTCTGTGACTGCTTCCGGTTCCAATATAATTTTTCCTTCCTCATCAAGTTTTGGTAGTATTGTTTGAACTGGGAACTTGTCGCCTATAACCTTCTTTAAACATGAAACATGGAAAACAGGGTGCACACGAGACGCTGCAGGAAGCTCCAATTTGTATGCCATAGTACCAATCTTTTGCAACACCTTGTACGGACCATAATACTTTGGTGATAATTTATTATCCTTCTTAGCTTGCTTGAGGGACATTTTTTTATATGGTTGTAGCCATAGGAATACCCAATCGCCTACATCAAAACTTCTTTCGCTGCGATGTTGATCTGCCTATTGTTTCATTATATTATGTGCCAATACGAGGTTATCCTTTAAGAGTTGGAGGACTTGTTGTTGATGTTCAATGTGATGCTCCACTGCTTGAACCTTAGAATTTTCTCTTAAATATGATGTGATGGATGGTGGTTGATATCCATAAAGTGCCATAAATGGGGTCATTTTTGTTGCTGTATGGAAGGAAGTGTTATACCACCATTCAGCCAGAGGCAACCATTTGACCCATTGTGTCTGTTTATCAAATACAAAGCAACGAAGATATCCTTCCAAACATTTGTTTACTATCTCAGTTTGCCCATCAAATTGAGGATGATAATATGAGCTATGAGCTAACTGAGTACCAAGATAAGAAAATAATTATGTCCAAAATTTTCCAGTGAAAATGGGATCTCTATCACTTACAATAATCTTTGGGTTTCCATGTAGCTTTTGAATTGTTTCCATAAATGCAGTAGAAACTGTATTGGCTTTCAATGGATGTGATAATGCAAAAAAGTGTGCATACTTGGTAAGTCTGTCAACTACCACCATGATGACACTCTTTCCCTCAGACTTGGGTAAACCTGTGATAAAATCCATTGAAACCTCCTCCCAACGTTGGCTTGGAATGGATAAAGGTTGTAATAGACCCGGGGTCTTAATTGTTTCAACTTTATTTTGTTGGCAAACCAAACATTCCGCCACAAACTTTTGAATATCTGATTTAAGGCCATCCCAAAAAAATTCCTTCTTAACCCTGTGGTAAGTTTTTAAAAATCCTCGGTGCCCTCCTAAGGGAGAAGTGTGCAATTCCATAAGAATCTTTTGTTTGAGTTGCGAATTCTTACAGAGGTATAAGAGATCTTTGTACCATAACGAATCATTTTGTCAGCTAAATGTATCAGATGTATTGGAATATTGTTGTAACTTTCAAATAAGTGCCCACACTTCTTCATCATTCTTCCACTCCTCCCTTGCTTCATTTATCCAATCTGGCTGGATAATATAAATGGCGCACAACAACGCTTCCACATCCTCATCCTTTCTTGAGAGTGCATCTGCCACCACATTTTGCTTCCCTTTTTTGTAGATGATTTCAAATTCATAACCCAACATCTTTGTGACCCACTTTTGTTGCTCTTTAGAGGATAATATTTGTTCTAAAAAGTATTTAAGGCTATCATGATCCGTTTTTACCTTGAAGTGTCTTCCCATTAAGTAGGGTCGCCATTTCTTAAGTGCATGTAGTATTGCCAACATTTCCTTATCATAAATAGCTTTGTGTAAAAAAATTCCCTTGATTGGACGGCTTTCAAAAGAAATGGGTCTTTCATCTTGCATTAAAACAGCACCAATTCCATTTCCTGAAGCATCACATTCCACGATAAAGGTTTTTATGAAGTCCAGTGTAGCTAAGACCCGTGCTTGGCACATTGCCTCTTTAATATGTTCGAAGGCCTTTGTTGCTTCTAGAGTCCATGAAAATGCATCTTTCTTAAATAATGTTGTTAGAGGTGCTGCTATTCTCCCATAATTCTTAACAAACTTGCGATAATACCCTGTCAACCCGATAAATCCTCGCAGATGCTTTATGGATGTGGGGATTTTCCATTTCTTAATGGCTTTAATTTGCTAGGGTCTACCTTAACTCCTTCATGAGATACAATATGACCCAGATATTCCACCTCTTTTACTCCAAAGAAACATTTGGATCTTTTTGCATATAATTGTTTCTCCTCCAATAGTTGTAGCACCCTGTCAACATGTTCAACATGATCCTTCCAAGACTTGTTGTAGATTAGTATATCATCAAAAAATACTAACACAAATTTTCTAAGGAATGGTTTGAAAATGGAATTCATCAAACCTTGAAATGTAGAAGGTGCATTGGTAAGGCCAAAAGGAATGACCAAAAATTCATAATGACCCTCATGAGTTCTAAATGTTGTTTTTGGAATGTCTTCAGTCTTCATTCTGATTTGATGATATCCTCAACGAAGATCCAACTTGGTGAAGTAAATTGATCCATGCAATTCATCCAATAATTCATCAATGACAGGAATGGGAAACTTATCTTTAATAGTGAGCTTGTTGAGATCCCTATAATCCGGACACATGCGCCATGATCCATCCTTCTTGTGCACCAATACTACTGGAGCAGAGAAAGAACTTTGACTAGGTTGAATTATACCAGCCTCTAGCATTTCTACAACCATACATTCAATTTCACTCTTTTGGGCATAGGGATATCTGTACGGCCTAATATTTGGAGGAACACTTCCTGGAATCAGATGAATAGCATGATCATGATCACGAATAGGTGGGATACCTTTGGGAGTCTCAAATACCTTGGAATGATTGTCCAAAACTTTTTGGAGATTTGGAGAAATAGATGATTCCGATGTGGAAACATCTAGAGAACATAATTGTGAAATTACACCTCTTTGTTCCTTTTTTAGAAGCTTTGTCATACCCTTAGAGCTTATTATCTTTCTCGGTTTCCCTGCAATGCCCCTTAAATCAAATTCCTTTCCTTCCGCAGAAAATTTCATGAAAAGTTCTTGAAAATTAAAAGCTATTGTACCCAAGGATTGTAGCCATTGGACTCCTAGTACAACATCAGCGCCTCCCATTGGAATGGAAAGCATTGGGCTAGTCAATACATATTCTCCCATGGATAGCTTGATATTATGGTACTTTCCAGAGAAATTTATCGTTCCTCCATTTGCAATCATCACTTGACACTCTGGTGCTGGATATAGGAAGCAAGTCAATTCCAATGCTACCTTACAATGAATAAAATTTTGGGTACTTCCTGAATCAATCAACACTATTACCTTTTTCTTCTTGATTTGTCCTTCTATCTTGATGGTTTGAGGAGTGGTAATTCCAGCCAATGCATTACAAGATATGGTCGGATTCATTTCTTCTTTATCTAGGCTTTGTTCCTGGAGTATATCCTCTTCCTTTGACCTTTCTTGCTCCTTTTCTTCTTCCTCTTCACAATCTATGTAGAATAATTTCCTCTCAGCACACTTATGACCTTTAGTGTATTTGCTATCACAACTGTAACAAAGGCCTTTTGCTCCTTTTTCTTCCAATTGTTGTGGTGTCAACCTTATAGGTTGTGGAAGGCTAGGGGTAACAACACTTCCATCTTTATAGTTGTGACTGGTATGCTTCCTATTTGCCATAATTTTGCTTTCCATTTTTCTTGTTAACCTGAATGCCTTCTCTAATGAATCAGGTTCCCAAAGGCGAACATCATGTTGGATATTATCCTTTAAAGTCCCTATGAACAAATCAATCCTATGCTCCTCTGGAATATTTTTTTACCCTTATGTTCAATTTTTGGAACTTCTCAATGTGCTCCATTATTGAACCCTTTTGTTTGAGACTTATCAATTGGCTAAAAAAAGTGTTGCTTTTTGTATCCTCATAATGTGATGTCAATTCTTTCGTAAAAATTGCCCAAGTGATAATTTGTTTACGAGAGCAAAGCCATTGATACCATACAAACTGATTTGGTTACAAATATAAAGTTGCAATACGTACCTTTTGTGTGTTTTGCACATTATTGAGATCGAAAAATTGCTCCATCTATAATATCCATGTTGCGGGATCCTTGCCATCAAACTTCCTCATATCGATTTTTGGAATATGGTGGGTCTTCGATCCAACATTAGAGTCTATGGAATCATGACTAACATTTCTTTTGTTCTCATCATGAGTTTCCTTTACTACCCTTTCACCATTAGTGGCCATTTCTTGTAGCAACTTATTCATATTTATCTTCAATTCTTCCATGTCTGTCTTCAAATCTATCTTCAAATCGTCCATCTTAGCTTCCACGTCATTCATCTTAGCTTCTACGCCTTTCTTTAAACAATCCATCTTAGCTTCTACGCCTTTCTTTAAACCATCCATCTTAGCTTCTACATCTTTCTTTAAACCATCCATCTTAGATTCTGTTCCTTTTTGTGCAAGTGACACTTGTTGCACTTGGTCTCGTAATTTTGATATATCATGTTGCATTTCTTCCTCTTCTTCATGAGTCATGCTAGAGCTTTCAGGTTGCCTACTAGGTGTTTGCATTTTCTTTCCTCGAGGCATAAATTACCGATAATAATGCTTTACTATGCCCTTTGAATTCCTTCAAACTAATTTTTCAAACCAAGCTTATGCAAAAAAATTTAAAAAACTACACACATTTTTTCACTTTGTAGGAGCCTGATATTGAATCTGATGTATCTCTGTAATTTCAGATCATCCAGTTCTAAAATTGCGACCAATAGTAGCCCTCTGCGTCCTCTTTCCAATGCCACCAGTCTGATCCAAATTGGATTCTCCAAGAAAGAGTTACGCACAATCTCCCACAGTGACCTGATTATAGACTAGTTCAGGAGAGCGAACTTGTACGACATGCCACGAGTCACTGTTTCAACTTTTGGCTCTGAAAAATATATACAATAAATTACAGTCTGTCCTCTTTCTATACCTTCTTACGAAATTTCAATCCAATGCTCAAAAAGAAAGTTATGACGATTTTCCCCAGGTCACCTGTTTGGAATGTAATTCAGGAGTCTGCAAAAAGACCAACTTCCTCAGATCATATCTCCGCAACTGTAGCGCTAAAAGCTCTAAAATTCAGACCCAAGATTCAGCGTGATTTCTTCTCAAATGGGTTTTTTTTTTTTAGCTTCTGAAACATCGCAGAAAAAAAGTTATAGCAAAAATGCCATGATGACCTGTTTGGAGCAGCGAAACCCTAGAATCCAAAGCTCTGATACCAAATGTTATGAAACCAGCTCACAAAAAGATAGAAAAGAGAGATCAGCGCCTTAGGAATAAGCCTCTTCGAGGGGGAAACCTCCTTTACATTACGCAAATGAACAATTCTTGGATGATTCAAATAACAAAACCTCCTTTCTATATAGGAGTCTAAGGAGTCACAATATAACCCAGTCGACCTAACAATAATAATATAAAGCCACAAAAATAACAATAGAGGGATTCTATGGGGCACAATAATAAAAATATGGGGACAATAGGAGCACAACAATATTAATAAGGGATAAAACTACAATAGTAATGGGGTAATCACTAGTATTATAGGGACCTATCAGAATTAGATCTACCTCCAATCTAAACAGCATCAGTAGCATCTACTTTATTTGATGGATGCTTACCTGTTCCTTTAGCCACCTTGGATAGTACAGCATTTGGAAGAGGAGAAGAAGGTACTGCATTTAACTCTTTGAGCAACAATTTCTATTGATGTTTGAGCTTGCTAAGTTCGAATAAAGAAATATTCGCTCTAGTCTTCTTCATGTCTTCAGTAATGTTGTAATCCATAGGGTCAGAGACTACCAATGTTTTAGATGATGAGGGTGGATTGGAAGATGATGGCTAATTTTGTGTTAGCAACACTGGAGATTTCTTCATGGGAGCCTTATCTTTGGCAGTAGGGCTCGCATTTTTCTTCTTTTGAGTTGATTGAACAAGCTCTACAGCGATTTTACTTCTGGTATTAATTGGGAAAGCTTCCTGTTCATTTTCAGTATTAGAATTAGGCAAAATGTAGTCCCACATATCGTGACATTCAAATATCTCATCTTCTTCTATTTCCTCATATGACAAGACTGTGTCTTCATCCTCATCATTATCTGGATCTGATTCTGCATTAGATATGGCATTAGGTGGTTTTGATTCAACTCTTTTATTCCTAAATGGATTTTTAGTGGAGGTTTCAGCTACCTGTTTCTTTATCTCTACCATTTCATTGGACATGGTCTTCAAAACTTTTTGTAAACCCTCCATATCGTATGGATCTTTAGCTGCTTTCTTTTTCGAACCATCTTTAAAAGTAACTTTTTCAAGAGTGGTTTTCTTTTCTAATTCAATAATATGTTTTTCAACGGCAATCGCTTCTTTCATATTCTCTGCTAAAGTTGGCTTTGCAGCTCTATCAATGAAGATGGCTATATTCAAAGGTAAAGCAGAAATATACCATTTTCTTCGGACCTCTTCACTATGCTTAGACGTAGCAGGAATTTTATTTAAGAGCTTATTAAATCGTGAATTGAAATCTTTAATAGGTTCTTTTGTTTCAGTTTTAGGATTGGAGAGATCATTGATTAATGTCTCTATGGACCTATCATCTCCGAACTTAGTCAAAAACTACTCTTGGAAAGTATTCCAACTATTTATGGATCCTGGTGGTAACGAAAAATACCATGATCCAGCTGCTCCCTGTAAGGTGTATGGGAAAAGTCTCACAACAACAACTTCTTTTGTCTCTCCATTTAGGTTTATTGACAACATAAAGTTGTTTATGTGTTCTTCTACTAGTATGCCGATATCTGGATTAAACTTTGGCAACCACTTTTTAGGGTGGGCCGGTAATTGACTCAAGGGTGCAGGCATTACGACTGCCCCTGGATTTGTCCATGGCCTTGGTTGTGGTTGATTATGTGCCATTGTCGCACTAACAGTAGAGGAAGATGATGATGTGGTTGTAAGTGATTGGGTAGGGGATGTCGGAGTACCTTTACCCTGTTGAACTACAATATGAAGTTGTGGAGTGGATGGTTGACTTTGCAATGGATTGGATGAAATGGATGATGATGATGAAAGAGTCTCACTGTTAGACTCTAAAGGTGTCTTTCTAGCTCTTTTCCAACTAGGCAAAGGGAATTATGTTGGTTCAATACCAAGCATTTCGCTCTGTAATCTTGTAAGAGGCAGAGAAGGAATGTATTGCGAAGTCACACTGCCTTGGGATAACTCAAACTTTTCTTGAGATATTAAAAACCCTTGAAGTTTATGAATTAAAGATTGAAATTCAGGGGGTTCAAGGGAATGCTTGTCCGATATGTTCAAGTTTTCAACAATGGGTGTTGTCTTATCAACTTCTCGCTTGAGAATTGGAAATTTAGAATGTGAGGGAGAAGTTGGAGGAGATGATGAGGGAGATTTACTCTCAGAATGGGCTATGCATTTGGATTTGCTCGCCATTCACAGTTCAGCCCTCCTTCTAGCGCAAAAAATGTTGATGCCTCTAAAATCGTTGCATCAACATCGGGGAAAACCACCCGGTCCAAACCTTAGTGCAGCTCCTTTTCCATTTGGTTTGGTGGCTCCGACTGGATATAATGGGACCAGTTTCCCAGTGATATATGAGTTGGTGGGTGATTGGTTTGTAATATGTAACGAAGGTGATAAGTGTTTTCTCTTACAATTCAAAGATATACAAATATAACTAATCTAACCCGGGTATCCTATTAACAATACGATTTTTTATTGTTTCTATTAAACAAATAATCATATAGATGACTTATTTATAAAATAGAAATATGCATTCATATAGTGATTACTTTGTTTAATAAAGTAAACAAAGTAAATATAAAAACATTATCACCTTCATCACAATATATCACTGACATATATATCTAAATGATAACAATTCTAAAACCTTCAAAAATGATATGCTAAAGAATTGTTTGAAAACATACATATATCAATAATAGCAAGTTCTAAGAAATGCTCATTCACATAGAGTAATAAGACAAAAACAAAGATAATAGTATCGTATGCATTTGAATTCTCTCGGTGTAAACAACACTCATATTCTGCTTTCCTATTTGAGAAAACCTTCAAAAGATGCAAAAGTGCAAGTCTCGCAAAAGCTTCTTTCACAAAAACGCAGAACTTTGGTCCAGCTTTTGATATTAAAAAAAATAAAGTACAGAAGTGCAACTCCCAAGTCAAGTTTTAATGCAAATTGAGGACCCTTTCTAAAACACATGAAAGGGTCTTAAATAATAAAAATAACAGCTAACTATCAATAAAGATCGCTATGTGATGTTCTAACTATAGACATGAAAATCTGGGATTCATTATAAAATTAGCAGTGCAATAGCGGTTGAATGAATTCATTGCATCGGCTTCTTTTCCTATGATTGCAACTGGCAAATTGCGAGCATTGGTTGGATTTCTGGAGGCTGACTCATCTTGGAGTGTAGCTGGGTTGTATAGGTGGCATCGGAGAGTTCAGAGATCATGCAGTTGATTGCATTTGAAAGACATTTCATGGCCATCTGCTGGCTATGTGGCTTGACTAGGAAGAACCAAAATGTTTCCCATGTCAAGTTTTGGATTTCTCCAATTTGTTTTTCTCTGTTCGTCGGCTCCTGTTTCCAATGATGTTCCAATGCCTTTGCTTTTTGGAGTTTACCTAGAGAGCACTCGAAGATCAAATTAGACATATATAAACTATTATTTATTAATTTGATCAAATCGTTCGTTGCAGCTCTGCATCTAGAGGTTGCTCTTTTGGCTTTCACTAGCTGGGAGTCCCATTTGGAAAACAGGATTTCCTTGTGTGATTCTTGCATTCTTGGCAAGTTGGTAGCAATTCCTTCTGTGGAATCTTGCCAAGGCAGAAAATTGGTTAACCTTTCATCTGTCTTTTCCAATTCAAGTCTGGCGTCCACTGCCTTATCAATCATTGATGTAGAGATATCGCATAAGGGGCTGGCCAATGATATGTTGTGGCATAGAATATTCAACTACTGGGACAAGGCTTTGGTTATCTCCAAGGCTTCTGTTCTGAATTCACTTACCTATGGATAACCCTTGTACCTTTCTATATGTTCTTGCATTTGTGCAATTTGATCTTCCTTTGCCTTCTTTTCTTGCTCACTTATCATCTAAAGCCTGCTTAATTCCTGAGACAACTCTTGTTGTTTATGGAGAGTCTGCTCATCAATCCTCTGTTTCTCCAGTTTCAACTGCTCTCTTAATCGATCATTTTGTTGTCTCTGCTCTGTTAACTGTTGTTCAAGATGATTAATCTTTTGTTGTCCTTCTGCCAATTGCACCTCAAGTTGAGTAATCCTCTGATCCTTTTCCCTCATCAAGTGGCTGACCTCTAAGGCTTTATCTATTGTCACCACTGTGTAAGCTCCTGCATACTGAGATAACTTTGTTAAATCCTTAGAGGGATTGACTTCTGCTTTCCATACCACATTCATCATTTCTGCTTGAGGAGTTAGAAGAGGACTTTGATCAATTTTCCTCTTTTTCCTCTATCTTTTAACTACAACCCTGTGCTTCAGACTGTAGAATACATCTAAGGGTAGTATTTCTTTTGTTCTAAGTACAATCTCTTTTGTAGGATTTTCGGGGATGATCTCTATTTCTTGCTGAATTCTGGGTAGGCCGCTTGTCCCTTCAATCGGAACACTAATAACTTATGGCTTTTTCACTGTAGGCAATTTTGGTGTGGTGAGCTCTTGGGATTTATTCGGGTTATTGATGATTAGGTTTAACTGCTCATATTCTTTGAGTAAAGTAGGATCAATATTGATATTCGTATCAAGGGGCTCACTAGTTCCTTCCTTTGTCTATTCCCTTTATGGCGTCTTTTCTTTTCAGGAGTCTTTTCCATTTTTCCTTCATAGTGGCCTTCTAATTGCACTATAGAGGTAGTATTTAACAAGTCCAGAGGCAATGTTTCCAATCTCTGTGTCCTAAACTTGAAAAATTCCTCTAATCCCTCTGCTCCCAATTTGATTTTTGCCAGTTGTTTCACTTGAGAAAATACCTCGGCTGAAGCAAAAAAAATCATCATAATTATCCTTCTCATGTTCAAACTTAGCAATTTTGACATGAGAAGTGAAATTATAGGCAACAGATTTTGGATGATATTGCCACTTTGGGATGACCGCTAACTTTAACATTTTAATTTTCTCAACTTCCTTCTCTGCATGCTTGAAGTCATGCAGTGTGAAAGAACCACATCGGAGGGGAAATGAAGGCCACATCTGTTTTTTAGACTCCTTTAAGTTTCTTAACATCCCTTCTATTGTTATTTGATATGTTATTTCTCTGGCAAATAACTTATCATGGATGTATAAGGGAAGGACATGTGGGTCAGTAGTGCTACCAAAAAGTCTAATGTAGGTGAACTTTTCTTCACCAAACCAACTACCAATTGATTTTAGTTCTACACAGGCTTCCTCGGACAACCTAGGAGCGGGTTTATTGAATATGGCATAATAAACGGGAAGGTTGAAACCATGACAGATTCTATACAAATGATTTTTATAATGGGCTTTCCACAATTCCTTATGATAGATATGAATGGGGTTCGGTTCCTATGGAGTCCATTTCCAATCTAAAATGGGATATTCAGAATTGAAACAGATAGTGTCCAAGATATAGGCACTCATATAAAACGGGGGTATTACCCGGGTAGTCACAAATCTGTTTTTCCTATAATCCAGTATTTGGTTGGCCATTTTATCAAACAAAATGGTCGCCCAATCCATGATATAAGAATTGACTGCATCCTCCATTAAAGGTACCATCTCTATAGAAAACTTGGCCGAATCATGGACTCCAAAGAGTCTGCATATCATAGCACCAGCGTAACAGTAAGGAGATGCTAATGAGTCTACGAAGTACATACCCGATGATTCATGCTTATGTTTGTTCGAAAAATGCCTCCATTGTCTGATAGGGTCTAATTCGATGGCATTTTCTTTAGCGAAAGCTTCCAAAAATTCTTTGTTATATCGCTTATGTGATTCAGGTAAATGGTACATTTTTTTTATTTCTTCTACTCTGAACGACCCGAAAATTCTTCCCTCAGCATAAAGAAAGTTCTATCTGTAATGTTGATACTTTCAATAACCCATCTGACCAAGTCATTATAGGGTAATACTTTGGCGCGGGCTGCTATTCTGTGAAGATAGGAGCTGGACAACTCTTTAAGAGTACTTTCTGACTCTTTAGTGGAATTTGTTGTTCCCACCTCTTCTTCAATCTCTTCTGGATCCTCAGCTTCCAGTAAATTGTATATATTTTCCCATGAATCCTTGCCTAGACCGAGGCGGGTAATATCAGCTATCAAGACTTTACTAACTGGTTCCTCTTTGGCTATGACGGGGGACTTTGTTTTCTTTGATTTCTTGGTCATTTTCGTTGGATTCATCAACTCAAACTTGCTCTGCAAAAGAAACAGAAAACCTGTAACAGAGAAAAATATGTTCAAAGCCGACACAGAATATAAAAGATTAATGGTAATTTAAGCGTGATAAGCAATACAAAATCTAATATTACCACGGATGAAACCCTCGAAGGATTCAACCACAACTGCTTATTAATGATTTCCGTAACCACCAATCGTGATACTTAAATGCCATAAGGATATGTCGCATCGCTCATATTACTAACAGTTCTTTAAAGTGGATCTCGTGACTTTCCTAATCAACGATTAGCGAAAATCGCATATCGCAGATCAGGGGGCACAAATGTTAAGTTTTAGTTGTTTCCATACATAGCTCTGATTGCAATTAAAAGTGGGTTATGATGGGGAGGCGGGATAATCAATAAATCATTTTTTTTTTCATTTATAATTGATCTAAAGTTTAGACCCACAAACATTCGTTTAACAATCCCTTTTCACCTTTTATTAACAAGTGCACTTTTAATGAAATCGCATCGGCGAATTCCCAACGGGCATGCGTTATGTAATTCATATTTTCAGCGATGGCCGATTGTGATCAGTTTATCACATTGGGAGTTTTACATGTACCCTTGGAATATTTCTTTGATAACTTGTGATTTACGCTTTCCGATGGTGTTATCACATCGGCAATTTGCCAATGAAAGCCTTAAGTCTATTTTTATACAAAGGGTGCGACACATTATTTTACATTTTCTTTATGAGAAGGTCTTGATAAATATCTAAATCGGATCGGACCTTTTCATAAGAACTGTCATGTGTTTATGGATTTTGCAAAGTTTGCACTTATTGATTTTATCTAAGTCCTAAAAAGGGGGCCCCATTTCTTGTTAAAGTTTTGGATGAAAAAATTGAAATGGGGAGGGTTGTTATATGTTTAGAATCTGAGTCAAAACTTAACAAGGGGAATGACAAAGGGAAGCAGATTATTGATGCGAAGCCCAATGCCAGTGTTGCCACCACCAAGGTCCAGAAGACTGAGCTCGAAGATCCAGAGGAGGGGGAGCATCTCTTCCACTCATAGATGTGGGTGAAGGGTTCGTCATTGTAATTCATTGTCGACAATGGGAGCCAAAAGAACCTCAATTTAGCAGAGTTTGTGAAGCAGTTGGGCCTACTGACCACACCACACCCATATTTGTACACCATTGAGTGGCTTTACCAAGGACGAGATCTTTGTGTCAACTAGTATTGTCGCCTTCCGTACAACATCAAGCCCTTCACGGATGAGGCATTATGTGATGTTTCTCCCCTTGAAGTTTCTGATGTATTATTAGGCCAACCATACTTGTGGAAGCATCATGTTATGTATGAGTCGAGGCCTTGCATTGTTATTATTTATTTGGGCAATAAGTTATACAGGATACCAGAGGTAGCCCCACCTATCGCCATCTCTTTGACCTCTACTAAGAAATGTAGTAAGATCATCTCCCAGACTAGGATTTTTTTCTTTTCTTTCTAATTCGCTCTCAAAGTAAGGGGAAGATTGTGGCCACATCCATGGCCCCTAGGAAGGGTTCCTCCACGCAACAAAAGCTGGTGGATAAGATCGTGAAAGAATACATGGACATCTTCTCCTCACCCACAGGGGTACCCTTGCAATGTCAAGTCAAGCATTCAATCGACCTGACTCCCAGAGCACCTTTACCCAAGGGGCGGATATATCACCGCTCCATTCTGGAAAATGAATAAATCAAGTGGAAACTCAAGGAGTTGCTACAAAAAGGGCACATCTGACCAAGTTCCTCACCTTGTGGGAGCCCGATTGTACTTGTACAGAAGAAGGATGGGACCTGGAGGCTCTACATTGATTATCGGGCACTAAACAAAATCAATGTTAGGAACATCTATCTAATCCCATGGATTGATGACCTTCTGGACCAACTAAAGGGGGCTAAGTATTTTAGAAAGATCGATCTAAAGTATGGGTATCACCATGTTCCAATAGAGCCCACAGATGTATACATGACCTCCTTTAAATCCAAGGAAGGCCTTTTTTAATGGTTGGTTATGCCCTTCGGGTTGATAAATGCCCCTGCTACTTTTATGAGGCTAATGGATGACATCTTGTGGCCCTTCACCAACTAATCTGTGGTTTTTTATCTAGACAACATTTTTATATTCAACAAGGGTTGTGAATAACACTTGCAACACATTCGACAGGTCCTTCAAACCCTGTGGCAACACAAACTGTGTGCCAACTTGGAGAAATGCACCTTTTGCATGAGCCATGTCCAATATCTAGGTTACATCATAGATGAGGGAGGGGTGCATGAGGATCTGACTAAGATCCAAGTCATTTAGATTGGCCATCCCCGAGCACTCTAATAGAGCTTCACAACTTTTTGGGCCTTGCAAATTTTTATCGAAGGTTTGTGTTGGGATTCTCCCATATCACTTGGCCTTTGAGTTATATTACCAAGGTTGGAGCGAAAGAAAAGTTTCCTGGTATGATTCCCAACAGAAGGCATTCATTGACTTGAAGCATCGCCTTTGCTCTGCACGGGCACTCACATTGCCAAACTTGTTGTTAAGCATCATTTTTTCACCATGACACTTGACCAATATAAACGGATTTCTCGCCATCCATGAACATGTTTCATTGAACTCCCTTAGAGGTCAAACAACCAAAAATACCTTGAAGAAGATGAGAAATTTGGGGAAATGCCTTATATACTTTGTTAAGTAGTTCATGCGCTCATTTACTTAGAATTTTTTGCGTATTCGCTGAACTTATCCCTGAGAACAGCACATCATTGCGCTTATCTTCACTGTGGACCGCGTAGGTGAATCAAGGAAAGTAAAAATAAAAAGTACATTCTAGAAACATAGTTGGTCGAATATATCCCAACTGAAAGCTTCCAAATGATGCCTATTCGAGCCATAACCCTCAGATGATGGATCTTAATCCCTTTCCTCAAGGAACCCTAATCCCTCAATTAGAGGATCTCACCCTCCTCTTTTGGATCTGAAACTTCTTCCTCTTGGCCTATAAAATGACTAGAGGGCAAAGGGATTGAGGAGGTCAGAACTCAAAGAAGATAAACTTATGTTGCTAGTTTGATATTGGAAAGCTTATCATCTAAGGAGGAGATTGGATGCACTTGGGAGGAACCTCACTACATCAAGGCAAATGTTGTAAGGCTCTTCTTTATCTTTTATTAATATGAATGAATGTTTTTACCCATTGAATTGTCTTATCAGAATGATGAATGGTCTATAATTATTTAGATGTTCATTAAAGCAATTTCAATTCCTAATCTCCTTGATCATTAGGTTAAGTTTGTTTGAACTATTATGTTGCATATTCTTTTGATCCTTCTTATGTTTATGGTTGCAGGTTTTATCAAGCATTGAAGAGCTACATCGAGACACAATAAGGGATATTCATCAAGCATTTCGTGAACAGGTAAGAGGCTCGTTTGCCATATTTTATATCCATAATTCAAATGAGATTAGCTTAGGGAAAGAGTCATTTCAATTGTTTGTTTGTTTCTAGTTTTCGTCTAGGATCTAGGGAGATCGCTTTTGTCATCAAGAGTGATTTATGCACCTAACAAATTGGCAACTCCACTGAGGAACGTTACTATTCTATTTATTTTCCTTAGTTTTGTTTTCTGATCCTTCTTGGTTACTTGACCTAAGTCTTCAAAAAATAATCACTTTTCATATATGTATGGTTCATTGTTTGCTTTTTTATTTTTAATTGGGCCTATGATCCCTGCGTTGTTTTTGTTCACCCACTGAATGCATTTTTGTGTTGTTGTTCCCTTAGCAACCAAGTGAATGCGCACCGCGTTACATTGTTAACCTGCGTAGTCCTTTGAAATTTTTGAAAATTTAGCTTTTCTCTCAACCATGATCTGAATTTTGATTTTTGGAAGTGTCATTATGTTTGTCTAAGCTGTTTAACATCTCTTCTGAATTCGTTTGGGTTCTTTGTTAAGTTTTCTTGAGAATTAGTCCCTTTTGCAAAAAATTGATGAGCGTTTTGTCTGGTTGGTTTGCTCATTGATAAAAAAGAGATAGGTTATCCTTAAGGTTATTGTCTCCCTATCTTTTTTTGTTAAACATGCCAGTTTACTTCTTAATCTTGCTTACTTGTGATCAATTTCTTGTTTAATTACAAATTAAGGGTTTCTCAAGATTTAATGTTTTTGTGAAGAATTGTTGTCATTTTTGAATGATTTGAGGAATTGTTTCTTTTCAAACTTGGAATTTTTAGTAATTACACTCTTGATATCATTAATCAAAGCATTCATAGGGAAAATGAATTTTTCTCCAACTCTTGATTGATTTCTGTGTGTTTAAAAGTTTTGAGTGATAAATGATAAAGGGTATTTTTGGTTTGTTTGATCTTTAGGCAAATTTGGATCTTAGTTTATTTCTGCATGTTCATTGCATTAGAAATTAAATGGGTTGTCTTATAAAGGATTGGTGAAGTTTTGAGTTTTGAATTTCATTGTGAAAAATTAAAGAAACTCTTGCCTTCTCTTAATTAAATATTCATTGAATTAAAAAACTGCAAATTGCATGTTCGATTGCATTAGGATTTTGGGTCATGTCATAATATCATAAGTTTCACTTTCATCACCTACTGAGTAAATAACAGCTTATTAACACAGGATTAATTAAAATTCATCTATAATTTTATATTTTTAGGGCTCTTACCACCTACAGTAGCTTAAGTGTAGGGTTTTAGAATAGGAAAGTGAGTAAACTTTCCAAAGCTACAGATAAACAATATAATCTTATGGTAGGGAGAGAAAATCCAATCATTTCAATTTTTGCTCTAGGAAGCTCTTCTTGTACATGAGTTAAGCATGAGATCATGTTGGATCTAGTGAAGTGATTTTACCCACTTCATTAGCTATGATAGAGTGATTTTCACATATTACAATGATAATGAAAGGTACTTGGGGTCACTTGAAAGTAAACCTCCAATTGATCATGTGGAGGAGCCTTCAAGGGGATTGAGATTGTTACTCTGCCCTTGCGTGTAGGTAAAATTATTGTATTTGGTAAACTTAGTAACCATAATCCTAGGGCTCTACCTAAGGTGATGGCAGAGAGAAGGTCTTATTGTACCTAGAACAGATGTTGACTAGACTCAATTGAACTTTTTGGAGGGTAATTTTTGCTCAGGATGGTATAAGCAAAGTTACTTGCCCCAGATTGTTTCATTAAGTAGGTTGTCAAGGTAACTAGTTCCAAACACCCATATCTATAAATATTTTCACCTTGATCTCTGCGACGTTGGATTTCATCACCAACTAGTAATTATTGATCTCTTTGAGAAGTCAGTTTGCGTGATTTGAACTACTAGATTTTTAGCGGGTGCTACTTTATTTGTTGTTTTTACTTTTTAGAGACTTTAGGTGTAATTTAAATATTGTGTAAATCATTAATTAAATATTTCATCAGGGTTGAATTACCGAGACAATCACGTAGAATGTTAGGGAAACCCCCTGAGTATAAACTGAGTCAATTAGAAAATATCAAAGCCAAAAAATCGAAATCATCAAGATCCAGGACTACAACAGAACCTGAAACTTCTACTATTATAGCATCTGATGTAACAAGAATTGAAGTAAATCAACCAGAAACATCTACTATTCTAAGATCTGAAGTGACAAAATCTAAACTTGATCAACCTCAAAATTTAGAATCACACTCAGAAGGAGCTGATTTAATAATTACTGAATTTATTCAAACATAATTAGATAATGGAGGGGTTTCATATTCATAATTAACTGAACCAGATATTGAAGAACCTTAGTCTGACATTTCTGAGCCTGAGTCACTTTCAGCTGATATAGCCCCTATTCCAAGTCCCCCACATTCACCGCATGTAAAAATGCTTATTACTGATAGTCTTCCTCCTGGTCTTATTAGCATCGAAGAACTTGCCTCAGACAAAAAGGAAGAATCACCTCATACACTAGTTTTTACCAGTGATCAAATAGACATTTCAGAACTTCTCTTTAGATCTCTTCACCCTGACCCTTGGTATTTCACACCCTTGAACTTTTTAGGTCAAGGTATTCCACAATACACTACTCCTTACTCTACCGTACCAGGCTTTGATTGGTCTAGAATGGATTCTAGAAGTATGTCATCAGGTACATCTATGTTTTCCGCCTCTCTAGAGTCAACTTTATATGGTAGCCCATCAGTGCCTCCTGGATATCAATCTCTTTCTGGGACATATTCAGGAGCTTCTCCCTCGAGTCAACCTTTAACTATGTCAACTAAATTAACTGATCCTACACTTCAGGGTTTGACATCTGATCAGTATATAAACATGATCTCCAGTAATGTAGGTAATCCTCAAGCAAACCCAATAGGCAGTTATTACCCGCCTGGGGGGAAACCATCATATCCTCCTCCAGGACGACAACCTTTTGTTGGAACTTATCCTACAGGTGGAGGGAAACCTCCTACCTTAAATTATCCACTTTATGGTCAGGTCCCTCAAACTGGTTTAGGACAACCTGTTGTATCTCAACCCATTGTCGGTACTCCATTCCCTGGAATGAACACTATCTGGAATTCTTCATATAACCAAGAGTCATTTCCAGTTGCTCCTTAAGTGCCCAATTATCAACCCGTTCAACCTGTCATACACCCTATCCATGCAATGCTTGTTCAAGGCATTCCTATTCAAGTCCAAAAACATTTTCAGGGTTATCCATCGACACTTGTTCAACAACCATTGCCGCAACCTATCCTGAGCACTCCGCAAAACCCGATTCAGTCTGTTGTTCCAATATCTGTTCAAAATCTAGTTACGAGTTCACCACAAACTCCCACCCTGAGAGTATCACAGGTAATTGTTGCCACTTCATCTCAAGTAATGGTACAACTAATTACTCAGACTATTCCTCGGGTATCTAATTATCAAATTACTTCTACGATTCAGTCTATACCCCAAATACTTATGATGCAGTCTAGTATACTGTGTGTGCAAACATCATTTTAAGGACAGATTCTGCAAGGTCAACCTCAGAGTCAGTTTTTTCAAGGCCAACCTTTTCAAAATCAATTCTTTCAAGGCAACCATACTAGAATCAACCCTTTCAAGGATAGTTTATCCAAGGCCAAATGGGTCAGGGTCCTCTTTTCCAGAATCAAGCGTACCCCAGTCATACTTTTCAATTACCTATTCAACCACAATATGTTATGGCTCATCCTAGATATCCAAGAGGTATGCAAATTCCAACTACTCAGGCTATCCCATGATATCTTGGATATCCTCCTCCTAGAACAGGACTCGTCCCTCAGGGTTATTAATACGGGCAACAGGATCCTAACCGTCAGTTACCATTAATTGCAACTTTGGATTTACCAGAGCTATCTCAGTTAACAAATGATCATATTTATTATTTACCATATTGGCTGGCAATCCCCGTGAAGTTTCCCAATGATATTCCTAAATTTGAAGGTAAATCAAGAGAAGACCCATCAAATCATGTTATGAATTATTGTCTTTGGTGTGCATTGAACTCATTAATTGTTGATTCTATTAGATTACGACTTCGAACCTTAATTGGTTCAGCAACCAAATGGTATTTAGAATTTTTGTGAGCTTCCTTCGATACATTCAACGCCCTTACTACTGCTATTTTGACACACTTTCAATCACCCATTTGATATGATAATGGAACTGAACATTAACCTCTTTAAAATAGTCAACATCCACCTATATCTCATATCACATTCATGAATGGAGACGAAGACATCGTTTGGTTAAAGTTTATATCCCAGACCAGATTTTGGCCGAATAGTTCATAAAATGTTTTTTGCCGGTAATTACTGAACATGTTGCCAAAGGGGGCATTATTTCTGAGGAGCAAGTTATTGCTCATGCCCAATACTTGGATCTTGTTTATCCTCAGTCTGGAACTTTGTATGAGAAGATCCCAGATTTGCCTCGTCCTGGTCAAACCAACCCAACCCTTACAATATCACATGTCGTTGATGGTATGATTGGTTCTGTGAGGCAAAAATCTAAGAATAAAAAGAACTCTAGGAAAAATCAGATTTTCTCTTTATCTTATTCACCCGAAGAAGATCCTTCTCCTAAAATTACTTCTGAAATAAACGTCGTAGAATCATATACTGGAAAAAATTAGGAATCTAGAGGTAAGAAAAAGGGAAAAAGAAAAGCTAAACAAGACACTTCTCCTATGGACAAATCAAACAAGAAAGAACCATCTGATGAAAAGAAGAAACCTCGTTATCCTTTTCTAATTTGTGATGAAAATAATTACACTAAGGAGTGCCCTCATTGCACTGAAGATTCTAAATTCATTAAAGGTTCACCCACCCCAATTGTTTTGAAGGACGCTTTCCCACCTCAAGACAGTAAAATGGTTTCTCATAACCAATATTCCTCCTCCACATCAGGAGATATCATGATGATGTCTTCGCAAGTTATGGTAGCAACAAGATCCAAAGACTATGGATCAAAACATCCTATCGAAGATGGAGATGATTCCAATTCACTTGGTCAAACTTCCACATCTACTCCTCCTACTTTTGAACCATTACACATTGAAAAATTGAACCCTAGTATGGTAATTCGACCACCTCCTAAGGGTGTTCTTCGAAAATCTTCCTTTAACCCTCATGCTAGGGCTACTCAAAATTACAACATTGTTGAAGATTTGGCTATGTCACCTTTGGTAATGTCGACTCTTGAATTGTTGCACGCTTGTGCAACACAAAGGAAATTACTTTTATCAGCTATTGGAGCAATAGATCTACAAGACACTAATTTAATTGTTTTTTATCTCGAAAATCATGTACCAAAACTCCCACATCAACTAGCCTTTCAGATACCAGTCCATGTCAAAACTAGACAGGTTTTTCGAACAGTAATTGACGAAGGGGAATCTACATGTATTATGTCTATTGCTTGTTGGAAAGCTTTGGGCTCTCCAACAATCAATCAATATCCAACGACTTTGAAAGCCTTTGATGGAAGAGGATTTCACCCTTTTGGAATTTTAAATGATTTACCTATAGGAATAGAAGGTAAAACAGTTATAGTTGAAGTTGAGGTTGTTGATGCTCAACTTGACTATAATATTTTACTTGGCTAAAGTTGGACTTATGCCATTTCGGTAGTGGTCTCGTCATTTTTTTGAATGATCATGTTTCCTCACAAAGGAAAAATTATCAAAGTAGACCAATTGTTCTATTACACTTTGGACCCTAATTCTACAGGTAGTATTCATTTTGTTGGAAAATTGACTACTCCGTATGAAGAAGTTGGTGTTGGTCTTCTCAAAAACTCATCTCTAATGGTAACTTTCGCATTCCCTCCACCAAATCCTCCTCATAATGTTGCCCAAATTAATATGATTACATCAAGTACTTCTGAATCTTCAGGTCCTTGGAAAGTGCCTTTAGAGTCGGAATGAACCTTATACGGCAATGAGATGCCTCTTAGTCCTTTTGAGTTGGCTTATAAGGTAGTTCAATCTTTTTCCAACCCATCAACATCTAAAAATGATCAAATGAATACAGTCATCGATGAATATTCTCATTTGTCACATCTGGAATCAATTTCAATGCTTGATCCTTTTGATAAAAAATTTCTAAATGATGAAGGTATTATGGAAGTAATGAATTTGGACGAAATGCCATGGGACGATTATAATCATCGCTCATCTTTTTGACGTTGTCTTGACAAAATTGAGAATAATTTATCGTCCATGTTTTCATCAGAGATTATTATTGATCCTCAATGTCCCATAGCTATCCATTCTTTTGATTCGGAGAAGAATTTAGGAAACACATCGACTACGGTACCAATAGACATCTTGGTGAAACCAAGAATTACTGAAAATATTCATATTGGAGCTTCTTGTTCTTTAGAAGAGATCTAGAGATATAAATCCCTATTTTAGGAATTATGCGATATGTTTGCCAGGTATTACGAAGAAATTCCAGGGATCGACCCTAGTATTGTAATACATGAAATCAAGACTTAGCCGGACACCAAGCCTGTCAGGCAAAGACTGGGTCTGTTGCATCCACGAAAAGTTGTCGCTATAAAAATTGAGGTTGAGAAACTATTAAAGGTAGGATTCATTTACCTCGTTCCTTTAACTGATCGGGTATCAAATATTGTAAAATTAATAAAAAGCAAGGAACTATTCGAGTGCGTGTCAATTACAGGGACATTAATAAATCTTGTCCCAAAGACAACTATCCAACCCCGTATATCGATCAAATTATTGATGATTGTGATGGAAATGAAATTTTCTCTTTCATGTATGGTTTTTCCGATTACAATCAAATAAACATACTCCTTGTCGATCAGCATTAAATTGCATTTATTTGTCCATAGGGAACCTTTCCTATTGCAAACTCCCATTTGGCCTGAAAAATGTTGGCGCAACTTTTCAACGAGGAATTTCTTACACATTTCATGATATCTAACATATTGTTCTTCCCTATTTAGATAACCTACCAGCTCATTCAACGAAAAGGAAGGATCACGCGTTGCATTTGAAAGCAATTTTCATTAGATGCAGGTATTACAATATTCATTTGAATCCGCACAAATGTGATTTTTGCATACAATCCGGTTGACTTCTATGATCCATAGTCTCAAAAGAAGGCATTCATGTCTATCCCATTAAGGTAGAGGTAATTTTGAACTTGCCTACTCCTTCTAGTCTTCACCAACTCCAAAGTTTGCAAGGGAAAGCAATTTTTTTGCGTAGATTCATCCATAACTATGCTAAATGGACCCAAGGTTTTACCCAACTGTTGAAAAAAGGCATTCCATTTATTTGGGATGAGATTGCTCAAAAATATTTTGATGCATTAAAACACGCGTTGACTAACGCATCAATGTTGCATCTACTTGATTATCATCGAGATTACGTTATATACCTAGTTGTGTCCAATGCCACCATTGGCATGGTGTTAGTTCAAGAAGATGACTCTAGCAGCGAACATGTGATTTATTATTTGAGTAGGAATCTCACTAAAATTGAGATCAAATATGCACATGTGGAGAAGCTAGCTTTGACATTTGTTCAAGTTGTTCAACGTTTCCGTCACTATATCCTTTTGTGAAAAACAACTGTTATTTCATATTGCAACCCTATGATGTATATTCTTACCAAGCAATTGCTATGGGGAAAATATTCAAAATGGATAGTGACTTTACAAGAATTTGATTTGGAGTTTGAAAGATATAAATCAAAGAAATCTTTGGTTTTTGCTGAATTGTTGTGTGACTTTCCCCATACTGATACAGAACTTGTGGGAGAAGATTATCTTGTTGATAATTCTCTTTCTAATAAGTACGTCTGATCCATGGTATGGAGATATCATTATATATCTTCAAACCCAGACTTTTAGGCTTGATTTATCTCGAACTCATCATTGTCGAATCCCGTACCAATCCCAACAATACAATATTGTTGGTGACACTCTTTACCGTCGCGGTGCTGATTCTATATTTCTACTTTATTTAACTCACCAAGAGGCTGAAAAAGCATTAAATGATTTCCATTCTGGAGCATGTGGCGGTCATATGTATGGGTATGCCACTACCCAAAAGATATTGCACACTGGTTGTTTTTGGCCTTCCATGTTTAAAGATTGCATAATTGTAGTCAGACCTGGGCCGAAATAATGCCTACATATAAAGATGACGACGAAACTACAACAATTTTCATTTTCAATCATGTGATTGCTCGGTTCGGTGTCCCACAAGCTATTGTTACAGACCATGGTAGCCATTTTTGTAACTTTATGATGACTGGACTATTAGCACAACTCGACTTACGCCATGATATCTCTACTCCTTATTATCCACAAGCAAATGGTCAAGTTGAAGCCATCAATAAAGTTTTAACAAACATGATTAAATGGATAGTTGATATTCATAAAGGAAACTGACATACCATGCTTTTTCCAACATTGTGGACATACCGTACTACCGCAAAAACATCTACGAATTTTACTCCCTTCCAAATTGTTTATGGGTCGGAGGTAGTATTTCCAATTGAATGTGAAATTCCATCTTTGAAACTAGCCATCGAATTGTTACCAGCCACCTTTGCAGAGGAAGAGCATTTTTTACACTTAGCACATTTAGATGAAACTCGTCGTGAAGTTGCATTGGTTAGCAAGGCTCATAAAAAATGAGTTAAAGCTCAATTTGATCAAAATGTGAATCCTCATTCATACGCAGAAGGTGACCTAGTCTTATTTTATGATCAAGCTCATGACAAGTTAGGTGCAGGAAAATTTGAGCCCATGTGGCATGGCCCTTACATTATAAAACGCATATTAGCTAAAGGAGCCTATGAGATGGTGGAGATTTGTACATCATTCGTAGTTTTTAGGTGTGTGAGGTTGCTAATATTTTACAATTTTCTGCTACTTCTCCTGCTTATCTTATTTTTCCCTTGATTTTTAGATGTCAAGTTCCCTCAAACTTACATTGGTTTTGTTGATGGTGCTAGTCGTAGTACTCAATATTTGTCTTCCGCAACTTGGGCTATTTATTCACCCAGTGATGAGTTAGTCTCTATTCATGGAATATGCCTCAGTCAAACAATATAATATAGCAGAATATAGTGCAGTTATTGAACTATTATATGACGCCATCTCATTTGGTGTTCGGCGTTTGATGGTTAGGTTAGATTAGCAACTCGTAGTATTGCATTTAAACTGTGTCTATGCAGTAAGAAGTTCATCAACATTAAGAATGTTTTACAGGTTTGTTTTTTGGAAAGGAAATTTGATTACATTGAATATCAACACATTCCAAGAAATTTGAACACATTAATTGATGCACTGGCTAATCATGTGTTAAATAGACATTTGCGATATTGATAAGTAAAAGCAATATTCATCCACATATTGATCAAAGATAAACTGGAATCAAAGTAGTAGCTTTCATTAGTATAAAGTTTGTATAAAAGTGTGTCATACAAAAATATGTCGTCTAAGGACATAAGACCCTACGGCCCTTATTATCTGAATATGTCGATACAAAAATCAAAATGCGACCCCAAAAACTAAACAGCTAATCATAATGATGCTCATGATAGCAAACTATGGCACGGGCAACCCGGCGCAGCAATCACCTAAGTGGTCCTGGAATTCAAACCACATGTCGTTGGTACCAAAGAGGTATATCATTTGTCCCAATCTCTGGGATGTCTAAATTCAACCTCTCCAGGTTTTGTTCTAGCTCTGTTAATGCCTCTACTGCATCTGAGTTAGCTGTCGCAAGTGTTATAGGCTGCTCACCTCGCCTATCAAAGTGTCTCAGCCCTGTTGATTGGTTTAGGCCCACATATGCATATGCATTTCGGATAATTAGCCTTTGAAGATAAAAAGCACACACACACATATATCAAAATGAGAAATTCCTACCTAGGTCACCCCACTGCACTCATGCTGGAAGTGGGATATCAGGGTCACCTCTATAATCCATCCCTGCATATGGGAAGTCCTCAATTGTAATGATCTGTTGACCCAACCAGTCAAAAAACTTAGGGGTATATCTCACCATCGGTCCATCACCTCCATGACATGCCATAATCGAGACCCATCTCAGCATACGTGGATCCCAGGGACCTCCCTCATCCGCTAAAATCTGTTGTGGCCAAAGGATTGGAATCCTCTCTAGGGCAAAAGAAACCAGAATGGAACCATAACCAAAGTTCTTTAGTTTGTCATTTTTACATTTGGTCAACTGTCCTTTCATGTTCATAACCACTGCCTCGTACTAGTTAAATACCGTGGATTCCCAACATTCCACGATAGTCTGCACCTGTGCCCGTGTGGCCAAATGAAGAGTTGCGCTACCACACAGTTTGCTGATAGTAAAAGCTATGGTCCTCAAGGGTAGAATCCTAATGGTTTGAATGCCAATTCTGCCATCCTTGAGTTGTGCGCTCCCACAAAAACGTCATATGTACCCATTAGTAGTGTCTCCTCCTGTTCTCTGTCCAAATAAAGAAACATCAGCTCCTCTACGAGAAATCCCAGTCAAGAAGTAGATGTCATCGACATCAATGGTAACATGATGATCTCCAATCACAAAGCATTGTTCCTGGACATTCTAGGTCCTTACCAACCATGTCATTAGCTCTACTTGAGCTTTCATCCCATGAATGAGCCAATATTTCAAAAGGCCACAGGTTCTCAAAGACTGCAAAGTTGCTGGCTTTGATAAAGCTATTAAATCATTGGCTTCGTGTTCTCTCTCCCTCCATTCCATTTTGGAATAATCAATAGACCTGAAATAACATTTAAAAGGATTTAGACTTAATCTTGAAGCCAATCACACATTTTTTGGGGCTTATTTTCTTCTTCTTTTTTAACTCTCGACGCCTGCATTATCGGTATTTTACAAACAAGGCACAGTTGCACGGATTTCTGAGAAGATTTCCACACACGCTGCACTTTTCTGTGTGTAAAAAATTATCAGTCGGCGCTAACTCAATGGAGACAGCTCGCGCAGGGTCAAGAGCGCAATTTTTGACAAAATCTCTCCTCAAAAAATAAATTGCAAGCCTAAAATGAAAATATGAACTGATGAAAAGATAGATAGTGAGGAGATCTCTTATCTGGAGGAAACGATTCATGAATTCATCCACCGGTTGGCTCAGAATCAATTCCGTATGTTCGGTGGTAAAAAAATCCCTTTTTCTCTACTCTCAAATGGTAAAAATGCAAATTGTAAAAAATGAATTACTTTTTCAACTTTTATAAGTTTTTGAGTCATTAAAATATTATTTTTATGATTGTGACCTTTAAAAGTGAAAATTTTATGTTTTACCCTAATATTGAGCAGTTATGATGATTTATTGAGTTTAAATGTGCAGAACAGGTTACAACGCAAAAACAAATCGTTTTAACTATCAGCAGACTTTTATCACTTTTAATGCTCTTAAAAATTATGAAAAGTGAAACCCTAAAGTCCTCTTTTGAACCCTTTTCAGAGTCTTGAAATATGAAAATATTGTTGAGTACTTGATTGTTCAAACTTGTAAAAGTAAATGAACAATTGTCCACTCAGTATAAGTTTACCCCTTTTATAGACTGAGCTAGGATTATTTACGAAAAAGGTATACTTTGATCAAACTTGGTCAATAGAGTTCTCTCTTGTATTATTTTATCCTTTTTCGGACCTGTTAGACTAAACGTACAAAAAAGAACATGATGGAGTTTACTTATGTTTTTCTTCTTACTCCCTAAAATTGAAAAATATCGAGCTTTACTTTCTCTGGGCTCGTTAAAATTTTACGCTAAAAGAACTGAATGAATTCCCTTTTTGTCTTTTTCAAACTCTTAAAAGAAAATGGCATCGAGTTACCCCTTTACTGGACTCGTAAAAATTAAACGGTATGTGACTCATTAAGCATAACAAGATCGAATCATTCCTTCTTAGGGTTCATTAAAAATACTTTTATGGACTCATCCGAAGGATGAGCTTATGGGACAAGCATATGTTATCCTCCTCAAGCTGGTAAAAAATAAAGAGGTACTTTCTATAAATGGTGGGGGGGAATTGGGAAAAGGTGTTTACTATACATTTATCTTAAAGGCAGTATGTCACTCTTGAGCACGACACTCCATCACACCAGTGTCCGAGTTGGGAAATCCATTTGTATTACAGTTAATCAAACCCCATTGAAATTCTTTAGCTAGTTTTGAGTATTATCGTTGAGTCAAATGTTGTCAATTCAATTGTCATGTCATTATGTGTTCAAGAGAAGTTAAAGCTTAGTTCATGTTCCTTTGCAAATTTTAGCCTTCAATCGCATTGGCCATCCCTGAGTCAATCCTTGCAAATTATTTTTAAAAACTCGACACTATGTTTCGTCGTAGGTTTTCCTGCGATGGGTCACTTCCTATCAACTTCAGCTTATTATCTAGGAATTTGATCTAGAAACCTTCAATACCTTGAAGCGTGCATGCCTTAATGGCAGGTTTCTTGCCTTCGACGATAGGTTCTACTCATTAGCCTTTGATCGAACAATTCTATGAGTGTTCGACTTCAAATCACCTATTCACACTTTATAGATTGCACTGGAAGTAACTTGAGAGCCATTTGTCATTATTGGTGGTTTCTCTCGTGCTTGTTAATGGTTCATATCATTGACTGGTAATCAAGTGGTTTCTACCATGTTCAACTTCAATACATTCACTCACATGGCTAGATTCGTACTGTGGATCGAGAAGATGAAGATCAAGACCCTGGATCTAGTTTCATCAATCCAGGTTGCGAGGATTTTTATATTCTTGATTATGTAGACAAAATCATAAACGAATGGTTGTGTCCATACTGTGTCTACTATCGATATGATTTTGGACTTTTTCCATACTTATTTATTGAGTTATCTTTACTCTAAATATGGGAATGCCTACCTCAGTGATGATTATATATATATACATTTGCATTGTAATCCTTGAATGTTTCTTGCAGGTTTCTAACCATTGTCTCTAATCCAATCTTTAGCATGATAAAGCACTTCAATATTTTAAAATATATTATACATACTTCGCACTTTAGGGGGCAATTTGTTACACATCATTTTTTCACCATGACACTTGATCGATATAAATGAATTTCTCGCCATCCATGAACATGTTTCATTGAACTCCTTTAGAGTTCAAACAACCAAAAATACCTTGAAGAAGATGAGAACTTTGGGGAAAATGGCTTGTATACTTTGTTAAGTAGGTCCAATGCTCATTTACCTAGAAGTTTCTGCGCATTCACTGAACTTATCCCTAAGAATAGTGCAGAACTGCACTCTGTCTATCACATTGGATTGTGCAGGTGAATCAAAGTAATTAAAAATAAAAAAGTACATTCTAGAAGCATAGTTGGTCGAATATATCCCAATTGAAAGTTTCTAGGTGATGCCTATTTGATCCATAACCCTCAGATGATGGATCATAATCCCTTTCCTCAAGGAAACGTAATTCCTCAATTAGAGGATCTCACCACTCAAAGAAAATAAACTTATGCTATTAGTTTGAGATTGGAAACCTTAATGCACTTGGGAGGAACCTCACTACATCAAGGCAAAGGTTGTAAGGCTCTTCTTTATCTTTGATTAGTACGAATGAGTCTTTTTCCCCATTGAATTGTCTTATCAGAATGATGAATGGTCTATAATTCTTTAGATGTTCATTAAAGAAATTTCAATTCCAAATCCCCTTGATCATTAGGTTAAGTTTGTTTGAACTATTATGTAGCATATACTTTTGATCCTTCTTATGTTTATGGTCACAGGTTTTATCAAGTATTGAAGGGTTGCATCGAGACACAAGGGATCTTCATCAAGCATTTCGTGAATAGGTAAGAGGCTCATTTACCATATTTTATATCCATAATTCAAATGAGACTAACTTAGGGAAAGAGTCATTTCAATTATCAGTTTGTTTCTAGTTTCTGTCTAGGACCTAAGGAGATTCCTCTTGTTAACAAGAGGGATTTATCTACCTAGAACCTACTACAACCATTTAAAATTAAGACATATGCCTCCAACTATGTTATTGGTGCAGTCCTCATCTAACACGGGCATCCATTGGCCTATTATAGTGAGACACTTTCCAATACAATTCAAAAGTACTCCACCTATGATAAAGAGATGTATTCCATCGTTTCAGCCTGCTAACAATGGAAGCATTACATTCTGGGGAAGGATATGGTCATCCACACTAATCACCGACCTCTTCAGTTTATACAAACACAAGGGAAGTTGCAGAATGATCATCATCAAAAGTGGTCTACATATTTGCAACAATTCCACTTGAACATTAAATACAAAAATGGCAGCACCAATCATGTTGCAAACTGCCTCAGCCATCCCCCAGTTGCAACACTAACAACTATTCTCAACTATTGTGGCCATGAGACCTCTGGATGGTCGCAACTTTACAAAAATGATCTAGAGTTTGCCTGCACATACCAAATGCTAGTAGATCGCAAGAAAGTTCTTGATTTCCACCTCTAGGATGCATTATTATGCTATGTAAGCCACCTTTCTATTCCTTCAAGCGAGCGTTCCAAGCTGATTTGGGAGGTGCACTACAGTCCGATCGCAGGACACTTTGGTGCGGAGAAAATTGTGGTCATACTACAAAAGTACTTTTATTGGCCAAAACTCCAACATAATGTTGGGAAATATATCAGATTCTGCACTGCCTGTGTCATCACCAAGCCAACTATCAAGAAGCAAAGCATGTACACTCCTCTGCATACTCCCAGCTAGCCTTGGGAATCCATCTTCATGGACTATTGTTGGGTAAGGATCCCCTAGGTCCAATTTTTGTCTAAGTCATGTAAAATCTCCGCATTTTGAGGGGTGGAGCGCGATTCACGCAAAGTTTTAGGAGTCATAGGGGCTTTAGGGTGGTTCAAAGCCCCTTATTTTGTAAAGGGATGGGATATATTGTATGTTTTAAGTTCCACCCATGGTTTGTGAACCATGGTATTGTAAGGGAAAATGATATATAAAGGGTTGTCTTAGTAAGTCAAAGGCATTCGTGTTATGTTACGGTGTTGAGTCTGTAATTGCTATATCTTTTTGTATTCAGGCGAAGGGGAAGGCTCCTGTAGCTATGTGCGTGGAGACCTTGGTAAGTCTACAATTGTGTGCACAGGCCCTTGCAGCTGTGTGCGCAGGGTAAGAAGATTGTAACTGTGAAGATATGAAGTAATAAAGAAGAATTTGAAATGGATCTATGTATTTTTATATGTTCGCATAGTTTATGTATTTCTGCATAATTAGGGTTCACTTTTGTATATTTCTTCTATAATTTCATCGTGAAGGTTCAAATACTACTTTATATGATGAATAATGCATGTTAGACTAGTTAGGCACAGCTCGCAAGTCTGTAAAGTAGGAGAACACTCTACGACTATAACAATAAGACTAACAGTTCGTGAAGGTCAGATTAAGCCCTAAACTAAAAGAAACCCTACAGCCACATTGCATAGCCCCTCTAGATGCAGAAACTTGGTTCTAACATCCCCTAATATTTCCGTGGATGAGACTGTGGTCTGTGATACACGGATTGTTGACGAAAGGGCTGGTAATATAGGGTTTTGTTGGTTAGCACAGACTAACTCTAAACCTGGGTCTAAGCCCCTGAAGCCAACAAATGGTTCTATTACTGGGACCATGATCTGTTTGAGGGATATGTGATGTGGCATCCCACTAGAAAAGAGATTCAAGATTGGGTTGATATGAACTTGCGTTAATTTGTAGCACAAGATAATAGAAATATGTGCTTGTCAACAGAAAGGTGGTTGCTGAGGTATATCTATACATAACAGCATGAGATCTTTTTTGCGTCATTCGCTTACGAGCTGCACGAGTGGATTTCAAAACTAGCTAGACAAAAGACTTGTTGGAAGCACGACGAGCCTACTACGTGGACCCCAGAGCTGATTAAGCCACTCAAGGAGACTGGCAATAAGATCGCAAGAGTTGTTGATTACTGGATCGATAGTATTCTCGAAGGCTTTATTACTGAATTTGCAATTGACACATCAGTATCCTACAATGAAATTGAGCGACAATTTTTCAAGGGTCCGAGAGGTAAGTATTTAAATTACTTAAAGCTTTGGATTAAGATGTTGTTATGTGAAAAGGGCATACTGTGCATGTACAGACATTGTAAAAGTATCATTGTATAGAGTCATTGTAAAAGCACCTTTGTAAAAGTTGTACAAGTGTCTATCTACCAAGAGTTGAAGAGGCAGTGTCAGGAGGTCTAGGATCATCATTAGGTGGTTGTGTCATAGTTGGGGTTATGGTTTAGTGCGTCTTCTTCTTCTACATCATTCTATATCATTGTAAAGTGGACCATTTTCCCTGGTACAGGAGACCATTCTTCTTTTATTCTTCTATAGGGTGGTAGGGTGGTGCTAGGCTGGTGCATAAAGTCACCAACAGGTTCAAGCCTATGAAAACTTCAGGGTGCTAGGGTGGTGTTGGGTCCCTATAATACTAGTGATTACCCCATTACTATTGTAGTTATACCCCTTATTAATATTGTTGTGCCCCTATTTCCCCCATATTGTTATTACTGTGCCCCATAGAATCCCTGGATTGTTATTTTTGTGGCTTTATATTATTATTGTTAGGTCGGCTGGATTATATTGTGACTCCTTAGACTCCTATATATAGAAAGGAGGTTTTGTTATTTGAATCATCCAAGAATTGTTCATTTATGTAATGTAAAGGAGGTTGCCTCCTCGAAGAGGCTGAATTCTAAGGCGTTGATCTATCTTTTCTATCCTTTCTTGAGCTGGTTTCATAACATTTGGTATCAAAGCTTTGGATTCTAGGGTTTCGCTGCTCCAAACAGGTCATCGTGGCATTTTCGCTATAACTTTTTTTTCTGCGACGTTTCAGAAGCTAAAAAAAAACCCATTTGAGAAGACATCGCGCTAAATCTCAGGTCTGAATTTCAGAGCTTTTTGCATTACATTTGCGGAGATATGATCTGAGGAAGTTAGTCTTTTTGCAGACTCCTGAATTACATTCCAAACAGGTGACCTGGGGAAAATCATCATAACTTTTTCCCTGAGAATTGGATTGAAATTTAGTAAGAAGGTGCAAAAAGAGGACGGACTGTAGTTTCTTGTATATATTTTTCAAAGCCAAAGGACGAAACAGTGACTCATGGCACGTCGTACTAGTTCGCTCTACTGAATTAGTCTATAATCAGGTCACTGTGGGAGATTTCGCATAACTCTTCCTTGGAGAATCCAAATTGGATTAGACTGGTGGCATTGGAAAGAGGACATAGAGGGCTACCACAGGTTGCAATTTCAGAATTGGATGATATGAAAGTACAAAGATACATCAGAGGCAATATCGAGCTCCTACAAAGTGAAAAAAAGGTGTGTAGATTCTTTTAAATTTTTGCTTAAGAGTGGTTTGAAAATTTATTTTGAAGGAATTCAAAGGGCTAGTAGAGCATTATTATCGGTAACTGATGCCCCGAGGAAAGAAAATGCAAACACCTAGTAAGGAACCTGAAAGCTCTAGCATGACTCATGAAGAAGAAGAAGAAATGCTATATGATATATCAAAATTACAAGAACAAGTGCAACAAGTGTCACTTGCACAAAAAGCAATAGAATATAAAATGGATGGTTTAAGGAAAGATGTAGAAGCTAAGATGGATGGTTTAAAGAAAGGTGTAGAAGCTAAGATGGATTGTGTTAGCGCTTGAAATTTCACCTCAGGCTGAGAAAGGTAAACCTCAAGGCAACATCAAACCATTTAGCCTCGTAGCTAGCCCTACGGGGCAGGAGAAGGCTCTCTCCGGTCTATCTCGTGAAATCTTCAATAAAAGAGATGACCAATAAGGTAACACTGATATTAGGCTATTAAACTGATCAAAGAGTTTGATTTGGGGTTTTTTGGGTTTTTGGTGGCAAATTGAGGAGAGGGCAATTTTGGGTGCGGGGATTGGACACAGTTTCTGCAGGGGGTTCCTTGGGGTGAGGTAGGAGACAGCGTTGATGCCTTTAACTGAGGTGGATGGTCAGGAATGAAAGATAAAGAGATAAAGAGAGAAAACAATAACTTTGAGCATGGCAAGCATGAATTCTTACTTTAACACTTCATTTGTTTAATGTTCAGAAGTAAAATAAAGGAAATGAGTCACATAACAAGCTTACAAGTACATTGAGAAACACACCATCAACACATGAGTCCACAAGAATCCCAAAGAGGACTGCAAAACCCTGGTCTTCCTTAGCCAAAAATTGCAGAGATACAGTGATTAATACAATGAAAGCTTATCCCTCAAGAGTCCAACCATGAAAATGAGCAAGAAAGTACATAATATAGATGATCTAACCTCTTTCCCTACCTCCATGGGTCGAGATCACTATCCTAGAAGCTGTTTACACCACTTCTAAACTAAGCACTACAAACTAGGCAGTCAAAACAACTTGCCTCTATAAACTTGGAAACCAATTCATTCATTTAATATTTACCCTTTTCATGAATGAATGTTCTAGAAGTGTTACATAAGAGTAAAAGTGTCTAAAAAGTACAATAATTACATCAAAGAGAATCACATTTCATCCCAAAAAGTCAAACTGAGTCAAATCTGTGTTTTCTGGGCTGTACAGTGCATTTCTGGACAAAACTGCCTGACAAGTCGCACGCCCCTGCCTGACGGGTCGCGCGCCTTTGGAGCCATGTTTGGAGTACTTGCAGGTGGCCAAATTGAGCAAAATGGGCTTGTTGGAAAGGTCTGTGAGTCTACTTTCCAACCCAACTGGAATTTCTGAATTTGGAGTTCATTTGCCCTGTCAAAACTCAAATCTCCCAAGACTGCTTTCTGCAATTCAAAAAAGTGGCAGAAAGTCAATTTTTACTAGTTTTTTTACTTTCTGGAGGCCCAAAACTTCACCAAATCTCAAGTCCATCCATGAGAATATGTAACTTTGCATGAAAAATCTGGAAATGCTGAGTTTTTGCCAAATAGAGTTGCCATGATGAAGGGTCGCGCGGGGGGTGAGACCCGTTAATGGGAAAAACCTGCAAATTGCACAAAAAATTCACAAATGACAAAATTTTCTCCAAATTTCTTGAAATTTGGGCTGAGAGTCCCCAATAAAGTACCATTCTCATTCAAAGAGGCTTTGGCCAAAATTTGGAGTGGATCGGGCCTTTTCCGTCGTTTTAGTGCCTTGGCCAACCTCCTTAGATCCGGCGATTGTAATTTTGACATTTCTCTAAAACCATGACACCTGTGAAAAAATTGAAGGATTTTTTTCTTCTTTGGCATATTTTGGACAAAAACCTCTCTCAGTTTTCCAAAATTCATCTTTGATTGCTCTGGAACATCATTTGAGTGCGACTTGTCCCGATGTGTGAAACAAGGAATTTTGTCGAAATGGAGCGAAATGAAGGGGATAAGAGGCTTCTAAATTCTTGGGGAAATTTTTGGGAGTGGGGAGGGATGTTAGGGAGTAGGGGAAAGTGCAATCGCAGAGATCGAGTGGGGGGAAGGGGTCCAAAAGGGCAAAACACAGGCCCAACCTAGAAAATTGCCTGGTTGTAGCTAGAAACTAGGGTTTGTGTGAAAATGAGGAATTTGGGGGATCTCAGTGATGGGAAGCATTTGGTAAGGTATTTTAAGTATAGGGAAAGGTGTATGAACATCAGGATACAAGTTTTGCCGATGATTTGACCGTCCAAGAGAAATTGCCTTCAAAACCCTAGGAGAGGGAAATGACCTTGCCTAAGCGCAATTGAAGCATGAATAAGCTGTAGAATGACCCTATGGAACTTGACATGATGATGAAAACCCTCTAAATGATGATAGACTCAGATAAATGGTGACATGAATTGGCATTTTGACAACTTTAAGCCCAAAAGCACAATGGAGACTTTTACTTGCAAATGAAGACCTTTAAAAAAACAATCATGATCTTCTTGAACTGTAGCAAGCAATAATTTTTCATGATGGAGGGCCTACCTTGCAAAATTTGGAAATTTGTGGCTCCTTGGTGAATTTTCAGGCGGTTTTACAAAGAGGGCGCTGACGGGTCGCGCGCCTCACCCAACGGGTCGCGCGCCTCTGACGGGTCGCGCCCGTTATAATTTTGCACTGGCGGAGGGTGCCTGACGGGTCGCGCGCCTGTCAAGCTCACAAATTTCACTCAAACTGTCTTGCAATCAGTTGCTCTATCACTTGGATGCATAATGAGGCTTGATAGAGGGAGATTAGGGCTTTTATAGCCTTGTTTGAATTAATTTCATGTCACAACCCACATGGTTTCCTTTTATCCTGAAATTGGTTGATTTGATGCTTTTCTTTGATAATTTTTGCAGGGAGATCATCTGAGGGATCTTGGCAAGGGAGCCAGGGTTACATGCTGTCCTTTGAAAACTTTTGAATTTTTACATTTTTTGCAAAATCATTTAAAAATGACCTTGGCTTTAAAAACAGAGTTTTTAAATCCAAGGTGAAGATTAACTGTACAAAAGAGAAATTTGCGAAGAAACACCATTAAAACCATCCCTTTGGCTTGCTGAGCACTTACTGACCTTCAGAGACATGACCTTGTAAACCATTTTGACCAAAACCCTAGACCTAGGAATTTGACCTCAAGACAAGACAAGACAAGCTTGAAAGTGACTAAGGACTGAAATGACCTGATCCAGCAATGCCAAGAGGGGGACAAAGACACCAGCTCCTCCATCAGGGTTATGGCATGCCTAATGGGATGCAAAAATTGACACTGATGAGACACCTATTTATGCAAATGCAAAGAGCTTTGATCGCTGATGGAGGGCGACAAGACCGACTCTAACAGATTGTTTAAAGAAAGGCGTAGAAGCTAAAATTGATGGCATGGATGATAATATGGAAGAATTGAAGATAAATATGAATAAGTTGCTACAAGAAATGATCACTAATGGTGAAAGGGTACTAAAGGAAACTCATGATGAGAACAAAAGAAATGTTAATCATGATTCCATAGACTCTAATGTTGGATCGAAGACTCACCATATTCCAAAAATCGATATGAGGAAGTTTGATGGCAAGGATCCCGCCACATGGATATTACAGATGGAGCAATTCTTCGATCTCAATAATGTGCAAAACACACAAAAGTTACGTATGGCAACTTTATATTTGTAACCAAATCAGTTTGTATGGTATCAATGGCTTTGCTCTCGTAAACAATTTATCACTTGGGCAATTTTTATGGAAGAATTGATAGCACATTATGAGGATACAAAACGCAACACTTTTTTTAGCCAATTGATAAGTCTCAAACAAAAGGGTTCAATAATGGAGAACATTGAGGAGTTCCAAAAATTGAACATAAGGGTAAAAGATATTCCAGAGCAGCATAGGATTGATGTGTTCATAGGGTCTTTAAAGGATAATATCCAACATGATGTTCGCCTTTGGGAACCTGATTCATTAGAGAAGGCATTCAGGTTAGCAAGAAAAATGGAAATCAAAATTATGGCAACCAGGAAGCATACCACTCACAACTATGAAGACAGAAGTGTTGTTTCCCCTAGTCTTCCACAACCTATAAGGTTGACACCACAATAATTGGAAGAAAAAAGAGCAAAAGGGCTTTGTTGTAGTTGTGATAGCAAATACACTAAAGGTCATAAGTGTGCTGAGAAGAATTATTCTACATAGATTGTGAAGAGGAAGAAGAAAAGGAGCAAGAAAGGTCAAAAGAAGAGGATATACTCCAGGAACAAAGCCTAGATGAAGAACAAATAAATCCGACCATATCTTGTAATGCATTGGCGGGAATTACCACTCCTCAAACCATCAAGATAGAAGGACAAATCAAGAAGAAAAAGGTAATAGTGTTGATTGATTCAGGAGGCACCCACAATTTTATTCATTGTAAGGTAGCAAAAGAATTGAATTGCTTCCTATATCCAGCACCAGAGTGTCAAGTGATGACTGCAAATGGAGGAACAATAAATTGCTCTGGAAAGTGCCATAATATCAAGCTATCCATGGGAGAATATGTATTAACTAGCCCAATGCTTTCCATTCCAATGGTAGGTGTTGATGTTGTACTAGGAGTCCAATGGCTACAATACTTGGGTACAATAGCTTTTAATTTTCAAGAACTTTTCATCAAATTTTCTACGGAAGGAAAGGAAGTTGAATTAAGGGGTATTGCAGGGAAACCAGGAAAGGTAATTAGCTCTAATGGTATGACAAAGCTTCTAAAAAAGGAACAAAGAGGTGTAATTGCACAATTATGTTCGCTAGATGTTTCCACATCGGAAACATCTATTTCTCCAGATCTCCAAAAAGTCTTGGACAATCATTCCAAGGTATTTGAGACTCCCAAAGGTCTCCCACCTATGCGTGATTATGATCATGCTATTCATCTGATTCCAGGAAGTGTTCCTCCAAACATCAGGCCATACAGATATCCCTATGTCCAAAAGAGTGAAATTGAACGTATGGTTGCAGAAATGCTAGAGGCTGGTATAATTCAACCGAGTCAAAGTTCTTTCTCTGCTCCAGTAGTATTGGTCCTCCAACCGAGTCAAGTCCTCCAACTCTTAAAGGATAACCTCGTCTTGGCACAGAATAGAATGAAACAACAGGCAGATCAACATCGCAACGAAAGAAGTTTTGATGTAGGTGATTGGGTATTCCTACGGCTACAACCATATAAGAAAATGTCCATCAAGCAAGCTAAGAAGGATAATAAACTATCACCAAGGTATTATTGTCCGTACAAGGTGTTGGAGAGGTAAATCCCCTCTACGGATAGAGACGATCCCTACTAGCCCAACAAGGGTCTAGCAACAATCACACAATGCTGCTATGCATGTTCCTAATTACAATTAAACAAGAGGTAAAGAGCACCTACTTGGATTCCAGCGCTGTCGTTTGACGAAGAGATGCTGCCTTCGCTCCTTCGCTTTGGCTGGTCACAATCCTCCGCGATCCCCGCGAATAGATACCTGCACACACGAAGAGGAAACAAACGCAAGCGTGAAATCTAATAAAAGCAACCATACATCAGTCAGAAAAGATGTAATTCACATTTAACCATTGCATGTACAAATGAGAATGGAACAATAGTAGCAGTCATCTATTATTAATCAAGACAGAGAAGAGTACAACCAAATGTTCTGACGTCGGTATCCTTCTCAGGAGGGGCCAGTCAGCAAGCGTCTCAAGCATTCACCTTTGGAAATGATTCTCCCAAGACAAGAAACTCTCTCTCACACAAGCAACACAAAACAACCTTCCCTAAGCTATCAATCACTTCCACACCTAGCACACCAAATACCTATAGTAGCAGCAATCTGAGCACTACAAGCTCTATACAATCCAAGCTATTCCAAACTAGCTGCTCATGGTAATGGTGGAAGTTTATATAGGAGAAGGAGCCTCCTAAAAGGGTGGAAGGATGAGCTTATCCTTGAGGGAAATGGTTACAAAGGGTCGAACAGACATGCCATAGAAGGGAGTCGATACTCACAAAGCCAACAACCACCCCTGGAGTTATCTGGAAGGTTGGATGTTGGAACAAATTCGCCCAAACAGGATCAGCGCGGATTATAAGGCGACTGACGCGCTGACGTCGCGCCTCAATAACTGGGAAAGTCATGTCAGCGCGACCCAATACAAAGGAGAGGTGCGCTGGCTCATAAAATGCGACCAGCGCGGAAAAGTGATGTGCTTCCGCGCTGGCAGCGCACTGAATACACTACAAGCCACCAGTCAGCGCGGATATTTTAGAAACAGACGCGCTGATGAGGAAAACTTTGGAAAAGTGGGTTTTGGGCCAGTTCAGAAGGCATGAACTTGATTATTGTGAATTCTTGACACAGTAGGGCGACTGACAGGAAGACAGTGACAAATTACTGTGTAACAGATGCCCCCTAAAGCATGAAGACCGAGAGAGTGGGAGGGGTGAAATGCTTTACAACACTTTGCCGAACTGGAACACCACCAGGAAGGACCGAATATCTCTGATAATCAAGTACATGCAGTCTAGGCATGGGCGCAGCCATCCAAAAGACATGCGACGAGGTCTGCGGAATGGACGCAGCCACCCAGCCAAAGAGACCAGAATAATAATAAGGTATGGTCGCAGCCATCCATGAAGACTCAGGTATGGGCGCAGCCATCCATCAATGAGTCATGTAATGATCATCCACAAAATCGCAACCTGGACCATAACAGACAGGGATCCAGGGTCTTGCGCTCCGTCCCGACCCGAACAAAGTACAAGTTCAAGCATGTGAATACATGAGTTGAAGTCGAACACGCATGAACATCGTCTGATTACCAGTCAATGATGAAAACTGTTAACAGACGCGAGAGGTACCACCAATAATGACAATGGCCCTCAAGGTACTATAGGTACAATCCGCGGCATGTGAATCAATGAGCTGGTGTCGAACACTCACGGAATCATTCGATCGGAGGCCAATGATGTAAACCTCGCGTCGAACACGAAGAACCTGCCATTAGGGCATGCAGGCTCTAAGGCACCTGAAGGGAGTCTCTAAGTCACCTTCCTGGATAATGAGCTGAAGTCGACAGGAAGTGACCTTGATCGAAGGTGGGCCATAATGTTTCCCACATCATCGACACGAGACAGAGGTAAAATGATTTGTGTGAGATAGCAGATGAGGTTGTATTATTGCAGAGGTCAACTTCTCTTGAACATATCGGCGGCACTACAGCGGATTTGGCAGTATTTGACATCAAATGAGTAGAGGGTATGATGACGGTGGCAATGAGCAAATGAGAGGTCAAATAGGATAACCCGTACCCACGGAGGTCAATTGTGAAACAAAATGAGAAATTCCCACCCGACACGAATGCAGACCAGTGCCATGTTCAAGAGCGACATACTGCCGACGCGACAATTGCAGTTCCATTTTCCCCACCATTTCTGGCAGGTACCCCGGTTATTTTTGGATGACGAGCTTGACAGGGATAGCATATGCTCGAAGAGTGTCATTTCGACAATGTCCGATGTCATCAAGTGTTTAACGAGCCTGACAAAGGAAAAACTCGGCGTCTTTTCTTGTTTAGAGAGTCTGAAAAGACAGCAGAAAAGGAGACTCCAGGGGGGTCCTTTTTCGTACAGTTGTGTCTCTCGAGCCCGAAAAAGTATAAAACTATGCCCGAAAGAACCACCCGACCATTACGATCGGGGAGTACTTTTCGTAAGTAGTGACTTCGACCCGAAAAAGTAGAAAAGCGGTCAGAAGTACGTCGTTTTGGAGCCAATTACGAGTTCGAAACGAAAAAAACCCGGCAATCTTTTTGAGTTTAAACGGTCAAAAAAAGAGCTTTAAAGGCGACTGCCTCTCATTTTTTTAACGAGTCGAGAGGGGGACTCGGCAATCTTTTCATCTTTAAACGGTCAGAAAAGCGCTGAAAGCAGACCTCCATTTTTATTCTCTTTAATGAGTCAAAAAGGGAAAAATACTCGGCAATCTTTTCACATTTTACGAGTCAGAAAAGAGCTTAAAGAAGACTCGTCCTAGAGGAACGAGTGGTATAAAGGGTAGTAACTGGTTCCGGTAATGGTGGAACTGTTCAAAACATGTAATGGTTAAGAGGCTGGCTAATAAAACCACTCATCGCTGCGGTTCCTCAGGAAAGGATAAACAACCAAGTGAGAGCATATGATCAGCCTAAGAGATGGTAGCAATGGAATGAAACAACCAAGGCTCATCTAGCAGAATTCAGCGGATAAAAATGGCAATCACGAGATGTAAATCGGGTATGGGTTCATTTTTACACAAGCTTGAACCGTGGAGAACTTTGCTTGGATTCGGTTTCATGTTTACACAAGCTTGAAACGAAAAACTATGCTTGTTATAAGTTCGCATGCCCCCAGCATAATAATGCAAATCGAGGTACATGCCCCCCAAGCTTCATTGCATTCGACAAAGTGGATGGAATGAAGGTTCACTTTCGAGATCTTGGAAAGACTCGACTGGGATTTTACGAGATCTTAATCAAAGACTCGATCTGAAAAGGGAGTTGTTTCATTTTTTTAATGAGGTTGACACAGTAAAAGAACTATCCTCATAACCCTTGTTTCATGTTTTAACGAGCTTGACACAAGATCAGGAACTATGCTCGAACACCTAGTTGCATTTTTTAAGGAGCTTGACACAGGAAAGCGAACTATGCTCCGACCAGACCCAGTTTCATTTTTTAAGGAGCTTGACACCGGAAAAGAACTATGCTCCACTAAACTGCCTCATAATGAATAGGAAGTGGAGGCCCCCAAGAAAGTGGCTCCGGAGGGAAGGCCGACATCTTGGAAATCAGGACCTAATGCCCCCAGGACACTATACACGATGGTGTCATCACTGGGTACGGGCACGGGATAGGTGGCCACGTAGTTGATTTGCGGCGAGGCAGATGCAACTTGTGGATGGAAGCCAGGAGGGAAGGACGAGTGCGCTGGAGGGGCTTGTGGACGAACGAACGATAATTGATTGAACGTCACGATTCTTCCGTCGTGTGGAAAGCAGACCACACGGAAAAGTGAAGAAACAAGGGCTCCCATGGCATACACATAATCACGACCAAGGAGAAGACTGAAGTCTAAAGAACCTTGGGTAACTGAGACGTCTATATAGACAGTCTTGCCGCCCAAAGTAATAGGAAACTTCGGGAGGATCCCTAATGGCTGACTCGTTCCTCCATCAAACGCGGTGAGATGCGGTGCGACGGGTACAAGCGATGGGGAACCCAAAGCTCGCTAAGTAGTAACGGGCATGAGACTAACCGATGCTCCTTCGTCTAACACAGTGCCGGGCAGCGCCTTATTACAAGCATAAGCGGTGACCCAGAAAGGCACATGGGAGGGAAGGGGAGGGGCATTCAAACAACTCCAATCAAAGGAAATGACCGAACTACTTGGTGGGGGAACCATATGGTTGCCCCCCTGCTCGAAAAGAACCGACTCTGAATCCTCGGGAGAGGTTGGGGTGGGAACACCATTATCAGGCTCCGGAGGATTTTCCGAGACGAGAAGAACATGAGAATTTTGCTCTTCCGAAACAGAGTGTTTGAGAGGAGGTGAACTCGAATCAACACCCTTTCCGACCAACGACGGGTCTGGAACAGGCTGGGAACAGCCAGGTTCAGGAAGAGGGGCCTGGACAAAAGGGGAATCTGAAGCGATCTCTTTGTCAACAGGGGCGCGATCTACAGCCGTGGAAAGACGTTGATAACCAGCGGAAATGGATTCGGAGGAGCAGCAAGACTTTCCAACACAGCAGAGGCTTTATCCATGAGCGGATAAAGGTGAAGGGGATGTTGGCCTTCACAAAGTCGACAGGGGATTCGAAGCTTCCCTTTCTCCTTACCATTCCCAACTGATGAGGTAGCATCGCCATGATCATCAGTGGACGATGAAGGGCGGGCCGGATTGTGAGACCAAACTTCTAATACCCTGGGAATGCCAGGACAATCACGAAGCAGATGGTCCTCCCTGCATAATCGACAAGGAAACTTAACCTTCTGCGAAGGAGCAAAAGGTGACCCGACTTGAGGTGTACTGGAGTCGATAACTGGACTTGAGAGGGGGACTGTGTGTGTAGGCTCTCCCTTAGGGGACTTCTTCTTCTTGGTCTTCCTCTTCTTCTTCTTAGCCACCTGGTTACTCACATCGAGAATTTCACCAGGCGAAGTACAAGAGGATGACGTAGAAGTAGGCGTCGAAGGGGAGAGATCCACCTTAGGATCAACATGATGTTGTTCAGGTGGAGGGACTGATGGACTAACAGCCAATACGGTAGGGACCAAAGAGGTTGAAAACAACCATACAGGCAACCCGACAGTTAGCCCTGGTAGGGACAACGTTGCCATATAAGGAGCACCAACATTCCCGAGAGGAGGGAAATGACCAGGATTCCCGTCAGGAGGGGAGCTTGGGTTGGTGAACCCCGGAAAAGTTTCCATCGCAAACGAAAATGAAACCTACTCAAGCTAACGCACACAAGATCTAACCAGGTGATGTTATCGTGGCCGAATAAACTTTTAAGACATAGGAACCAAACTTGACCTTTTCATGTTTCAAGAGTCGAGAAAAGGATGAAAAGATGACTCCAGTCTCCTTCGAATGTTTAATGAGCACGAAGTGACAAGACGCTCACAGGCACCTTTTCATTTAGGGAGTCTGAAAAGGATCAAAAGTGACTGCTCTGGAGACTCTAGGTATAGGGTTTACCAGGCGACCCGTAAAACTACTTATACACCTTAGCAATCGTATGAGAGCCAAGGACTTTCCGTACTGCAGTCAATCTTCCCGAATGCTGTGTTCGGTGCGTTATGGTTCACAAGGCGGCAGACTCAGCTTCCTATGGATAAAGGATAAAAGCCTAGTGGGGTCTCCCTATATACGCGACGGTACGTGGGAGCGCAGTCCGTGTTAGACCACTATCGAGTCACAGAAGGAGGAATCACCCAACCTAATGTGAAACAACAGTGACTATGTTTAAAGACGCCAGAACACGTCTCTAACCTAGACCTCTAGATATTTGTGTTTAGTTCCAATGCGTTTTTAGATTCATTCGGTTCATTTTATAGTTGATCTTGAAATTAAGTTTCGATTTCAGGCTCTATCGTATGTTCTCTCACAATTACCTAGATGCAAACTACATGCCAAAGAATACCATTTTGTTCAATGAATTCTAACTATGAGAAGGTTAAGAGCTTTTCAATCAAACAAAACGAAATCAAACAATCAAACAACCTAATGCAGCCAATGACAAAGAAATGAAACTTTTCTTTTGATAATGCAAATCAACAAAATGCTCTTTCCTTTGATTAACTATTGAATGCAAAAGATTTTAGTTCGATTTTCTTTTCAATGACATAATGCACTTACAATGAATTTTGAGGAACAGGAACACCAAGCAAAAAAGGATAAAATCACTTAATGAAAGCACACAAAGTTCCCAAGACACCAAAACAGTTTCTCCAAATCAAAGGAAAAAACAAAAGCTTGTACGAGCTATGTGATCTAAGCCCAACAAGGCAAAAAGGAATTCAAGCAAGAAGGAAGCAAGTGTGAACTGATCGATCCAAACAATTGTGATCTATGCTTGGTAGTGAAGAAATCGAATCAACATAAAAAAGTGGTTCAATAATCGACACTAAAAATCAACCAGCAAAAAGCAGTGAAAAAGCCTCAAGCAAATCAATAAGAGGGTTGTGGATGAACCTTGAATAGACAAGTAACCCAAGCAAACGGTTTCTCGATGAAACTTCTAAAGGGCTAGGTCACATGGTCTAAAAACACAAGACTCCCTCGAATGAAATCAAAGAGAGAGCGTCCCTTAACCAAAAGCAATCAAAACAAGCTAATGAGGGACAAGAAACAACAGGGGATAAGAAAGATTGATGAATTCAGGAGATAAAGTTATAAAAACAACTTTTAAGGAATCAGCGCAAGTTTTACACTAAAAACCCATGTCAGCGCAATTTTTACACAGACCACCCGCGCTGTCAGCGCGACTTTTGTCCAAAAAACCGAGCTGATCTCAGAAAAACGAGGTCAGCGCGACTATTAATCACACAGGCGCGATGACAGGGAGGACAAAGAAGCAGGTGTGCGACGTCAGCGCGGAAGAACACGGATAAAGCGCGCTGTCTCTAAAAACGAGGTCAGCGCGACTATTAATCGTGCAGGCGCGATGACAAGGATAACAAAGAAACAGGGGTGCGACGTCAGCGCGGAAGAACACGGATAAAGCGCGCTCTCTCTAAAAACGAGGTCAGCGCGACTATTAATCGTGCAGGCGCGATGACAAGGATAACAAAGAAACAGGGGTGCGACGTCAGCGCGTCTGTTCTGAATTAAACCGCGACGAAGGTGAAAACGAGTAGAATCAAGGCAGAAAACTCCCAAACCAAAGGTAGAAAGTCTTTTAACAGTCAAGACACTTCCCAGATGGACCCAGGAAGGCTATAAGCAGAAAAACAATCCCCAAAACTCGAAAAGAGAGAAAAATCAAATTCAAGCACAAAGAGTGGACACAAGAGACAAAACGCTGAACTCCCCAGCGGAGTCGCCAAATTGTTGGAGAGGTAAATCCCCTCTACGGATAGAGACGATCCCTACTAGCCCAGCAAGGGTCTAGCAACAATCACACAATGTTGCTATGCATGTTCCTAATTACAATTAAACAAGAGGTAAAGAGCACCTACTTGGATTCCAGCGTTGTCGTTTGACGAAGAGATGTTGCCTTCGCTCCTTCACTTTGGCTGGTCACAATCCTCCGCGATCCCCGCGAATAGATACATGCACACACAAAGAGGAAACAAACGCAAGCGTGAAATCTAATAAAAGCAACCATACATCAGTCAGAAAAGATGTAATTCACATTTAACCATTGCATGTACAAATGAGAATGGAACAATAGTAGCAGTCATCTATTATTAATCAAGACAGAGAAGAGTACAACCAAATGTTCTGACGTCGGTATCCTTCTCAGGAGGGGCCAGTCAGCAAGCGTCTCAAGCATTCACCTTTGGAAATGATTCTCCCAAGACAAGAAACTCTCTCTCACACAAGTAACACAAAACAACCTTCCCTAAGCTATCAATCACTTCCACACCTAGCACACCAAATACCTATAGTAGCAGCAATCTGAGCACTACAAGCTCTATGCAATCCAAGCTATTCCAAACTAGCTGCTCATGGTAATGGTGGAAATTTATATAGGAGAAGGAGCCTCCTAAAAGGGTGGAAGGATGAGCTTATCCTTGAGGGAAATGGTTACAAAGGGTCGAACAGACATGCCATAGAAGGGAGTCGATACTCACAAAGCCAACAACCACACCTGGAGTTATCTGGAAGGTTGGCTGTTGGAACAAATTCGCCCAAACAGGATCAGCGCGGATTATAAGGCGACTGACGCGCTGACGTCGCGCCTCAATAACTGGGAAAGTCATGACAGCGCGACCCAATACAAAGGAGAGGTGCGCTGGCTCATAAAATGCGACCAGCGCGGAAAAGTGATGTGCTTCCGCGCTGGCAGCGCACTGAATACACTACGAGCCGCCAGTCAGCGCGGATATTTTAGAAACAGACGCGCTGATGAGGAAAACTTTGGAAAAGTGGGTTTTGGGCCAGTTCAGAAGGCATGAACTTGATTATTGTGAATTCTTGACACAGTAGGGCGACTGACAGGAAGACAGTGACAAATTACTGTGTAACACAAGGTGTTGCAAAAGGTTGGTACTATGGCATACAAATTGGAGCTTCCTGCAGCTTCTCGATTGCTCCCAGTTTTCCATGTTTCATGTTTAAAGAAGGTTATAGGCGACAAGCTCCCAGTTCAAACAATATTGCCAGAACTTGACGAGGAAGGAAAAATTATGTTGGAATCGGAAGCAGTCACAGAAACAAGAACTCGACAGCTACGAAATCGATCAATTTCGGTGTGTCTTATCAAGTGGAAGAACTTATCCACTGAAGATTCCACATGGGAGGATGACAATTTTATATAGAAGTATCCAGAACTACTCAAGCGTTGAGGACAACACTTTTTTGAAGGAGAGGGACATGTTGGGTCCCTATAATACTAGTGATTACCCCATTACTATTGTAGTTATACCCCTTATTAATATTTTTGTGCCCCTATTTCCCCCATATTGTTATTATTGTGCCCCATAGAATCCCTCTATTGTTATTTTTGTGGCTTTATATTATTATTGTTAGGTCGACTGGGTTATATTGTGACTCCTTAGACTCCTGTATATAGAAAGGAGGTTTTGTCATTTGAATCATCCAAGAATTGTTCATTTATGTAATGTAAAGGAGGTTTCCCCCTCGAAGAGGCTGAATTCTAAGGCATTGATCTCTCTTTTCTTGAGCTGGTTTCATAACAGGTGGTGCTAGGGTGAGTTGTAGCTCACTGGGTGTTGGGGTTTCCGTTTAGTTGACTACTGAAGAATCTCGAGCGTTGGAGCGTCCATCCAGTGGGAGCTGGAGAAGAATTCTTTTCTAGATTCTAGGAAGTTGGAGCTTTATTTTCAATTAGAGTTGAAGATTAAAGAATTATTAGAAAAGCGTTTGGTGGTTTTTGACCCGAAGGGGATTTTCCACCTAAAATTTTTGTGCCTCCTATGTTCTTCTATTCACTGTTGTTACTGCATAAACATTAATGATAATTGAAGATTAACTAATGCTCTGAAAATATTTAAAAGTGCTAATTTCTAAGGAATACTGATTCACCCCACCCCTCTTAGTATTTTCCAACAATTGGTATCAAAGCTTGGTTCCTTCAGTAGCAGTTTAACAACTGGAAGGAGATCATGGAGCATACCAAGAATGATGTACCTCTATTCAATGAAAATAATTATGCACTCCGGAAAGGAAGAATGGAGGTCTATATCTTCACACAAGGTTACGAAGTATGGGACACTGTTCAAAATGGATTTACACCAACCACAGATGAATAAGGTAAGAAGAATTTGGTACATGATGCAAAAGCAAACAATATTATTATCAATGGACTTATTGAATCTGCTTATCATAAGGTGTTGGGTTGTAAAACCGCCAAAAATGTATGGGACAAGCTTGAGAATATATATGCAGGTGACTCAAATTTCAAAGAAGCAAAGCTTCAAATCTACAAAGCAAAATTTGAGAAACTCAGAATGAAAGAAGATGACAACATTGCTACATACTTCCAACACGTTGATGAAATAACCGACACTCTGGAAGGATTGGGAGAGCCTGTTGATGACAAGATTATTATACGAAAGATTCTTAGAATGTTACCAAGAAGATTCAACCCAAAGGTATCGGTCTTAGAATACAATGAAAATATGGACAAACTCGGCAAAGAGGAATTACATGGAGTTCTCATAGCATATGAAATGAGACTTGATGAAGAAGAGGGTACTTAGCATCTAGAAATTGTGTTCGCTGCATGTAAGAAAACCATAAGAACAAACAACCTTCAAAGGCAAAGACCTGCACCTGCACCTGCAAGTGTGAAGAAAAGGAAGATGATGAAGAAGGTTTTCTAGATGGAGAATATGCTTACTTTACAAGAAAACTAAAAATTGGTAAGGGAAAATTCAAAGGTAAACTTCCATTGATATGTTTAGGTTGTGGTGAGGTCGGGAATTTCGCAGCAAAATGTCTGAACAGAAGTGATGGAAACTCAAAAGGAAAGAAAGGCTTTAAGAAATTCAACAAGCAAGGCAAGAAGAAAGGATTCAAAAGGAAATTTCTCTCTAAAGAAGATAGCTCATCATTCAATGAAGACAGTGACAATGAAGAAGAAGCCAATGAGAGAGTATTGTTTATGGCCAAGCACATTAAACAAGAGGTATCAAACAACGAAGAAGAAGGGTTGGCCATAAAATAATTTTCTAAGGGGGCAATCAAGCTTATAAAAGAGCTCAAGGCTAAGAAGATCCATTCCAATACTCTTGAAGAACAATTTCAAGGTCTCAAAATTGAAGTTGAAGAACACAAATGTATTGAAGAGTCACTTCAAAAGAAGTTAGAAGAAAGCAACTGAGAAAGGGAAGCATTAGAAGTCGAAGTAGTCTCGCTACGTAAGGAAGTGAAGAAGGGAAAAAATGTCCAAAACTATGCCAACAGCTCAAGGGCGTTGGAAGAACTCATCAACAATCAACGATCTTACAACGACAAAACTAGTCTCAGTTACAAAGAAGAAGAAGTAGGACCTTCTACAACAAAATACAATGAACCTATGAGATCTGATAGGAATGTAGACTTCATTGAACAAGATTCGCAAGAACAGCCTTGGAAGACAATTCCCCGACGAAGATTTCCATCCATGTACTAACATATTTTTCATGGCTATTGTTATTCATGTGGAAAATTTGGTCATAAAGCTGTAGAATGTCGCACGTACCCTAGGAACCAATACAATTCCAGGAGATCTGTCAAATATGAACCTCCCAGGGCTCAACGAAACATCAATAGATTTGAACATTTAAGAAGTAATATTGAATGTTACAAATGTCGAAACGTTAGATGCATAGCCAGAGACTGCAAACTTGAAAATCCTCCAGAAGAATCTTCGAAGCCATAGAACGAACGAACATGGAAGAAGAAGAACACTGATAATTGTGCTCTTGCTCTCAAGGCTCAAAACAACAAATATGTGTGGTATGTTGATAGCGGTTGCTCAACGCATATGACTAGAGATAGAAAGAAATTTGTATCTCTAAAAGAGAAGAAGGATGGAACTGTGTCCTCTGGAAATGATGGATCTTCAAATGTTATAGGATCAAGTACCATTAGTCTCAAAGCAAAGATGCTCTAGCCAAGAATGTTCTATGGTTGGAAACATGAATCACAATCTGCTCAGTGTTGGACAAATGTGTGATCAAGGACACACAATGCTATTCAACTCCATAAAATGTGAAATCAGGAAAGGCAGGTATGGTAAAATTGTGGCTATAGCAAGTCGAGCTCCAAACGACATATATGTTATGGATGAAGCAACTAAAGCATGTCTACTAGCTAAAGAAGATGAAAGCTAGTTATGGCACAAATGAATGGGTCACATAAACTTTGAAAATCTTGTTAGGATAAGCAAAAAGGAAGCAGTACGAGAAATGTCGAAAATCTCAAAACCTTCCAACACACTATGTGAGGCCTGTCGGCACGGCAAGCAGACAAAATGTGGATTTAAAACAAAAGAACACTTTGCATCACATCCATTGGAATTGATACATACTGATCTATGTGGTCCTATGGGAACAAAAGGCTTAGATGGAGAATTATATTTCATGTTAATGATAGATGACTATACCAGGATGACAACCGTCAGTTTCCTAAAGAAAAAATATGAAGCATTTGAGTGCTTTAAGATCTACAAGGAGTTGGTCGAAAATGAAACTGATTTAAAAATAAAGTGTCTAAGATCAAATAATGGCAGAGAATTCACTTCCAAATTATTTCAGTAATATTGTGACGAAAATGGAATAAAAAGACAATTTTCAACAACACGAACACCTCAGCAAAATGGAGTTGCTGAAAGAAAGAACAGAACCGTACAGGAAATGGGTAGAACAATGTTGAAGGACTCAAAATTGGATGAAAAATTCTGGGTTCAAGCAATTGATACGACAGTCTTCATTATCAACAGAAGTCTTCTCATAAATAATTGCAATAAGACCCCATATGAATTATGGAAAGGAAAACTAGCTAATGTAAAATATTTCAAAATCTTCGGAAGCAAATGTTATATCAAAAGAGAAGATCAAAAGTTGGGTAAGTTTGAATCGCGTGTTGATGAAGGTATCTTTGTTGGTTACTCACGCAAAATAAAGGCCTATAAATGCTATAATCTAAGACGAAAAAAGATAGTGGAGAGAATAAATGTTACATTTGACGAAGATAGTGTTCTAATGAATAATGATGAGGATCTAGAATCCTTGAAACTTGAGACAGAGGATGAAAAAGGTACAGAGAAAATTCTAGAACAAGAAGCAACTGTAAACCAGGAAGAAGAAAATAATGATCAACAAGATATACAGGAACAACAACAAGAAGCTCCTCCAAAGAGAACAAAAGGATGGATTCAAAAGAACCATCGATCAAATCAAATCATTGTTGACATAAATGAAGGAATTGGAACAAGAAAAGGTCGACAGCTTCGTTCATCATAACAAGCTCACATTGCTTTTATAGCAACCTTTGAGCCTAGTATTTTGAGGAAGACAGCCAGAATGAACATTGGGTAGCAGCTATGAATGAAGAATTGGATCAAATGAACATTGGGTAGCAGCTATGAATGAAGAATTGGATCAAATTGAGAAGAATAACACCTGGGAATTAGTTCCACGACCAAAATATAAAAATGTCAATGGGATAAAATGGGTGTTCAGGAACAAATTGAATGAAGATGGACAAGTTACGAGAAATAAAGCAAGATTAGTATGCAAAGGATATGCACAAGTGGAAGGAATTGATTTCGACAAAACATTTGCACCAGTTGCCAGAATGGAAGCTGTCTGGATGTTTCTCCCCTATGCATGTTCAAGAAAAACAAAAGTCTACCAAATGGATGTTAATTCAGCATTTCTGAATGGAGAATTAGAAGAAGAAGTTTACATCGAACAACCTGAAGGTTTTCTACTATCAGAAAAAGAAGACTATGTTTGCAGGTTAAAGAAGGCTTTGTATGGTCTCAAGCAGGCTCCCAGAGCATGGTATGCTCATCTTGACGGATATCTACGTCAACAAGGGTTCAAGAAAGGTATTGTTGATAGCAATCTTTACGTACAAATAGATAAAGATAATTTAACAATCGTTGAGGTATATGTGGATGATATAATCTTTGGTAGCAATGATGATCGACTAAGTAAGAACTTTGCTACAAAGATGCAGAGTGAGTTCAAAATGTCTTTACTTGATGAATTGACATACTTCTTAGGGCTTCAAATATCTCAGCAAGAGAAAGGAATATTTATATGTCAAGCCAAGTACATCAAGGAAATGCTCAAGAAATTCAAAATGGAAGATTTCAAACCCGTCCTTACTCTGATGGTAATAGGTTGCAAATTGAGCATAGACGACACATCTAAGGATGTGGATTAGAGGCTGTACAGATCTATGATTGGTAGTCTTCTATATGTAATAGCCTCCCAGCCAGATATTATGCAAGCAATTGGACAAGTAACAAGATTCCAAGCAGCACCAAAAGAATCACATATTATTGTCGTCAAAAGAATTCTTCGATATCTAAAGGGCACAACAGAATATGGCTTGTGGTATCCCAAGGGAAACAATCTCATTATTCAAGCCTTTATAGATGCATATTGGGCAAGAAGCGTTGATGATCGTAAGAGTACTAGTGGAGCAGAATTCTATCTAGGTGGTTGTCTCGTATCATGGTTGAGCAAAAAGCAAACCTCAATCTCATTATCCACAGCAGAAGTAGAATATATCGCGGCAGCAACTTGTTGTACTCAAGTTCTCTCGATGAAGAAAACTTTTCAAGATCTTTAGGTCAAGTTTGATGAGCCTATTCCCATATTTTGTGATAACACCAGCGCCATCAGTATCTCCAAGAATCCTATGATGCATTCCAAAGCGAAGCACATTCCAATTAAATATCATTTCGTTAGAGAGAAGGTCGCTGAAAACAATATCAAGCTTGAATATGTTGGTACAAAATAAAAAATCATTGATATCTTCACTAAACCTTTACCTCGTGAAGCATTTGAATATCTTCGTCAAAGCTTGGGATCCTCCCAAGTTCTCATTAGATTTTCCTTATTCAAAAAATAAAGGGGGAGTGGAAGTGCGTACAGGTTCGTAGGATGGTTGCATTTCAGGGGGAGATACCCTTTGCCATTGATGTCAAAGGGGGAGAGAAAGCAGTAGGAAGAGGTGCCCTGATCGCAGGGGGAGTACTTGTGTTGCCATCAATGCCAAAGGGGAATATTGTTGATCTAAATATTATCTGAGGTTGTCATTGATGTCAACCCAAGCAGCACCAGGGGCTACCCTGATCTTGCAAGGGAATTTTGACTTGAAAACTTACTCTATTTTGAGTCAAGGATCTTCTAGATAGATTCTACTTGTCGAGATGTTTCCGTTGATATATGGCACGCCAAGTAATTCTTCATGGTTTGAGAGATATTCATGTTTGAAGTTAGTAACCCCAGTTAGTGGGCTAAAACCCTATGGGGTTGTGGCATGGCACTCATAATTGGTTTTGGTCATTGACTAGTCAATAATTAATAATTTTTTAGGCTCCTAAAATCCCTCCAACATACTCTATAGAAGCCCCTCTCAACTCTATAAAAAGAAATCTCATATATCCTCCAAATGAAGTGATCATGGCATCTTCGCTATAACTTCATTTCTGCAAAGTCTTAGATTCTAAAATTAAACCCATTTGATTCACAATCCTGATGAACGTCGTGACCGAATTTCATATCTTGGTTTGCTATATTTTCGGAGATATGATCTGTGGAAGTTAGGGTTTTTGCAGGCTATCGAATTTCATCTCAAAGAAGTGACCTTGGGAAAATTGTCATAACTCTCTCTCTGAGAAGAGGATTGGAATTCTGTAAAAAGTAGTAGATAGTGCACAGACTGTAGTTTTCTGTGTATCAATTTTAGAGCTGAAGGAGAAAATAGTGACATGTGGCACATCGTACAAGTTCGCTCTACTGAATTAGTCCTTAATTAGGTCATTGTGAGAGATTGGTCATAACTTTGTCTTGAAGAGTCTAAATCGGGTCAGACCTGTGGCATTGGAAAGAAGACTCAGCAGGATTCTACAGGACTGAAGATCACATGTTTTGGATCTGAAATCGTAGAGATACATCAAATTAAATATCGTGCACCTAGAAGGCAAGAAAAACTAGATCAAGTGTTGTCAAGGGGTGCAAAGGACCAGACTTTCTAGGGCAGCAAAGAGCAAGGTGCAGTAAAATGATGTAGCAGAGGTAAGCTACAGGTAAGTATCTTCTGTATATGCATGTTCATCTCCTAATTGCATTAGTTTCTTTGTATTCTAATTTTTTTTTTTTTTTAGCACTGATATATGCTCTGCAGGATGAGGTAAGTTTTGCTATTATCATGTCATGGGTATTTCCTTGAAGACTTTTTGCAGGTATTATATATTCATCAAGAGAAGACTCAATGCATAATCTAATGTTCTAAAGAATGAGAAAGGGTAGCATGACAAGAGCAGCAATCAAGGTGCATAACAGCAGTAAGAAGTTCACCACATGAAGTCTTCAAGTGGGTAGCACTGCATACAGACATTGTAAAAGTATCATTGTACAGAGTCTTTGTAAAAGCATCATTGTAAAAGTTGTACAAGTGTCTATCTACCAAGAGTTGAAGAGGCAGTGTCGAGAGGTCTAGGATCATCATTAGGTGGTTGTGTCATAGTTGGGGTTATGATCTAGTGTGTCTTCTTCTTCTACATCATTCTATATCATTGTAAAGTGGACCATTTTCCCTGGTACGGGAGTCCATTCTTATTTTATTCTTCTATAGGGTGGTAGGGTGGTGCTAGGTTGGTGCATGAAGTCACCAACAGGTTCAAGCCTGTGAAAACTTCAGGGTGGTAGGGTGGTGCTAGGGTGAGTTGTATCTCATTGGGTGTTGGGGCATCCGTTCAGTTGACTACTAAAGAATCTCGGGCATTGGAGCATCCATCCAGTGGGAGCTGGAGAAGAATGCTTTTCTAGATTCTAGGAAGTTGGAGCTTTCTTTTCAATTGGAGTTGAAGATTAAAGAATTATTAGAAAAGAGTTCGGTGGTTTTTGACCTGGAGGGGGTTTTCCACCTAAAATTTTTGTGCCTCCTGTGTTCTTTTATTCACTGTTGTTATTGCATAAACATTAATGATAATTGAAGATTAACTAATGCTCTGAAAAGATTTAAAAGTGCTAATTGCTAAGGAATACTGATTCACCGCCCCCCTAAGTATTTTCCAACAAATACCACATCTCATATCACTATTATTGCAGAAAAAATTCTCATCACAAGTTGAGGCAATAAAAATTGTGATGAAGCTAGAAGCATCACCGAAACATGATACTCACATAGGAGTTCAGTAGATACAGACCCAGTTAACGAGCTTACACATGGAGCTACAAGATTTAATGAAGGGAAAACAAATTCGACCTGATACGCGCTCAGACATTTGGTGCATCAAGTGTAAAGTGGAAGGTCACTATAAAGACCATTGTCCTTCCTATCTCAATATTTTCCTAGTCGGGGTCCTAATCTTCTGAAGTCAGAACCTAGTCCTAGACCAAGTACTAGATCGAGTGTCTGGTGTAGTACTTGTCGAGTTGCAAGCCAACACCCGACTAACCATTGTTATTTGTTACAGAAGTATGTGCAGGCGCCAAAGCAATTATTTTTTAACTTCTACCAGTTAATAGAACACGACAAAATAAATTGTCACATCTATGATTTTATGATAGAGAAAACAGCGGCATACAAAATGCAACTTGAAAGCCATACACAAGAAGACCATTTTTCACCTACGGCCCGCAGAGGATTTCAGGGCCAAGGACGCGGTCGAGGAGGGGGCGTTGGATGAGGTAGGGGTCAGATTATATGTTATAACTGTGGCGAAGCTAGACATTTTGCGCGAGATTTTCAGAACCCCACTACCCCTTCCTGTAAGTATTGTAGGCAGTTCGACCATGTGATAAAGGATTGTCCTGTTTTGATGGCTAAATTGCAGGAAAAGAAGAATAATCAGCCAGTGCAAAACTTGCAAATGATGAGGGCCAAACCACGTGAAGATGATCCAAGTGTTAACATAGTGACACAAAGTGGCGCAGCTACAGGAGAAGATAAAATAGAAGGAAAGAAGCCTATAACAGATACATGGGTCAGGAAGGCTGGAGAAAAGAGTATCGGGTTCAATATGCAGAGGGAGAAAGAAACCTTCATGGAAGCAAAGAAGAGTTTCATGGACCCAAGAGCTTCAACATCAAAGACACGGATACAACTAGTACCACGGAAGGATAATCTTGAAGTGGTTACTGTGATAGAGAACCCTGATCCGACCATTCTGAAGTCCTTTCTCCAGACCTGTATGAAGTTGCTAAGGGATCAAAAAGCAATGGAAGGATTACAAGAACTAATCGACAACTATGCTACTAAAGAGAAGCCACAACCTAAACAATGCACAGTAAACAAAGTCAACAAAAATAAGAAAAGAATTGGCCAAAAATGTGATTAATTACGCAGATTGGTGAATTCGAAATGGATCAAGTAATTCTGGACTTGGGATTGGATGTGAATGTATTACTGAAGCAGACTTGAGAGCGGATGGGGCAACCAAACCTACAATGGTCATCGATTCAACTGTGCAGGGTCAATCAACAAAAAATCATCCTGATGGGTTGATTGCAGTGCGTTTTTGTGGACATTGAAGGAGCAAGCGTGATGGCGGATTTTGAAGTGGGAGTGGATGGGGCAATCAAGGCTACAATGGTCATCAATTTAGCTACACATGGCCAATCAACAAAAAATTATCTTGATGGGTCAATTTCAGGGCGTTGTTGTGGACATTGAAGGAGCAAGAGTGATGGCGGATTTTGAAATCATTGAGATTGTGGACGATAGTAATCCATATCTGTCTTTACTCGGAATCGATTGGGATTTTGATATGGACGCCATAATCAATCTGAAAAGGAGAAGTATGGTATTCGAGAAGAATGGTACCAGGGTCGTTGTTCCTTTGGACCCATCTGAAGGAGCACGGTATACAGAACCTGTCCGCAACGAATATGGCGACGAAGATATTGACCATATCTATAAGTTAACTGCGCAAGATGAGGATTGGATCAACCCCACTACAGATGGGAGGATAAGTGGGGAAAGGATAGTTCTTGTTTCTCGGACTTTGATGAGGAATTGGAGAACTGGCAGAACCAGTTGCAAGAAGTTTCTACTTTGCGCTATAATAGACTTACAAAATCTCTTCACTGCATCTCAACAGAGGTACGCAATCTACCTTACTATGATGGGCTAGGTGATGTCATCTTATTTCTTGATGAGTTTGAAAGGGATGTATCGGAAGAACAACGATTCAAGGCCTTGGATATAGATTTGAGGGCTACACCTATGCAATGGTGGGGCACGCATAAACACAATAATGGAGATTGGAAGGAGTATCTCCAATTGATGAGACTCAGGTTTGGTCATGAAAACACAAGGTTCACAAAGAATTATAATGGTAAGGATGATCCCTGAGAACACTTGTCTCGTTGGACTACAACATGGGGCAAAGAAACTCGACCAGAATGGGTACATATATTTGTTCACACTCTGGATGTGATACTGATGAATTGGTAAATCAAAGCAGTATTTTTCCTGACACCAAATGAACCAACGACTTGGGTACTACCCGATTGGAACGTGCAATTACAGCATGCAATCAAATGCTATAATATGACTGCAGAGGAGGGCAAGGAAGATCCACACAACATTAACATCCTTGAATAAGAAGTACAACACGAGGTTGTGAGACCAGAAGTTGAGATACATGACATAACACAACCTATTAAGACGAGGCAAGTCAATATAGGCTCAAAGGCGGAGCCCAAATTTGTGCGCATTGGAGATTACTTGTTGGGGTCCAACCCTAACCCCTTTATTTATTTAATAAGCCCAATGGGATAAGTCATAGTCATAGTTAGTTAGAGAGTAAATAAAGCATGCATTAATAATTGTAAGTGGTTGAACCGAATTAGAGAAAAGGGACCACAGTTAGTTGTAAATGGGCCATAGTTAATAAATAAGGTGGTTAACCCGTGTTATGCAAGGGACCACTAGTAATTAGGGTTTTGGATGTCATTTAGCTATAAATAGTCTTAGTTAGTAAAGGAAAGATCATCGAGTCTTATTGTAATCAAGCTCTTCTCTGTTGGAGGTTGCCCCCTTGAAGAAGCAAGTGAACATTGAATCTATTTCTGAATAATAAAATACTTGCTGATTTTTCTCATTTTATTTTGCATTCTTGGCTATATTTCTTCGCATTTCTGGTATTCTGGAATTTCTTGCAGGTCAAGAGCATAAAAAGTGGTATCAGGGCACTTTCCAGGCCTTGTTGTACCTCCAACTTTCCTAGATTTTTTTTAGGCTAGAGATGTGTTCCAGTGTCTTTAAACCATGGGATCTGTCATTAAGCGCATAAACCTGCAGATTTGGGAAGGCATGCACGCAGGAACTATGAGAGGTGATCACACTTGATGGACTCCCTTGTAACCTTTGTGGCTACCCTTTCAAGTAGTAGCGCATTAGACAGAACTACGCACAGACTGCACTTCCACGTACCCTTGGGTATATTGGAAGCCCCCTAGGCTCACCTGATACCTAGCCTTAGATAATCTGTCGGTCATGTTACTATTACAGTACATTGAGAACAACACTTGGGGAGATTACTCATGTGTACAACAGGGTAATTGGGTAGTACGGCTAAGGGTACGGTTGATCCTCCTTAGGTAGCGCCCTCAAAGATTAGGTCGAGTACTATTGTTAGACCCTTGTGTATATTGCAATCTATAGCACATGACACTCCTTTGTGAGCATAGTTCCCTCTACTATCTAAAGATCGCCCACTACCTTATCTTGCAGATCAGATCTAGCAGTTGGGATTCTGCCGTCGCAGTGCAAATCAGATCCAACAGTTAGGGTTCTGCCGCCACTGTACAAATTAGATCCAACAGCTAGGGTTCTGTCGCCGTCGTGCAACTCACATTCAATAGTTGTGGTCTCATAGTGTCGATTAGACTTTTTGTGCAATGAGGCCTATGGCTACTATAGACTAGGACCTACTTTCGTAGGACATTGTGCAGGATCAAGTTTTCTAAAATTTAGCCACTGCAATATTGATCAACATCGAGTAAAAATCCTTTCAGAGTAACAAAGAAATGTATGAGACCATCCCGAGATGCTTGTAAGAGAATTAGCCCATAAGCTTCAGGATGAAGAGTTGATCGCAGTGGTACCATTCACTTGTTAGCCTTAATTTTCTGGCAGTCCCAAATTTTTCTAAAGTGACTTCAAGTGACCCCCACCAATAGATTCCTGAGCTCGCCCTCTTTCCAAGAAGACTACTCTTCAGTAATTGACCGGGTTTTGTGTATGGTAGGTACCAGATCTCAAGTCATGGCCTATGAGAAGATCGAGAGCCTTAAAAAAAGGTTGGATGAGTTCCAGGGCAATATGGATTGAATTACCTCACAGCTTTCACTTCTCACCAATATAATGTAGAGGTCTCATCGGGAGGAGCATAGTGTTGATGAACACCTCAAGGAGCATCTAGCCCTCACATTCACTTACATGGAAATCATCAATATTCCCACCCTCATCCACCCAAGCTGGACATGTACAAATCTAATGGCTCTAATCCTGTAGTATGGGTAGCACAAATGGAACAATATTTCTCCCTTAATGATATTTGTGAAGATCACACTAAACTACATGTGGGGGCCCTTTACATGGACCAAGAGAGATGGAAATGGTGGCAGTGGCATCATAAATGTTATCCCATGAACATAACTTGGCACATGTTCCCAAAAGCCCTATGTGACTGCTTTGACAGGGAATCTAATTTTTTGGGCCGTCTCGCTAAGCTCCGACAGATAGGCACAATAAAAGACTACATTGCAGCCTTTGAGACATTGGCCATCAGAACTAATGGTCTAGGATATGACTTCAAGTTTGAGTGTTTCATCAGTGGTCTCAAAGAAGCCATCCAAGCCCATGTCCGGATCCACCACTGATCCGAATTGGATCCTAAATAACTCTTTAAGTTTTCATAACTCTGTAAAATTCATGCCAAAGTTTCAAAGTCTTACAAAGGTCGATCTTAGAAATATCCTCGAACAGTTGTAATTTGTGAGCAGCGCCAAGCAATGAGGACCCTCAATCAAGCGCACAGACCGTTGGCCCATGGTAACGCGCGCTGGCACGAAACAGCAAAATGGGAAGTCCTTTTGAAAAACGGGGGAGGTTTCTAATATGCGATTAGCTAATCGCATATCACCGGGAAAACCCCTCAAAGAAGAAAAATCTCCAACCGACCGGACCCGAAATGTCAAAAACCGTACAGAATTCGTCGGTTTCGTCAGAGGCGGGTCCCACACGAAAACTGACAGGATATCAGAAGGGCTTCAAGCGGTAAGCGGTTTCAACCGAGTCCCACCCGATGCCACACACTAGGTGCCACGCATCCAGCGGAAGAGAGAGAAAACCACTCACATCAGATGGGTAAACTTCATGCAACTTACCCGCCCGATATGGACGGAGAGGATCTGGAGGCTCCAGATCGACGGCGGACATGCAATCCAATGGATGACCGAATTCAACGGGGTAAACAGGCCGAGTTGTATAAAGTTTGAAGTCCAGCATGAACGATGAGTTGGCAGAGGAATCGCATTCGCGGGAAATCTGGGAGTTAAACGGAAATAATGACCGTTCAAACATTTCCAAGAGAACTGACACTCAGTTTGTTATGAAACAGGTGGCCACATCCCTATAAGGCGTTACACAGTGATGATGACGCAGAACAGAGGAATTCAAATGGACAGAGGCAGGAGAACCAGAGTTTCGGGAAGCGGAAACGAACAATCAGAAAATAGATTGGCTTTAAAGCCACGAATTGACAGAGACAAAGTAAGCAAGAAAGAGAGTAAGCCAAGAGCAGAGAATAGAGGGAAGAAGCCGAGATAACCTGAAGGCAGCATCGAGCCAGACAAAGCCAGAGAGAGTCAGAGAGTCTGTGTACTCCAAAGAAGGCTTGAGAGGTTCAAGCGAACTCCTCTGTACATGCCTGTCATGTATGAGTCGGCTCATACTACTTTGACCCATAGAGGTCGAGTTTTAGTAAGGAGAGTCTGTGTACTCCAGAGACTTGGGGGATCCAAGTCCAGTCCTACTGATTTATATCTGTTGATTGAGACTCAAATTAAGCTCACTGTTGTAAAAAATCTGTTTTGAAAACATAATAGAGAGGCTACCACTAAAGGCTGGACTAGGAGACGTAGCCCAGGAGCATTGGGTGAACTCCTTATTAAACTTGTCGTGTTTACATGTTTTCTTGTTATGTTTTCTCTAACTGCTTCAGTGTCTATGTATTTTGCAATCTCATCGATCCATTGCATAAAGTAACATAGGCACATCAATGCACATGAGTCTGTAATACCTTTAATTCTTTGTCCTGGATAAATTCCAGATCAAGTGGTATCAAAGCTGTAGGTTACTAAGGTTAGACAAGCCTGTGCTAGATTTTGTTGTTGAATGCTAACTAGATCAAATCTTAAATTAGGAGAAGGATAGTTGGTTGAAACTAACCCTGAAATTGGAAGAGTCTATCCTAAAGGGAAAATGTCAGAAGAAAGTCCCTTGGAATCAAACCCTCAGTTCATGGATAGTTTCCTGACCATGAGAGCCATGGTAGAGGAAATGTATAGAGAATTTAAGAAAGGTAGAGAGGAAGATGCATCAAACTCCAAACGAGATAAAGGAGCAGAAGAATCTCTCCTCCATGACCACTCTAAAGGCAAAGGGAAAGAAGAAAAACTTCCCACACCTCCCAGTAGCCCTGAAAACAAAAAGAAGACATCTTTGATTAAATTAGATGTTAAATTTGATTTACCAATATATGATGGAGAGTTGAATGCAGAGAAGCTAGATAATTGGATTAGATAGATTGATGTTTATTGCAGAGTGCAGAGCATTGATTCAGACAGTAGTAAGATTCAGCTGGCCAGCCTACGCCTTGGAGGCACTGCCTTGGTATGGTGGGAAGGCAGGACACAAGCTGACATGAAGAAGCATGGTAAAAAAAAATTTGTCTGGAGTGAATTTGTTTCTGCAATTAAAAATAAATTCTATCCACTAGCCTATATGCAGCAAGCCATGATGAGTTGGCAAACTCTTCGACAATTAAAAGGGCAAAGTGTACAAAGTTACACTCAAGAATTTAGGAAAAGAGCTTTGATTCTAGGAATTTCTTTAGACTCACTTGAAACTCTGCTGAAGTATATAGGTGGTCTACACAGTTACTTAAGGCACACTATTCTCATGTTTAATCCCACTAGCATAGATGAGGTATCTATTCAAGCTACACATCTAGAGGCTAGAGGTAAGAATGTGATCCCAGAAGTTGGGGGATCATCAAAACCCACTTCAAGCAAGAATAAGGAGAAAAGAAAACATAAATGGAAAGAGAGGAAGACAAATACTGTACAAAAGACCAAATCTTCATGTACTCACTGTAAAAAGGATGGGCATGATGATGAACATTGTTGGATTCTGCATCCAGAGCTGAAACCCAAGAAGTACGATGGCAAGAAGAAGAAGACTACTGCAGCTATTCAAAAGGATTTGGGGTCAGACTCAGGAGATGAAAGAACAATTGCAGCCACAGGTATAAAAGGTAAAAATTCTAAAGCATCTACTAGTAACTCTGCATAATCTACTGACAATGAAGAAAATGAGAGGAAAAGACATGAGCTTTTTCATATTAGAGTTGTTTCCAAGCACCAAAAGATTGATACTTTGTTTGATAGTGGCTCACAAGTAGATTTAATTTCTGAAGCAATTGTAAAGAAGTTGGGATTACTAACCACACCTCACAAAAAGCCATATCCATTAGGTTGGTTATGTGATAAAGCACAGCTACAAGTGACTAGACAATGTAAACTTAGGTTTTCTTTTGGGTCAGCATTTGTAGATGAGGTTGAGTTAGATATTGTTCCCTTGGATATATGTGCAATTATTTTAGGAAGTCCTTACTTGTATGATAGAAAAGCTATTTTCTATAGAGCTGAAAACAAGTATCAACTCGTTAAATATTGTAAGAGCTCATAAACTCAAGAATAATTATACTCTCATAAACTCAGGGCAAATGAAAAGAATTGTAAATTCATGCAAACAATTTTTACTGATGGTTGTAAAGGAAAAGAAACCTGACAAAACCAATGTATTTGAGGGCTGTAATGCTAAATAGCAAGATGATTTAGAAAAATTTGTTTCAGAATATGATATACTATTTCAAGAACCTAAAGGTCTGCCACCCAAAAAGGAAATAGTACATGATATTAATTTGCAGCAAGATGCTCCATTGCCTAACATCGGAATGTACAGGTTGTCCGCTTTAGAGAATGCAGAAATCAAGAAGCAGGTACAGGAGCTGCTCGAGAAAGGGTTCATAAGACCTAGCACATTGCCTTGTGGGTCTCCAATTGTCTTGGTGAGAAAGAAAGATGGCTCATGGAGAATGTGCATTGATTACCGAGCACTGAATAAGATAACGATCAAAAATCGTTATCCCCTTCCTCGCATAGATGATCTATTAGATCAGTTGAAAGAAGCTGTTTATTTTTCCAAGTTGGACTTGCATAGTGGCTATCATCGGGTCAAAGTTGCAGGGCAAGATGCATGGAAGACTGCTTTCAAAACAAAGCAGGGATTGTATGAGTGGTTGGTTATGCCTTTTGGCTTAACTAATTCTCCTGCTACTTTCATGAGAATAATGAATGATGTACTCTGTTGGGTACCTATAATACTAGTAATTACCCCATTACTATTGTAGTTGCATCCCTTATTAATATTTTTGTGCCCCTAGTATCCCCATATTGTTATTACTGTGCCCCATAGAATCCCTCTATTGTTATTTTTGTGGCTTTATATTATTATTGTTAGGTCGGCTGGGTTATATTGTGACTCCTTAGACTCCTATATATAGAAAGGAGGTTTTGTCATTTTAAGCATCCAAGAATTGTTCATTTATGTAATGTAAAGGAGGTTGCCCCCTCGAAGAGGTTGAATTCTAAGGCGTTGATCTATCTTTTCTATCTTTTCTTGAGCTGGTTTCATAACATTTGGTTTCAGAGCTATGGATTCTAAGGTTTCGCTGCTCCAAACAGGTCATCGTGGCATTTTCGCTATAACTTTTTTTCTGCAACGTTTCAGAAGTTGAAAAAAAATCCATTTGAGAAGAAATCGCGTTGAACCTTGGGTCCAAATTTCTGAGATTTTCGTGCTATATTTTCAGAGATATGATCTGAGGAAGTTGGTCTTTTTGCAAACTCCTGAATTACATTCCAAACAGGTGACCTGGGGAAAATCGTCATAAATTTCTCTCTGGGGATCAGTTTGAAATTTCGTAAGAAGGTACAGAAAGAGGACGGACAGTAGTTTCTTGTATGCATTTTTCAGATCCAAAGGTCAAAACAGTGACTTGTGGCACGTCGTACAAGTTAGCTCTACTGAACAAGTCTATAATCAAGTCACTGTGGGAGATTTCGCATAACTCTTCCTTGGAGAATCCAATTTGGGTCAAACTTGTGGCATTGGAAAGAGGACATAGAGGGCTACTGCAGGTCACAAATTCAGAACTAGATGATTGGAAAGTACAGAGATACATCAGAGGCAATATCGAGCTCCTACAAAGTGAAAAAAGGTGTGTAGATTTTCTTAAATTTTTGCTTAAGCTAAGTTTGAAAATTTATTTTGAAGGAATTCAAAGGGCATAGTAGAGAATTATTATGGATAACTGATGCCCCGAGGAAAGAAAATGCAAACACCTAGTAAGGAACCTGAAAGCTCTAGCATGACTCATGAAGAAGAGGAAGAAATGCTACATGATATATAAAAATTACAAGAAAAAGTGCAACAAATGTCACTATCACAAAAGCTAACAGAAGCTAAGATAAATGGCGTGGAAGCTAAGATGAAGGGCATGGAAGCTAAGATGGACAACTTGAAGATAGATTTGAACATAAATTTGAAGACAGGCATGGCAGATTTGAAGACAGATTTGACAAATTTTCTACAAGAAATACTTACCAATGGTGAAAAGGTAGTAAAGGAAACTCATGATGCGAACAAAAGAAATGTTAATCATGATTTCTTAGACTCTAATGTGGGATCGAAAACCCACCATATCCCGAAAATTGATATGAGTAAGTTTGATGGCAAGGATCCCGCAACATGGATATTACAAATGGAGCAATTTTTCGATCTCAATAATGTGCAAAACACACAAAAGACACGTATTGCAACTTTATATTTGGAACCAAATCAGTTTGTATGGTATCAATGGCTTTGTTCTCGTAAACAATTTATCACTTGGGCAATTTTTATGGAAGAATTGATAGCACATTATGAGGATACAGAAAGCAACACTTTTTTTAGCCAATTGATAAGTCTCAAACAAAAGGGTTCAATAATGGAGCACATTGACGAGTTCCAAAAATTGAACATAAGGGAAAAAGATATTCCAGAGGAGCATAGGATTGATGTGTTCATAGGGACTTTAAAGGATAATATCCAACATGATGTTCGCCTTTGGGAACCCGATTCATTAGAGAAGGCATTCAGGATAGCAAGAAAAATGGAAAGCAAAATTATGGCAACTAGGAAGCATACCACTCACAACTATAAAGATGGAAGTGTGGTTGCTCTTAGTCTTCCACAACCTATAAGGTTGACACCACAGCAATTGGAAGAAAAAAGAGCAAAAGGGCTTTGTTACAGTTGTGATAGCAAATACACTAAAGGTCATAAGTGTGCTGAGAAGAAATTATTCTACATAGATTGTGAAGAGGAAGAAGAAAAGGTGCAAGAAAGGTCAAAAGAAGAGGATATACTCCAGGAACAAAGCCTAGATAAAGAAGAAATGAATCCGACCATATCTTGTAATGCATTGGTGGGAATTACCACTCCTCAAACCATCAAGATAGAAGGACAAATCAAGAAGAAAAAGGTACTAGTGTTGATTGATTCAGGAAGTACCCACAATTTTATTCATTGTAAGGTAGCAAAAGAATTAAATTGCTTCTTATACCCAGCACCAGAGTGTCAAGTGATGGTTGCAAATGGAGGAACAATAAATTACTCTGGAAAGTGCCATAATATCAAGCTATCGATGGGAGAATATGTAGTGACTAGCCCAATTCTTTCCATTCCAATGGGAGGTGCTGATGTTGTACTAGGAGTACAATGGCTACAATCCTTCGGTACAATAACTTTCAATTTTCAAAAACTTTTCATGAAATTTTCCGTGGAAGGAAAGGAAGTTGAATTAAGGGGTATTGCAGGGAAATCGGGAAAGATAATTAGCTCTAATGGTATGACAAAGCTTCTAAAAAAGGAACAAAGGGGTGATTTCACAATTATGTTCGCTAGATGTTTCCACATTGCAATCATCTATTTCTCCAGATCTCCAAAAAGTCTTGGACAATCATTCCAAGGTATTTGAGACTCCCAAAGGTCTCCCACCTATTCGTGATCATGATCATGCTATTCATTTGATTCCAGGAAGTGTTCCTCCAAACATCAGGCCATACAGATATCCTTATGCCCAAAAGAGTGAAATTGAACGTATGGTTGCAGAAATGCTAGAGGCTGGTATAATTCAACGAGTCAAAGTTCTTTCTCTGCTCCAGTAGTATTAGTGCAGAAGAAGGATGGATCATGGCGCATGTGTTCGGATTATAGGGAGCTCAACAAGGTCACTATATAAGATAAATTTCCCATTCCCGTCATTGATGAATTATTGGATGAATTGCATGGATCAATTTACTTCACCAAGTTGGATCTTCGTTCAGGATATCATCAAATCAGAATGAAGACTGAAGACATTCTGAAAACAACATTTAGAACTCATGAGGGTCATTATGAATTTTTGGTCATGCCTTTTGGCCTTACCAATGCACCTTCAAAATTTCAAGGTTTGATGAATTCCATTTTCAAACCATTCCTTAGAAAATTTGTGTTAGTATTTTTTGATGATATACTAATCTACAGCAAGTCTTGGAAGGATCATGTTGAACATGTTGGCAGGGTGCTACAACTATTGGAGGAGAAACAATTATATGTAAAAAGATCCAAATGTTTCTTTGGAGTACAAGAGGTGGAATATCTGGGTCATATTGTATCTCATGAAGGAGTTAAGGTAGACCCTAGCAAAATTAAAGCCATTAAGGAATGGAAAATCCCCACATCCATAAAGCATCTGCGAGGATTTCTCAGGTTGACAGGGCATTATCGCAAGTTTGTTAAGAATTATGGGAGAATAGCAGCACCTCTAACAACATTATTGAAGAAAGATGCATTTTCATGGACTCCAGAAGCAATAAAGGCCTTCGAACATCTTAAAGATGCAATGTGCCAAGCACCGGTCTTAGCTACACTGGACTTCACAAAAACCTTTATTGTGGAATGCGATGCTTCAAGAAATGGAATTGGTGTTGTTTTAATGCAAGATGAAAGACCCATTGCTTTTGAAAGTCGTACAATCAAGGGAAAGTTTTTACATAAAGCTATTTATGAGAAGGAAATGTTGGCAATACTCCATGCACTTAAGAAATGGCGACCCTACCTAATGGGAAGACACTTCAAGGTAAAAACTGATCATGATAGCCTTAAATACTTTTTAGAACAAATATTATCCTCTGAAGAGCAACAAAAGTGGGTCACAAAGATGTTGGGTTATGACTTTGAAATCATCTACAAAAAAGGGAAGCAAAATGTGGTGGCAGATGCACTCTCAAGAAAGGATGAGGATGTGGAAGCATTGTTGTGCGCCATTTCTATTATCCAACCAGATTGGATAAACGAAGCAAGGGAGGAATGGAAGAATGACGAAGAAGTATGGGCACTTATTCGAAAGTTACAACAAGATTCCAGTACGTCTGATACATTTAGCTGGCAAAATGATTCTTTATGGTACAAAGATCGCTTATACCTCTGTAAGAATTCCCAACTAAAACAAAAGATTCTTATGGAATTGCGCACTTCTCCCTTAGGAGGGCCCTCAGGATTTTTAAAAACTTACCATAGGGTTAAGAAGGAATTTTTTTGGGATGGCCTTAAATTGGATATTCAAAAATTTGTGGCGGAATGTTTGGTTTACCAACAAAATAAAGTTGAAACAATTAAGACACCGGGTCTATTACAACCTTTATCCATTCCAAGCCAACGTTGGGAGGAGGTTTCAATGGATTTTATCACAGGTTTATCCAAGTCTGAGGGAAAGAGTGTCATCATGGTGGTAGTTGACAGACTTACCAAGTATGCACACTTTTGTGCATTATCACATACATTTAAAGCCAGTACGGTTTCTACTGCATTTATGGAAACAATTCAAAAGCTACATGGAAACCCAAATATTATTGTAAGTGACAGAGATCCCATTTTCACTGGAAATTTTTGGACAGAATTATTTTCTTGTCTTGGTACTCAGTTAGCTCATAGCTCATCTTATCATCCTCAATATGATGGGCAAACTGAGATAGTAAAAAAATGTTTGGAAGGATATCTTCGTTGCTTTGTATCTGATAAACAGACACAATGGGTCAAATGGTTGCCTCTGGCTGAATGGTGGTATAACACTTCCTTCCATACAGCAACAAAAATAACCCCATTTATGGCACTTTATGGATATCAGCCACCATCCATCACATCATATTTAAGAGAAAATTCTAAGGTTCAAGCAGTGGAACATCACATCGAACATCAACAACAAGTCCTCCAACTCTTAAAGGATAACCTCGTGTTGGCACAGAATAGAATGAAACAACATGCAGATCAACATCGCAGCGAAAGAAGTTTTGATGTAGGTGATTGGGTATTCCTACGGCTACAACCATATAAGCAAATGTCCCTCAAGCAAGCTAAGAAGGATAATAAATTATCACCAAAGTATTATTGTCCGTACAGGGTGTTGCAAAAGATTGGTACTATGGCATACAAATTGGAGCTTCCTGCAGCTTCTCGATTGCACCCAGTTTTCCATGTTTCATGTTTAAAGAAGGTTATAGGCGACAAGCTCCCAGTTCAAACAATATTGCCAGAACTTGACGAGGAAGGAAAAATTATATTGGAACCGGAAGCAGCCACAGAAACAAGAACTCGACAGCTACGAAATCGATCAATTTCAGAGTATCCTATCAATTGGAAGAACTTATCCACTGAAGATTCCACATGGGAGGATGAGAATTTTATGCAGAAGCATCCAGAACTACTCAAGTGTTGAGGACAACACTTTTTTTTAAGGAAAGGGGCATGTTGGGTCCCTATAATACTAGTAATTACCCCATTACTATTGTAGTTGCATCCCTTATTAATATTGTTGTGCCCCTATTATCCCCATATTGTTATTATTGTGCCCCATAGAATCCCTCTATTGTTATTTTTGTGGCTTTATATTATTATTGTTAGGTCGGCTGGGTTATATTGTGACTCCTTAGACTCCTATATATAGAAAGGAGGTTTTGTCATTTGAAGCATCCAAGAATTGTTCATCTATGTAATGTAAAGGAGGTTGCCCCCTCGAAGAGGCTGAATTCTAAGGCGTTGATCTATCTTTTCTATCTTTTCTTGAGCTGGTTTCATAACATACTCACACCTTTTATTGATGATTTTGTCATTGTATATTTGGATGACATTATTATATTTAGTAAAACATGGGAAGAACATTTAAAGCATGTCAAGCAGACTGTAGATGTTTTGAAAAAAGAGAATCTTTATGTTAAGCTCTCAAAATGTGAATTTGGCAAGACATCTTTGAATTATTTGGGTCATATTGTAGGGGGTGGTGAATTGAAGATAGATCCCTCTAAGGTTGCAGTCATTGTAAACTGGCCTAAACCCAAATCTGCTACAGAAGTTAGAAGCTTCTTAGAAGCAGCACAGTATTGGAGAAAGTTTATTTCTAACTTTTCCTTGATTGCAGCTCCCTTACATGCTTTAATAGGATTGAACAAGGTGTTTCAGTGGGGAGGCAAACAGCAAAAAGCCTTCGACACCTTAAAAGAAAAGATTAGTACATCACCAGTACTAGCACTGCCCGATCTTCAAAGATCATTTGAGATTGAAACGGATTCCAGTGACTATGCCATGGGAGCAGTGTTGATGCAGCATGGTAAACCCATATGTTATCATTCTGAGACATTTAATTCTGTAGTAGTTAACTATCCCACATATGATAAAGAATTGTATGCATTAGTACAGAGTGTGAAAAAGTGGAAACATTATTTAATGGGCAAAGAGACAGTTATATATACTGATCATCAACCACTTCAATATTTTCACTCACAAACTAAGCTGCAGCAATCAAGACACTATAGGTGGATGGGGTTTCTACAACAGTTTCATCTTGTCATCAGATATAAAAAGGGCATACACAATAAAGTTGCAGATATGTTGTCCAGACCAATCATAAATGCATCCACTATACTTAAGCATAATTCAGTATGGCATGAAAGCTACATTGAACAGTATGCTCAAGATATAGATTTTAAAGATGTATATGCAACTTTAAGACATGGCAAACAAGTAGAAGAATTGGATTATCATGTTAAGGACCAACTCTTGTGTCATATGGGAAAGTTATGCATTCCTCAAACAAAAAGAGTAAAGATAATTTGAGAATCACACACTTCTCTAATATCAGGTCACTTTGGTATAAGTAAAACAATTGCACAGCTGCAAAGATTTTGTTATTGGCCAAAAATGAATGAGACAGTTTCTAGATATGTAAGAGGGTGTACCATGTGTGCTAAAAGCAAGCCCAGCAATAGAAAACTCGGCTTGTACACTCCATTACCAGTTCCTTCTCATCCTTGGGAAAGTGTTTCTATGGACTTCATTGGGGGACTGCCTAAATCTAGAAAAGGTCATCACTATTTATATGTTGTTGTGGATAGGTTGAGAAAAATGTGTATTTTAATACCTTGTAACAAACAGATTACAGTTGAATAAACTACAAAGTTGTTCTTTCAGCATGTATGGGTTCATTTTGGATTACCCACTTCCATTATATCTGATCGAGATACCCGATTTATTGGGAAATTTTGGTCAAGTTTGTGGGAATTGATGGACACCAGACTGAAGAAGAGCACAGCTTTTCATCTGTAAACAAATGGCCAAACAGAAGTGGTCAACAGGACAGTGATCCAGTTGCTCAGAGGCTATTGCAGCAAGCATCCCAAGCTTTGGGATGAACATTTATGTTATGTGCAGCATGCTTACAATCGAGCTAAACATTATTCTATATAGAGATCTCCTTTTGAGACCTATTTTGGTTTCACACCAAGGTCTCCCTTGATTTTGTCTTTGGTAAAGACATAGCGGTTGATGGACACAATGATGTGGACAAGGCAACCAAGTTCATCGAATAAATCCAAGAGATTCACCAGCTAGTACAGGAACAACTGGAAAAGAGCCAAACCAAGTACAAGGCAAGGCATGATAAGCATCGGACTGAGCATAGTTTCCAAGTTGGTGATCAAGTCTGGCTGTATATCAGCAAAGACAGAATGCAAGGTGAAGTTAAGAAGTTGAAGCCAATAAGGTATGGACCTTTCAAGATACTTGAGAAAATTCGTGAGAATGCTTTTCGCCTTGATTTACCAACATACATGCACATCTACTCAATTGTTAATGCAGACAGCTTGAGACTATTTGAACCTTCATTGATTGAAGATCCCGAAGAGCAGAGTCAATTTCCTTCTATTGATGATCTGTTACCTGAATATCTCAATGAGTTGCAGGAAGATACAGTTTTGGATAGGAAGGTGAGGACTACGTGCAGGGGGGATGTTGAGTACTTGAGGATTGGACTCAAAGGTTCAAAACCAAGCAATGGGAAATGGATAGAAATTAGGCTAGCGAGGAATCTATACCCTCACTTGATTGATGCTTAAAAACCAACTTTTGGTGGTCCAAAAGATTTTTCAGTGGGAAGGTCATGATCCAATTGGATCCTAAATAACTCTCTAAGTTTTCAGAACTCTGTAAAATTCATGCCAAAGTTTCAAAGTCTTACAAAGGTCGAGCTTATCAGAAATATCCTCGAACAGTTGTAATTTGTGAGCAGCGTCGAGCAACGAGGACCCTCGGTCAAGTGCGCAGACTATTGGCCCATGGTAACGCACATTGCCACGAAACGACAAAACGGGAAGTCTTTTTGAAAAATGGGGGAGGTTTCTGATATGCGATCTCCGAGCAAACCCCTCAGAGAAGGAAAAGCCCCGAGCGATCGGACCCGAAAAGTCAAAAACCGTACGGAATTCGTTCGTTCTGTCAGAGGCGGGTCCCACACGAAAACCGATAGGATATCGGAAGGGCTTTGAGAGGTAAGTGGTTTCAACCGAGTCCCGCCCAATGCCACACACTGGTGCCACGCGTCCAGTGGAAGAGAGAGAAAACCACTCACATCGGACAGGTAAACGTCATGCAATTTACCCGCCCGATATGGACGGAGACCATAGGATCTAGAGGCTCCAGATCGATGACGGACATGCAATCCGAAGGATGACTAGATTCAACGGGGTAAACAGGCCGAGTTGTATAAAGTTTGAAGTCTGGCATGAACGATCAGTTGGTAGAGGAATCACGTTTGTGGGCAATCTGGGAGTTAAACAGAAATAACGACCGTTCAAACATTTCCAAGAGAATTGACACTCAGTTAGTTATGAAACAGGTGGCCACCTCCCTGTAAGGCATTACATAGTGATGATGACACAAAACAGAGGAATTCAAACAGACAGAGGCAGGAGAACTAGAGCGTTGGGAAACGGAAACGAACAGTCAGAAAACAGATTGGCTTTAAAGCCACGAATTGACATAGACAAAGCAAGCAAGAAAGACAGTAAGCCAAGAGCAGATAATAGAGGGAAGAAGCCGAGCTTACCTGAAGGCAGCATCGAGCCAGAGAGAGTTAGAGAGTCTGTGTACTCCAAAGAAGGTTTGAGAGGTTCAAGCGAACTTTTTATAGCTCTGATACCACTTGTTATAGCTCTGATACCACTTGTTATAGATCTGATACCAAAAATATAAATATACCCAAGAATAACAAGATAGAAATATATAGACATGCTTCTTTATTGATATCAAAACCCTTAAGGTAGGGCAACACCATACATTCACTCCTTTAGGAAGGAGAACACTCCACAAGCCATATGCATGTTCATACAATATTCCTTAACACCCTCTCCATGTGGAGTCTCTAGCCTCTATATAGGCCTCATACATACAATACCATGGGTCATTACCATGGTTCCCTCATACCATCGAACTAATACTATGGTCCCTTACATGAAATGGGTTAACCACATTATTTATTACTATGTCCCATCCCATTATTACCTTGGGTAACTCCCTTTGTACCCCATATTACCCCCCTAGGTATATAACAAAACTCCTCTGTACATGCCTGTCATGTATGAGTCTCAGATTGGGCTCTACTACTGTGACCCATAGAGGTCAAGTTTTAGTAAGGAGAGTCTATGCACTCCAGAGACTTGGGGGATCCAAGTCCAATCCTACTGTTTTATATATGTTGAGTGAGACTCAAATTAAGCTCACTATTGTAAAACCTCTACTTTGAAAACATGATAGAGAGGCCACCACTGAAGGCTGGACCAAAAGACGTAGCCCAAGAGCATTGGGTGAACTCCTTATTAAACTTGTCATGTTTACATGTTTGCCTGTTATGTTTTGTCTAACTGCTTCAGTGTCTATGTATTTCGCAATCTTATCGATCCGTTGCATAAAGTAACATAGGCACATCCATGCACATGAGTCTGTAATACCTTTAATTCTTTGTCCTGGATAAATTCCAAATCAACCACCCATCTACGTGGATAGATGCCTGCAAAAAGGTCGTCGAGGTGGAACTCACCTTAGTTTCCCATTCCACTCATCCAAATTTCGTAGCCAAGGGATGTCCCACCTGTTAGAGTCAGTCTAGTAGCCCTCCACCAGAGATCAAAACTCTTTGCATTTCATAATTAGGTGTCTCATCAGTGTGATCATGTTACATCCCGTTAGGCATGCCATAACCCTAGTGGAGAAGCTTATGTCTTTTATTCCCCTCTTGTTTGGCAATGTTGGATCATGTTTTCTTGAGTAAATAAAATCTTCACAAGGTCATTTCCCTGTTTTAAATGTCAAGGTCTTAGGTCTAGGGTTGAGTCAAGCTTTGTCTTGAGATGTCATAAAGGACCAGCAGGCCAGAGGGATGTCCGTCATAAAGCATCATTTTAATAACTCTTATCATTGTACAGCTAATTTTTACCTTGCTTTCAAAAACCCTGTTTTTGAAGACAAAGGTCATTATCTCATTTTTGTAAAAATTTGTAAAAAGTTCAAATTCTCTGAAAGTTGGCATGCAGCCTTGGTCTCCTTTGCCAAGACATCTCAGAAGCCATCCCTGCAGAAATTTTAAAGAGAAATCATCATTTCAACCAATTTATTTTGAAAAAGGAAACCAGAAGTCAGCAGCAATTAATTCAAAAAAGTGTCATTTCAAAAACATTATAAAGTGGGTTTTGGGCAAATTAAATTCAAAAGTGAGCCTATAAAAGCCCCTCCCTCCTCATTGGTAACTCATTTGCCTCTCAACACTTCAAGAGAATACTTGTCAAGTCGCTTTCAAAGTTCATTGGGCGAATTGGGCAATTACAGCGGCGCGCTACGCATCAGAGGAGGCGTGATATGCATTGGGGGCGCGCTACGCATCAGCGCGCATTTTCCAGTGCAAATTAACTCAGGCGCTACACGTTGGAGGCGCGCTACACATCAGGCTGGGCGTGCTACACGTAGGGTTTCTTGCTCAGGAAATCGCCAGCAAGCCACCAAAACTACTTCTCTCTCAAAATCTTTTCAGGTAGGCCTCTAATCCATGTTGATTTTGGTTTGGCTAAGATGAATGAGCAATGAACATGCAAAAAATGCCATGCTAATATGGAGTAAAAACCCTACCTTGCTGTGTCAAAATTTAAAAATGTAAATGTGCTAGGGTTTCATTGAAATTTGCTGCCCAAGGTTACCCATTTTCCATTCCTCTTTCCACATATTTTCATCACCATTTTCCTTGACATTTTTCCATGCAATCATATAATTTCCCTATTAAAAATCATTAAAATCCCTAAACCCTACTAATTCCTAAAACCCTATGTAAATTTCCTAAACCCTACTTCCCATTAAAATCCCACAAATTATGATTGTATATGTTCCATGTTCCTTTCCTAAAATTTCCTTTCACATTTGTTTTCCCTAATCCCCTCAATGTTCCCTTTTCCCTAACATTTCCCATGTGTGTTTGTCCCCTTGGTAACAGCATTTAAACAAGTCAAAACAGTAGTTCATTGGGTGCACAGTCAGCATTATTTTTCAGTCACTTGCCTCCAAAACCATGTCAGAAATCGAAACAGATTATGAGCAAAGTGATGACCGTGAATCAACACCAGAGGTAGAGGTGCCAAGGAGGCATCACAGGGGTGGTAAAGGTGGTCAGCATGTCAGGGAGGAGCCCACCTCTTTGGCTTATCTACAAGCTTGTCCACTTGCAGTGACATGTTTCCGATACCAATCATGTTATGAATATTGCGAGAGAATCTCCCAAATTCAACACCACAGGGAATTGGTCCGCTTGTTTGTCCTACATTTGCACAATGGGCATGTGAATCTTGCAGGAGTGGACTTCACATTGTCACCCGAGATTGTTGCTCAAGCAACAGGGATACCCAATATTGGAGAAGAGTGGAACAAGCGCCAGCAGTTGGACAGATTTCATTATGAGCCATATATCAAACCTGTATATATGAGGCACCTAACTGTTGTTTTTCCCTTCATATTCTTAAGAGACGAGTATGCACCTTTGATGAGGATCATCATTCGCTATTTCACTTGCGAGGGCAGATTTTCACGTTTATATTCGTACCATATCCGTTTGTTGATGCATTTCACACGGGTACGAATGATGAACATTCCATTCTTCATGTGCCGAAATATAGAGAGGATGGTGCCCTTGGTGCAAAGAAAGAGCCCAGCACAGCAACACAAGAGCATCTATCATTATGCACTGATCAAGATTGTGGTCATGCATCAGTTGGCACAACAGGGTATTCCATGGGAGGATTTCATTTCTCGTGACTTGTTCACAGTGCCACAGCCACCTCCTGAGGTTGTCCGTGATGAGGGAGGGCCTTCACATCAGTTTGACATTCCAGAGCCCGAGCATGTCAGCACCCCTCCATTTGTTACATATCAGAGAGGCCACAGGGTCTTATTTGCATCTGCACGGCGAGTATTATCTCCACATCAGGTGGAAGGGGTCTCGCCTTCTTCATCAGCACAGCGAGTATTATCTCCACATCAGGTGGAAGGGGCCTCGCTTTCGACAGCAGCACAGGTACCAGAGAGAGGCAAGCAACCCAAGATTGATGAGGGGCCATCAGGTGTTCCAGGCATAGATGTTGTTGACCTTGATATCATTTCTCCTAGCCTAGAGTCAAAGGAGATCATCCAGCAACTAAGGGCTGAAAATGACTTGTTGCAGCAAAAATTGGAGATGGAAAATTGGACAATTACTCATTTAGAGCAGCTCAACAAGAAATTAGAGGATGAACACTCTCTTGATGAGTTGCGGAGGATCCGAGAAGACCGGAACTTGGCTCGCAAGAGACCCGGTGATTTAACACCTAAGGAGCAAAGCTCTATGCTCATTCAGGTGAACACACATTTAGAGAGGTTGATAGCAAAGGAAAACAGGGACAAAGACATGCTCTGCCACATGAAGAACCATTATTGGGCCCGCATGCATGTATGCAAAGCAAAAATGAAGGTACTTAAAGCACGTTTGGCTAAGGCACTAAAACGGAGGAAACGATCCGATCCGCTTCATATTTTGGCTGAGGCTTCCTTGAAGGATCATGGCACTAAATGACACACCTTCAGCTCAAATTTCAGAGAATTTGGAGCAATTTTGGTCATTTTTGAATTTTTTGGTCAAAAAACAGGTTTTTGCCCTCAACGCATAGCGCGCCGCGCGCTATTCTGAAGATGGGCAAGTCCATTTCTCAAAAACTCAGCATTTTTGGATTTGTCTTGACAAATTACACTTGCTAGGCAATTGCCAAGACATTTCATCAGGTTTTGAGCCCTCAGAAGGTCAAAAAACATGCAAAAAATGACTTTCTGCCACTTTTTGGACACACAGGAAGCAGTCTTGGGAGATTGAAATTTTGGAGGGGCAAATGGACACCAAATTGAGAAATTCCACTTGGGTTGGAAAGTATACATCCAAACCTTTCCAACAAGCCTACTTTTGCCTCATTTGGATGCCGGGAAGTGCCTCAAACGTTGGCTCAAAGGCGCGCTACGCGTAGAGAATTGGGGCGCTACGCATCAGGGAAATTTGCCAGATTTTCACCTACAGCTCAGCAAAACGCAGATTTGACTAGTTTTGACTTTTTGGAGTGATTTTTCATCCTCCTCGATATAATTGATGTAATTTTATGATTTCATGGCACTTATTTATCTCTTCTAGAAGATTCATTCATAAAAAGTCAAAAATTTAATGAATGAATTGGTTTCCTAGCTTATAGAGGCAAGTTGTTTTGACTACCTAGATTTTAGTGCTCAGTTTAGAATTGGTTGAAACAGCTCCTCGAAGGATGATCTCGACCCCTAGAGGCAAGGAAAGGTGTTAGCTTGCTTATATTATGTATTTTCTTAGTCATTTTCATGGTTGGACTCTTGAGGGATAAGCTTAGACTGTATTACTCTTTGTATCTCTGCAATTTTGGCAAAGGAAAGACCAGGGTTTTGCAGCACTATCTGGGATTCTTGTGGTTATTTGTGTTGATGGTGTGCTTCTCTCTTGTACTTGTAAGTGTGTTATGTGTATCATTTTCCAACTTCTCTTTTCTGCACATTAAGTAAATGAAGTGTTAAGGTAGAATTCATAATTTATATGCTCTGCCTTTAAGTTTGCTTAATATCTATGTTTTCCTCTGTCTAAAGAGAACTCTCGAAAGTTTCTTGCTCTCTTTAGCTCCTCACCGGTCATTTCTATCCATTCACTTAATTCAAAGGCATCAAGACAATCTCCTACCTTGCCCCAAAAAGACCTCTGCAAAAACTGTGTCTCATCCCCGCACCCAAAATTGTTGTGCTCAGTTTTCCACCAAAACGCTAAAAATTTAAAATCAAACTTTCCCTATCATTTTACTAGCCTAAAATCAGTGTTCTTAATTGGTCATCTCCGCCCTTTGAAAACCTTTCGCCGAGATAGACCCGGAGAGAGCCCTCTCCTGCCCCGTAGGGCTAGCTACGAGGCTAAGTGGTTTGATGTTGCCTTGGATTTTGTCTTTTTCAGCTTGAGGCCAAATTCAAGCGCTAACATATTGGCGACCATATTGGGGAGAACAAACTTGTTTGTGGATTGATGTGTTTGTTTCATAAGTCTTAGACGGAGCCTGAAGTTATGCCAGGTAGCCTTCGAAACGCTTTTGCTTTGCATAAGTGGAAGTAGATAAACACTGCTTCAGTCAATCTCCGTGAGCTTGTGAATACGGCCACTTCGATTGCATTTTACCCCAGTTCATTTGTGAACTCTGAACTTTTGGATGATTAGTTGAGAGTTTTCACAGGCTAATTGGTTATTTGTTCCTCGATATCCAAACTGGCTTCAGATTCTAAACATATATTCAAATCTCATTCATGTCCAGCTGTTTTTGAGTATCTTGAAGACATTGATTTTGACGAGAGTTTTGAGTTGTCCTTGTTCAAAACCAAATCTGAAAGTGCACTTGGTTCTCTAGTTCCCAACCCTGATTTTGCTGTTACTCTTGAAATCAAGAGACATAATAAATTGGTTGAAAATTTCATCCTAAGACACCTTCAGACAGATATCCAAGTCACTAATCTTGTTGATTTCCTAGAATCTATATCTAGCAATATTGGATCTACTATCACGGCTTCAGTTCTGCACAAACAGACCAATCCTCCTTTTATTTCTATATCCCCTATAGTCACACATCCTGAAACAACAGTCAATTCTCCTTCCTCGTCACATACCGCTTCTCCTCTACGTACACCTCCCTATACCCCTCATACTACAGCTACACCTACTCCACCTGCTACTCCTAGACCCAATCTACCTAAAGCAATGGCTGCCCGGTTTGCCCCACTTGCTCTTCCTCAAAATCTGCATGATATGCCAGCTGATTATCAGAGTAAAATTTCCATGTTTGATGGCACTCCTCAGGGTGTTTCAGCTCAGCAGCATATAGACATGATGACAACTTTTTTTGATCTATATGAGATAGATGAAGAAGATGTAACTATGCGTTTGTTTGTACAAACATTCGGTGGAGAAGTAAGAAAATGGTTCAGAGGTTTGACAGCTAGAAGTATACCCACATTGGTAGAACTTCAGAAGCAGTTTCTAGATCGATGGGAAATCAGAAAGGATCCACTTCAGATTAATGTTGAGTACAACAATCTCAAACGTAATCATGGTGAGTTGGTCCAAGATTACATTATCAGATTTAACACAGTTTATAATGCTATTCCAGATGATTTAAGGCCATCTAGAAAATCAGCACTTCTCAAATTCCCGGATGGCTTTGATCCGGAGATGGCTTATTCATTGCGAGATAGAGATCCGCCTACCTTGGAGGATATGCAGAAAATCGTTGTTAGTGTTGAAGTGAATTTGAATGATAAGAGAGCGAGGATGAAAGCCGAAAAGCGAGTGACAATCAAAGAAGAAGCTTCTACATCAGATCAGCTCCTTCGCAAGGTAGAAAGGTTGCTTGAAAATACTCATCTCAGCAAGCCGGAACCGCAGATCCGTAATCCTAATTTCCGAGGTCCACAGCAGCCACAATACAGAATCAAGCAGCGTGAAACAAGGGCACAAGAAACAGCAGTTCAGCAACAAGTAAAACCTCCGCTTCAGCAGAATTTTGTTAGCCAAGAATCCGAGGATGAAGGTGATACTATAGGAGAGGAAAATCACTTTTTTACTCCTGATGATCTGCCTACCTATATTACAGAAGAAGAAGAATTTGTGAGAAATTCCATCATACATCAAGATGAGAATTATATCCTATCGAATGAGGCAGCACTTGAGGAAGAATCGGAGGAGTACCAAAGAGGATATCTCAATGCTTTGTCCGCTCAGCAGAGACAATTAAGAAACCGAGCTGTTCCCATAAATCCCATTCAGAAAAAGAAAGATACTTCAGCAAAAAATGATTCAGCTTCCCCACAGACAAAAGGAAAAGATATAATTGATCCCCCAGCAAGTCAATCATCTTCAGCGGATAAGGTAAATCAGCCACCAAGCATAATGAAGGATAAAGTCGAAAGAAGAGAAGTTCCGGCCAAAGAAGGTGAAAAAGTTTCAGCATTTAGTTTGGAGAATGAAATTTCAAAGCTGAAAGTGTCTATTCCATTGACTGAAATCATGAAAAACACCACCTACCGAGGTCAAATTTCCAAAATTCTGAATATTGATCCAATGCTTGACACGGTAAATGTAGAAGATGATCAGCCGGAATTAATTTTTGGGCCTGCTTTGAATGGTGAGTCTCCTGAAAATGATGTTCCTCCCTTCTATATCAGTTTGAGGTTGCACGAGTATATTTTACATAATGCTATGTTTGACTCGGGTGCTTCGCACAATTTGATGCCGAAAGCAATCATGGAAAGGCTGGGATTGGACATCACAAGAAAATATCATGATTTGTATTCATTTGATTCCAGTCGGGTAAAGTGTATCGGATTGATCAAGGACTTGGTGGTAAGCCTAGATCAAATTCCAGCTAAAAATGTTTTGATGGATGTGGTTGTGGCGGATATTCCTCCGCGATTTGGTATGTTGCTTTCTAGATATTGGGGAGCTAAGTTGAAAGGTACACTTCAGCTAGACTTTTCTTATGCTACAATTCCAGTCTTCGGTCAAATGAGAAAGTTATATCGGGAGCAAAAGATGAAATACATGATAACTAGTAAAGAAAAGCCAGTAAATCATCTTGTAAATTATGTACATACAGATTTGGAGTCGTTTGTTTTGTTTGCTGATAATTTTAATGAGGTAGATACTCAGTTAATTCAGGCAGAAGATATACCAGAAATTACTGAAAATTTTAGAGAAGTTCTACAAAAGGAAAGAGAAGAAAAGTAAGTTGCCATGAGGCAAACAGATGAAGCTAAGGGGCAGCAAACAAAAAAAACAGAGGCAACACAGTTTCAGCAGTTGGAGGAAGATGAAGATGGTCTTTGGACCATGGATTTCGATGGCGCTGTGGGCAGCGATGGTGCTGGTATTGGTGTGTGGATTCGAAGTCCCTTTTCTGCCCGAGACAAAGTCCCAAGCAAGGTGAGAGTGTGCTCTTATAAACTAGCATTTGATTGTTCAAACAATGAGGCAGAATATGAAGCTCTTATTGCTGGCCTTAAAATTCTTCGCAAGCTGAAAGCAAAGAAGATTGCAGTCTATGGCAACTCCGAGTTGGTGATAAAGCAAGTTAAAGGTGAATTTCAGGCCAAGCATCCTCGCATGAGAGCATATTGAAATTCTGTCCTAGATATTTTGAAATTATTTTCTGAACATACTTTGACGTGTGTGCCCCGCATACAAAATGGTGTTGCTGATGCATTGGCCAAAGCAGCAAGTAACTTAAAAATTCCAATGAATTCCAGCAACAAATTTGAGATTTATGTGAAGCACCGTCCTACAGTTCCGGACAATCAAAGATGTTGGCAAGTCTTCCAAGATGATGAAGAAATTAAAGATTTTCTGCAGATTGAAGGTGAGTTTAAGGACATCTCCATAGATACAGAACCAGATGAGGTAAATCAAATGGATGTGTTGCAACTTAAGGATAATTTTATTCCTAAAGGATTGATTCCTTTGGAAGAGCTGTTTGATCAAGATGATGTGGCCCGCAAGCCGACATTGAGACCAACCGAAGAAGGTGTTGAGGAGGTAAACATTGGAGCAGCTGAGAATCCTAAGATGGTAAAGTTATCTAAGTCATTGTCACCAAAGGTAAAGAAGCAGTATGTCAGATTGTTGTCTTCGTTTTCTAATGTCTTTGCATGGGATTATTCAGATCTGAAAACATATGATACTAATATCATTCAGCATACTATTCCTATAAAGCCAAATCAAAAGCCTTTCCGCCAAAAGTTGAGGAGAATCAATCCTAAATTGCTGCCATTGATAGAAAAAGAAGTGAATAGGTTGTACAAGTCTGGAATCATAGTACCTATCAGATTTTCCGATTGGATATCAAATTTGGTGCCCGTAAGAAAGAAGACCGGTGAGATCCGTTTATGCATTGACTTTAGAAATTTGAATAAGGTATCTTTAAAGGACAATTATCCGCTGCCCAAAATGGATCATATATTGCAGCGAGTAGTTGGAGCATCAAGGATGTCGCTACTCGATGGCTATTCCGGGTACAATCAGATTTTGGTGCATGAGGATGATCGTGATAAAACCGCATTCACTACTCCATGGGGTACATTTCATTATGCAAAAATGCCATTTGGTTTGAAAAATGCAGGTGCCACTTTTCAGCGTGCGATGGACATGGCTTTTGCCAATGAGAAAGATGTCTTTTTAGTTGTTTACCTTGATGATTTGACTGTATTTTCAAAATCTGATGAAGAACATTTATATCACTTGCAAATTGTTTTTCAAAAGTGCAGAAAATATGGTATTTCGCTGAATCCAAAGAAGAGTCTTTTCGCCATGAGTGAAGGCAAGCTCTTGGGTCACATCATTTCCAAAGATGGTATCCGTATAGATCCTGCACGTGTTGAAGCTATTCAGCAACTTGAGCAGCCCCGGAACAAAAAAGAAATACAATCCTTTAATGGTAAGCTGAATTTTCTGCGTCGCTTCATTCTGAATCTTGCCGAGCACCTTAGAGAAATCACAAACATGCTGAAAAAGGACAGCCAGCTCAAGTGGACCGAAGAGGCGGTAAAATCTTTCAATTTGGTAAAGTTGGTTTTATCTTCAGCCCCTGCTCTAATCAGTCCGGATTACACACAAGATTTTATTTTGCTTTCATTTGCTTCTGAGCACACATTGGCAGCTGTACTAATGCAAAAGAGAGATGGAGTTGAGAAGCCTATTGCTTTTTTCAGCCGTATTATCAGAGATGGAGCATTAAAGTATAACATCATTGAAAAACAAGCACTTGCACTTGTGAAAGCCCTAAAGTATTTCCGTATGTATGTATTGCATTCCCACATTATAGCTTATGTTCCTAACGCGGCAGTAAAGGATGTGTTGGTACAGACAGAACCGGAAGGAAGGCGGGGAAAGTGGATTGCTGCATTATTAGAGTATGATGTGGAGATTAAACCCACTAAGTTGATCAAAGGGCAAGGTCTTGCCAAGTTGATGGCTGAAACAAATCTACATGTCCTAGACATCAATTTGATAGCTGCCATGTCCGATGAAGATGAGGAGAATTCAGCACAACAGGTATCTGACATCTTTATTTCTTCTCCTTGGTATGCTGATATTGTATATGTACTTCAAAATTTGTATTCACCTCCCGGGATGCCTCGAAATAAAAGTAGGACATTGAAGTTGAAAGCATCCAAGTTTTGCATCCTTAAATTTGCACTATATTGGAAAGACCCCGGTGGAATATTGCTGAATTGTTTGGTTGAGGAGGAAGCCAAAACAGTGGTGGAAGATTTTCATAAAGGTGACTGTGGGGGTCATTTGTTTTGGAAGACTACAGCAAATAAGATCCTAAGAGCAGGTTTTTATTGGCCTTCATTATTTTCAGATGTATATAAAGCTGTTAAGAGTTGTCATGAGTGCCAAATTTTTCAAGGAAAACAGAAATTGCAGCCATTGCCTCTCAAACCAATTGAAGTCAGCGCACCATTTCAGCAGTGGGGCTTGGATTTTATCGGTGAGATTCATCCGGCATCGTCAGGACAGCATAGATGGATATTGACAGCCACAGATTACTTCACAAAATGGATTGAAGCCATTCCCACCCGGCAGGCCACAGATGCGGTAATTATTTCTTTCCTTGAAAATAATATACTGTCACATTTTGGCTGTCCAAGTAAGTTAATTACAGATAATGCAGCAGCATTTAAATCAAAGAGAATGGTTGATTTTTGCTATAAATACAACATCAGCTTGGGGCATTCTACCGCCTACCATCCGCAAGGAAATGGGTTGGCAGAATCTTCAAATAAGTCCTTGGTAAATATCATTAAAAAATTGTTGGAAATCAATAAGAAGAGCTGGCATAAAAAGTTAGTGAATGCACTGTGGGCTGATAGGGTAAGTCATAAAAAGTCAATTGGCATGTCTCCTTTTGAGCTGGTGTACGGGGCAGATGCAGTGTTTCCTACTTCGCTTGCTATTCCGATGGTCAAATTGCTTCAAGAAATTGATAGTGAGGAAGATCCCATGCAGAGGCGGATTAATCAAATGATTCATTTACAGCAGACACGGGAGGAGGTTCTTCACAATACTCTCAAGTTGCAAGAGCGCATAAAGAAGATTTATGACAGGAAAGCAAAATCAGATGACTTTCAAATAGATGATGTGGTTTTGAAGTGGGATGCTCGGAATGAAGACAAAGGGAAGCACGGCAAATTTGATAATTTATGGAAGGGTCCCTATAAGATCGCAGCATATCGTGGCCAAAATGCTTTTCTTCTCAAGGAAATGAACGGAGATGATTATCCCGGAGGGTCGATCAATGGTCGACTGCTGAAGAGGTACCATGTCTGAGCATTTTTGTTCTTCTCACCATCATTGTATATACCGTTTTACTTCTGTTTTATCGCATGTGTGTGCTGATCTTTCATCCTCAGTTTGGGGCCCGCGGTGAAGGCTATAATTCTGAAGATGAAGATTAGTTGGTGTGAGGTTTGTCATGTTGTTTTTATCAGTCCATTTTCTGTCTAAAGTTGAGTTAGTTTGGGTCAAAGTTGTGTCCAATTTGTAGTCAAATGTCCAGTCAATAAAGTTGTCCAAGCTTAGGTCAAATATGTAAATAATGACTCCATTGCCCAATGGTTGGAAAACACTGGTCTGCTCTCCCAGAGGTCTAAGGTTCTTGGCATCTCCAAGGAGCTACCATCCCCATTGGAGCCAATGTTAGAGTCGGTCTAGTAGCCCTCCACCAGAGATCAAAACTCTTTGCATTTCATAATTAGGTGTCTCATCAGTGTGATCATGTTGCATCCCGTTAGGCATGCCATAACCCTGGTGGAGAAGCTTATGTCTTTTATTCCCCTCTTGTTTGGCAATGTTGGATCATGTTTTCTTGAGTAAACAAAATCTTCATAAGGTCATTTCCCTGTTTTAAATGTCAAGGTCTTAGGTCTAAGGTTGAGTCAAGCTTTGTCTTGAGATGTCATAAAGGACCAGCAGGCCAGAGGGATGTCCGTCATAAAGCATCATTTTAATAACTCTTATCATTGTACAGCTAATTTTTACCTTGTTTTCAAAAACTCTGTTTTTGAAGACAAAGGTCATTATCTCATTTTTGTAAAAATTTGTAAAAAGTTCAAATTCTCTGAAAGTTGGCATGCAGCCTTGGTCTCCTTTGCCAAGACATCTCAGAAGCCATCCCTACAAAATTTTTCAAGAGAAATCATCATTTCAACCAATTTATTTTGAAAAAAGGAAACCAGAAGTCAGCAGCAATTAATTCAAAAAAGTGTCATTTCAAAAACATTATAAAGTGGGTTTTGGGCAAATTAAATTCAAAAGTGAGCCTATAAAAGCCCCTCCCTCCTCATTGGTAACTCATTTGCCTCTCAACACTTCAAGAGAATACTTGTCAAGTCGATTTCAAAGTTCATTGGGCGAATTGGGCAATTACAGCGACGCGCTACGCATCAGAGGAGGCGCGCTACGCGTTGTGGGCGCGCTACGCATCAGCGCACATTTTCCAGTGCGAATTAACTCAGAAGCTACGCGTTGGAGGTGCGCTACGCATCAGGCTGGGCGCGCTACGCGTAGGGTTTCTTGCTCAGGAAATCGCCAGCAAGCCACCAAAACTACTTCTCTCTCAAAATATTTTTAGGTAGGCCTCTAATCGATGGTGATTTTGGTTTGGCTAAGATGAATGAGCAATGAATATGCAAAAAATGCCATGCTAATATGGAGTAAAAACCCTACCTTGCTGTGTCAAAATTTAAAAATGTAAATGTGCTAGGGTTTCATTGAAATTTGCTACCCAAGGTTACCCATTTTCCATTCCTCTTTCCACATATTTTCATCACCATTTTCCTTGACATTTTTCCATGCAATCATATAATTTCCCTATTAAAAATCATTAAAATCCCTAAACCCTACTAATTCCTAAAACCCTATGTAAATTTCCTAAACCCTACTTCCCATTAAAATCCCACAAATTATGATTGTATATGTTCCATGTTCCTTTCCTAAAATTTCCTTTCACATTTGTTTTCCCTAATCCCCTCAATGTTCCCTTTTCCCTAACATTTCCCATGTGTGTTTGTCCCCTTGGTAACAGCATTTAAACAAGTCAAAATAGCAATTCATTGGGTGCACAGTCAGCATTATTTTTCAGTCGCTTGCCTCCAAAACCATGTCAGGAACCGAAACAGATTATGAGCAAAGTGATGACCGTGAATCAACACCAGAGGTAGAGGTGCCAAGGAGGCATCACAGGGGTGGTAAAGGTGGTCAGCATGTTAGGGAGGAGCCCACCTCTTTGGCTTATCTACAAGCTTGTCCACTTGCAGTGACATGTTTCCGATACCAATCATGTTATGAATATTGCGAGAGAATCTCCCAAATTCAACACCACAGGGAATTGGTCCGCTTGTTTGTCCTACATTTGCACAATGGGCATGTGAATCTTGCAGGAGTGGACTTCACATTGTCACCCGAGATTGTTGCTAAAGCAACATGGATACCCAATATTGGAGAAGAGTGGAACAAGCGCCAGCAGTTGGACAGATTTCATTATGAGCCATATATCAAACCTGTATATATGAGGCACCTAACTGCTGTTTTTCCGTTCAGATTCTTAAGAGACGAGTATGCACCTTTGATGAGGATCATCATTCGCTATTTCACTTGCGAGGGCAGATTTTCACGTTTATATTCGTACCATATCCGTTTGTTGATGCATTTCACACGGGTACGAATGATGAACATTCCATTCTTCATGTGCCGAAATATAGAGAGGATGGTGCCCTTGGTGCAAAGAAAGAGCCCAGCACAGCAACACAAGAGCATCTATCATTATGCACTGATCAAGATTGTGGTCATGCATCAGTTGGCACAACAGGGTATTCCATGGGAGGATTTCATTTCTCGTGACTTGTTCACAGTGCCACAGCCACCTCCTGAGGTTGTCTGTGATGAGGGAGGGCCTTCACATCAGTTTGACATTCCAGAGCCCGAGCATGTCAGCACCCCTCCATTTGTTACATATCAGAGAGGCCACAGGGTCTTATTTGCATCTGCACGGCGAGTATTATCTCCACATCAGGTGGAAGGGGTCTCGCCTTCTTCATCAGCACAACGAGTGTTATCTCCACATCAGGTGGAAGGGGCCTCGATTTCGACAGCAGCACAGGTACCAGAGAGAGGCAAGCAACCCAAGATTGATGAGGGGCCATCAGGTGTTCCAGGAATAGATGTTGTTGACCTTGATATCATTTCTCCTAGCCTAGAGTCAAAGGAGATCATCCAGCAACTAAGGGTTGAAAATGACTTGTTGCAGCAAAAATTGGAGATGGAAAATTGGAAAATTACTTATTTAGAGCAGCGCAACAAGAAATTAGAGGATGAACACTCTCTTGATGAGTTGCGGAGGATCCGAGAAGACCGGAACTTGGCTCGCAAGAGACCCGGTGATTTGACACCTAAGGAGCAAAGCTCTATGCTCATTCAGGTGAACACACATTTAGAGAGGTTGATAGCAAAGGCAAACAGGGACAAAGACATGCTCCGCCACATTAAGAACCATTATTGGGCCCGCATGCATGTATGCAAAGCAAAAATGAAGGTACTTAAAGCACGTTTGGCTAAGGCACTAAAACGGAGGAAACGATCCGATCCGCTTCATATTTTGGCTGAGGCTTCCTTGAAGGAGCATGGCACTAAATGACACACCTTCAGCTCAAATTTCAGAGAATTTGGAGCAATTTTGGTCATTTTTGAATTTTTTGGTCAAAAAACAGGTTTTTGCCCTCAACGCGTAGCGCGCCGCGCACTACCCTGAAGATGGGCAAGTCCATTTCTCAAAAACTCAGCATTTTTGGATTTGTATTGACAAATTACACTTGCTCAGCAATTGCCAAGACATTTCATCAGGTTTTGAGCCCTCAGAAGGTCAAAAAACATGCAAAAAATGACTTTCTGCCACTTTTTGGACACACAGGAAGCAGTCTTGGGAGATTGCAGTTTTGGAGGGGAAAATGGACACCAAATTGAGAAATTCCACTTGGGTTGGAAAGTATACATCCAAACCTTTCCAACAAGCCTACTTTTGCCTCATTTGGATGTCGGGAAGTGTCTCAAACGTTGGCTCAAAGGCGCGCTACGCGTAGAGAATTGGGGCGCTACACATCAGGGAAATTTGCCAGATTTTCACCTACAGCTCAGCAAAACGCAGATTTGACTAGTTTTGACTTTTTGGAGTGATTTTTCATCCTCCTTGATATAATTGATGTAATTTTATGATGTCATGGCACTTATTTATCTCTTCTAGAAGATTCATTCATAAAAAGTCAAAAATTTAATGAATGAATTGGTTTCCTAGCTTATAGAGGCAAGTTGTTTTGACTGCCTAGATTTTAGTGCTCTGTTTAGAATTGGTTGAAACAGCTCCTAGAAGGATGAGCTCGACCCCTAGAGGCAAGGAAAGGTGTTAGCTTTCCTATATTATGTATTTTCTTAGTCATTTTCATGGTTGGACTCTTGAGGGATAAGCTTAGACTGTATTACTCTTTGTATCTCTGCAATTTTGGCAAAGGAAAGACCAGGGTTTTGCAGCACTATTTGGGATTCCTGTGGTTATTTGTGTTGATGGTGTGTTTCTCTCTTGTACTTGTAAGTGTGTTATGTGTATCATTTTCCAACTTCTCTTTTCTGCACATTAAGTAAATGAAGTGTTAAGGTAGAATTCATAATTTATATGCTCTGCCTTTAAGTTTGCTTAATATCTATGTTTTCCTCTGTCTAAAGAGAACTCTCGAAAGTTTCTTGCTCTCTTTAGCTCCTCACCGGTCATTTCTATCCATTCACTTAATTCAAAGGCATCAAGACAATCTCCTACCTTGCCCCAAAAAGACCTCTGCAAAAACTGTGTCTCATCCCCGCACCCAAAATTGTTGTGCTCAGTTTTCCACCAAAACTCTAAAAATTTAAAATCAAACTTTCCCTATCAGTTTACTAGCCTAAAATCAGTGTTCTTAATTGGTCATCTCCACCCTTTGAAAACCTTTCGCCGAGATAGACCCGGAGAGAGCCCTCTCCTGCCCCGTAGGGCTAGCTACGAGGCTAAGTGGTTTGATGTTGCCTTGGATTTTGTCTTTTTCAGCCTGAGGCCAAATTCAAGCGCTAACACCACCTAGGCTCAGCGCCTTACCCAAACACTTAAGGTTCAAAAGGTGTCTCCAATAGAAATGGCTGAAAGAAGAAAACAAGTATTGTGCTACTACTGTGATGACAAATACTCCCCGGGGCATAAATTCAAGGAACCAAAATTATTTCAAATTGATGCTACTGATAACAGCTCATCTGAGGAAGCCAAGGATGAAGTTGAGGAAGCCCAGCCTGACAATGATCTCACAGCTACACCAGATGAACCAGTTATCTCACTACATGCTTTGGCGGGAATTTCTTTGCCTCAAACTCTCAAAATCTGAGGCTTTCTTAAACATCGACCAGTAGTGGTATTGATTGATAGTGGAAGCACTCATAAGTGAGTCACCGAAGTTGTTCATTGTTTTGTGCAGGTAGTCTCTAATTTCCAAGTCCTTATCGTTGATGGGGGGACCATGAAATGTGAAGGCCGCTATGAAAATATTAAACATCAGATGGGAGAATACCACCTAAAGACCCACATGCTTGCTATTGAAATGGGTGGTTGTGACATTGTCTTGGGTGTTGAATGGCTTCTCACACTAGGCCCAATCATAATGGATTTCTAGGAGTTATATATGAGCTTTAAGCAGAACAACCGCATTCATACATTATGTGGACTCCAGGCATGTTCTCCTACTATCATCAACTCGCATCGAATGGAAAAGATTTTGAAAAAAGGCCATCACGGAGTCATCCCCCAATTTAATGTCATCCAGGCGATTGAATCCACTACTCCTCATATTCATCCTAAGATGCAACAGGTCTTAGACCACCACCAGTAGGTATTTTACAAACCTAAAGAGCTTCCACCCTCTATGGGTGAACATGATCATACTATCCCTTTGGTCCCAGGGGCCTAACCGCCTAATGTGCACCCATATTGATATCCTTTCGCCCAAAAGAATGAAATTGAAATAATCATCAATGAACTCCTCGAAGCCAGTGTTATTCATCCCAGCATCATTCTGTATTCATCACCAATGGTCATGTGCTAAAGAAATATGGAGAATGGCGCATATGTCCAAACTTTCAGGCCCTCAACAAGCTCACTGTCAAAGACAAATTTCCTATTCCGGTTGTTGATAATCTTCTTGATGGACTACATGGTTCTCAATTCTTTACCGAGCTAGATCTTCACTCTAGCTATCACCAAATATGCATGAATGAAGTAGACATTCCAAAGACTGCCTTCCGAACTCATGAAGGCCATTATGAATTCTTGGTCATGCCATTTGGTCTCTGTAATGCTCAATCTACTTTTCAAAGCCTCATGAACCACTTGTTAAAACCATATCTCTACAAATTTGTCCTCGTATTCTTTTATGACATTCTCATATACAACCTAACCTGCGACAAACATCTTCAGCATGTAGACCTGATCTTGCAACTGCTCCGGGATCACAAATTATTAGTCAAATTTTCGAAGTGCTCTTTTGGCGTGGAAGAAGTCGAGTAATTGGGATACATTGTGGGTCGTGAAGGAGTGAGGGTTGATCCAAAAAATATACAGGCAATGCAAGATTGGCCCCAACCAAAAACCTTGAAGAGTTTGAGGGGATTATTGGGTCTCACTGGCTACTATCACAAATTTGTCCGCAATTATGGTCGCATCACTAGAACCCTCACTAATCTTCTTAAGAAAAATTCATTTCTCTGGATTGATGCAGCTCAGCACGCGTTCGTGGCTCTTAAACAAGCCATGTGCTCCAACCCTGTATTAGACCTACTAGACTTCACCAAATCTTTTGTGATTGAATGTGATGCTTTCGGTAATGGTATTGGTGTTGTATTAATGCAAGAGGGTCGACCATTAGCCTTTACCAGCCAACAATTGAGTGGAAAACATCTTGGTCAATCTAACTATGAGAAAGAAATGATGGCCATCTTACATTTAGTAGAAACTTGGCGACCATACTTTTTGGGGTGAGGTTTCCAAATCCACATGAACCATCAAAGCCTAAAACATTTTTTGGAGCAACGTCTATCATCGCCACAGCAAAATAAATGGCTGGCCAAAATGATGGGATATGATTATGAGATAATTTACAAGAAAGGGTGTGACAATGTAGTAGCTGATGCTTTATCACGCCAATTTGAGGATGAAAGGATCCTACTATCAATCTCTCTTCCTATACCAGATTGGATTGAAGAGGCCCACAAGGAATGGTTCGCACACCCCTCTCTCTCCAAAATTATTAATAACTTGAGAGAAGATCCTAATTCCTCAGCTGACTACTCTTGGAAGGATGATATTCTTCGGTACAAGGATCGAGTAGTTATATCGTCAACATCCACCCTCAAAACCCGCATTTTGGAAGAGTTGCACTCATCTCCAATTGCAAGGCATTCAAGCTTTAAGAAGACTTATGTTCACACTCGTCATTCTTTCTTTTGGACTAGCATGAAAAATGACATTATTACTTTTGTAGTTGAATGTGATCTGTGTCAACGCAACAAAGGAGAAACGATCAAGTTACAGAGAACCTTACAACCATTGCCACTCCTTGCGTTTGTCTAGATGGATGTTTCCATGGATTTCATCACTAGTCTCCCAAATTCGGGCAATAAATCTGTCATCATGGAGGTTGTGGACAGACTTTCTAAATATGCTCATTTTTGCGCTCTACCCCACCCATTTACCCCCACTTTGGTGGCTCAAGCTTTCATGGACCAGATCTTCAAACTGCATGGCATGCTGACTTCCATTGTGTCTAATCATGACCCCACTTTCACCAGCAAATTTTGGCAATAATTTTTCAAGCTATAAGGCACACAACTCCAACTAAGTATTGCCTATCATCCCCAAACTAATGGTCAAACAAAAGCAGTTAACAAATGTTTGGAGACATATCTAAGGTGCTTCACTTTAGAAAAGAAACGACAATGGGTACAATGGATACATTTAGTTGAATGGTGTTATAATAATAACTATCATGAAGCCACCAAGATGACTCCATACAAGGCAGTGTATGGCCAACTCCCACCTTCACCTATTTCTTATATCCCTGGATGTTCTAAGGTGCAGGTAGTTGATCTACATAACCATGCCGCCATGATAGCTCATCTCAAAGATAATCTACATCAAGCTCAAAATCGAATGAAGCAACAGGTAGACCAGCATTGTTCTGAGCACACATTTCAAGAAGGGGATCAGGTATTCCTACGACTGCATCCATATAAGCAAACATCTCTAAAAAAATGGTTGCCATAAACTAGCACCAAAATTCTATGGACCTTATCAGATACTTCAACACATTGGAGCAGTCACCTACAAATTAGCCTTGCCACCACTTCAAAAATCCATCCAATCTTCCATGTATCATGCCTCAAGAAAGTGGTAGGGAACAATTGCAAAATTCAAACTAGTCTGCCCGAATTGGATGAGTAAGGCTTACTCTGGCTCCAACCAGAACAGGCCCTCGATACCCGTGAAAGACATCTCTGCAATCGCATGATAAAGGAAGTCCTCGTTAAGTGGAAAGACACCTCTCCAGAAGATGCGACCTCAGAACCAACCACTATTCTTCAATAGTTTTCGCAACTTCAGCCTTGAGGACAAGGTTGCTTTTGATAGGGGAGGGCATGTTAGGGTCCAACCCTAAACCCTTTATTTATGTAATAAGCCCAATGGGTTGAGTCATAGTCATAGTTATTTAGAGAGTAAATAAAGCCCGCATTAATAATTGTAAGTGGTTAACCCAAATTAGATAAAAGAGACCACAGTTAGTTGTAAATGGGCCATAGTTAATAAATAAAGTGGTTAACCCGTGTTATGCAAGGGACCACTAGTATTTGGGGTTTTGGATGTCATTTATCTATAAATAGTCTTAGTTAGTAAAGTAAAGATCATTGAGTCTTATTGTAATCGAGCTCTGCTCTGCTGGAGGTGGCCCCCTCGAAGAGACAAGTGAACATTGAATCTATTTATGAATAATAAAATACTTCTTGTTTTTCTCATTTATTCTGTGTTATGGGCTATATTTCTTTGCATTTTTGGTATTCTATAATTTCTCGCAAGTCAAGAGCATAAAATTAATGGGATGAGGATATAGTAGGTAAGGTCTCCAAATTACTACATGAGTAGTAGGAGTTATTTCCGACGAAGTTCACTGAGTTAAAAGGTGCATAATGAAGATCACTTTGAAGTCAAATGTGAAACCTATAAAACAACGAACATATAGGCTAAACCCAAAATACAAAGAGAAGGTGAAGGAGGAGCTTGAGAAGATGGTCGCAGTTGGAATAATTGAACTCGTGGAAGAATTTGAATGGGTAAGCCAATGGTAGTGCAGGAGAAAAAGACTAAGGGAGAAATAAGGATTTGTGTCGATTTAAGAAAGTTGAATGATGCATGTGTGCATGACCCGTTCCCAACCCCATTTACTGATGAAGTTCTGAATAATGTGGAAGGACAGGAGGCCTACCCCTTTACAGATGGGTTTTCACATTACCATCATATTAAGATTACACCAGAAAATAGGAGTAAGACAACTTTTGCTATGGAATGGGGATCATTTCAGTATACAGTCATGCTGTTTGGATTGAACAATGCACCTGCGATATTCTCTAGACTTGTCGTCGCAGCGTTTAAAGAATTCATTCACAAATTTCTAGAGGGTTACTTTGATGATTGGACAATCGTTGGACTATTAAAGAAGCATTTTTCGAGCTCATGCTTGATGTTGGATACCCGTAGGAAATATCAAATCTCACTGAGCATAAAAAGTGTATTATTTGTGCACCATATGGAATATTACTGGGACATGTTGTTTGCAAGCAGGGGTTGATGGTGGACCATGCAAAAGTTGTTGTTATTATCAATTTGGATCCTTTGAAGAACGTGAAGCAGCTATGTGCAACTCTAGGGCATACTGGTTATTATCAGAAGTTCATAAAGGCCTACTCACAGATCACTGCGCCGATGGAAAAATTACTGAAGAAAGATGTCACCTTTTGTTGGGACGATGAATGTCAGAAGAGCCTCAACATCTTAAAGGAAAAAATGGTCACTACGTCGATTCTGGTGTTTCCAGACTAGAAGGAGTTCCATGTTCATGTAGATGTGTCATGCATAGCTTTGGGGGTTGTCTTAGCGCAACCAGGAGAAGGGGATCTTGATCACCCCATTGCATTTGCAAGTCGAAAGTTATCTAAGGTAGAAATAAATTATTCCACAACAGAACGAGAAGGCTTAGTTATGGTGTATGCGTTGCAAAAATTCAGGCATTACTTATTAGGCACACACTTCAAGATATTCATGGACCATTATGCGCTGAAGTACTTGGTGAACAAGCTTGTGTTGGGGGGGGGGGGAGATCTGCAGGTGGCTATTGTTATTCCAAGAGTGTGATTTTGAGGTAATAGTTAAGCCAGGATGATTGAATGTTGGGTCGAACCATCTATCCAGAATTGTTCCTGACAATGAAACCATTTGTTGGCTTAAGGGGCTCAGGCCCAGGTTTAGAGTTAGTTGTGCTAACCAGAAAAACCCTATACCACCAGCCCTTTCGGCAACGATCTACTCGGGAGGCCGCATTCTTACCTGAGGCAATATTAGGGGGTGCTAGAACTATGTTTTTGCATCCATAAGGGCTACGCAGTGTGGATGTAGGGTTTCTTTCAATTTAGGGCTTAATCCAAGCTTCACGAACTGTTAATATTATTGTTACAGTCGTGGAGCATTCTCCTACTTAACAAACTTGTGAGTTGTGCCTAACTAGTCTAACATGCATTATTCATCATATAAAATAATATTTGAATCTTCACAATGCAATTATAGAAGAAATATACAAAAGCGAACCCTAATTATTGTAGGTTTGAACCCCGTACAGATATTACCTGCATACGAATTCTAAAATACAGAAAATAAACAATGCGAGAGCATAACACATAAAACACATATACACAGAGATTTTCCCCTGGATCCCAAAACCGGGACTACCAACTTGATTTTTCATTATATTCCTTTCAATGTTACAATACATATTTATACATGCCGAAGCACCTAATATAGGGTCCAAAAAAAAATTTCCCGAGGCGTTGCCCCAGACCCCGTAAAGGGGGCTTGCTACCCCCCTGTGACCCCCCCGCTGCACAATCGGCGCAATGAAGGGGGGGCTCTGCCCCCCCCTCTAGCCCCCTGGTTCACTATGTAGGTTAGTCGTGGAAAGAATATAACACAACCCAACATTCTCCCACTTTTTGTTTTCTTTCCACAAGGGACCACAAGAGAGCTTAATCATTTTTCCAGCCCTGGAACACCCATTGTTTCTCTACACCAAGAGAACTTCTCAAAAGCTCACAGATTTTGTCAATGCATCTGCAGTATTCTTCAAAGTGTCCACCTTTACCAGCAACACCTTTTTGTCTTCTATCATATCCCTCACAAAGTGATACTGAACATCAATGTGCTTTGTCTTTGAATGATAAGCAGCGTTCTTTGCCAAGAAAATTGCACTTTGGCTGTCACAGCCTATCCTTATAACTCCCTGTACTAACCCCATACTTGAACACAATCTCTGCAACTAAACTGCTTCCTTGCTTGCATGAGTGGCTGCCATGTATTCTGCCTCTGTAGTTGATAGTGCCACTACAGATTGTTTCTTACTCATCCAACTGACTGCACCTCCAAATAGGTTAAACACATACCCACTTGTAGATCTTCTCTGATCCAAATCTCCAGCCCAGTCTGCATCAATAAAGCCACGAATATCCAACATTCTGTCTAATCCTGGTCTTCCTTGGTAGCACAAACCATAATCACTTGTGCCACACAAATACCTGAAAACCCGCTTCACTGTTGTTCAGTGCTCCTTCCCTGATTTGACATAATCCTGCTCAATACTCCCACTGCATGTGCAATGTTTGGTCTAGTATAGACCATTGCATACATTAGGCTACCGACTGCACTTGCATATGGAACACGGGACATATCCTCTTCCTCTTATTGTGTTTTGGGACACTGTTTAGCAGATAACTTTACACCTACAGGAATAGGAACCTTTACCGGTTTACTATCCGGCATATTAAACCTCTGCAGTATTGTCTCGACATATTTCCTCTAGTTTAACCAGAGCTTCCTCTTTGCCTGATCTATTTCAATTTCCATGCCCAAAATATAGTTTGCAGCACCAAGATCTTTCATGTCAAATTTGGAGGACAATTGGGTCTTCAAATCCTGGATAATTTCTTTGTCATTTCCAACCAGCAACATAACATCCACATACAAGACTAGATAAATAACACGATCATCAATTAATTTAAAATACACACAGTGATCTGTTTTGCTTCTGGTGAAGCCAAGTCCCCATGTAAATGTATCAAATTTATGATACCACATCCTTGGTGACTGTTTTAACCCATACAGAGAATTCTTTAACTTGCATACCAGTTCTTTCTTACCCTTCACCACAAAGCCTTCAGGTTGCTTCATGTAGATCTCCTCTTCCAGATCCCCGTGAATAAATGTTGTCTTCACATCCATATGTTCTACCTCAAAATCAAAAGCAGCAACAACAGATAAAAGTAACCTAATAGAAGTTACCATGGCAACAGGAGAAAAAATATCACCAAAATCAATTCCCAGCACCTGGGAATAACCTTTTGCTACCAACCGAGCTTTGTATTTCTCCACCTTTCCTTCTGCATTTGTCTTTGTCTTGAACACCCATTTGCTGCCAATGGGTTTCTTTCCAGCCGGCAACTCCACCAGATCCCAAGCCTCATTTTTGTGCAAAGATGCCATTTCATCGACCATGGCCTCTTTCCAGAGTCTTCCATCCTTTGAATCTACTGCTTCCTTTGCAGTTCTTAGATCATCATCAATAATAGATAAAGCAAAATTTGAATAGAAAGCAGATGGACTATACCTTTATGGCTGTCTTCTTTCTCGAACTGATCTTCTTACGCCCGGAGTTTGTGGCTCTTAATATTCTGATTCCTCCTCTGCTGTAGAGTCTGATTCTTCCTCCTTTAGCTCAAACTCTATCTTCTCAGGTTCCTTTGGTTGGATTTCATATTTAATAACATCTTTCACCTCTCTGTACACCACATCTCAACTGTACACAACCTTCCTCATTGCTAGGTTCCAAAGCTTCTAACCCTTTAAACCATCCTTATACCCAATAAAGATGCACTTTTCAGATTTACTATCCAACTTGGTTCGTTTCTCCTTTGGAACATGTACATATGCATCACATCCAAATACCCTCAGATGTGAAAGAGAGGGTTTCTTACCAGTCCATACCTCTTGTGGAGTCTTATCCTGCAACGCTAATGAAGGTGATCTGTTGACCAATTAACTTGCTGTCTCCACCGCCTCTGCCCAAAATTCCTGTCCTAACCCGACACCACTAAGCATGCTTCTTGCCCTTTCCATCAACGTCTTATTCATTCTTTCTACAACTCCATTTTGCTGAGGTGTATATGGAGTATTCTTTTGTCGTGCTATACCACACTTATTACAGAATTCTTCAAATTCCTTATTGCAAAACTCTCCACCGTTATCTATCCTCAGCACCTTTATCTTCTTCTCTGTCTGGTTTTCCACCAAAGCCTTAAATTCTTTAAACTTGTCAAAAATTTCAGACTTCTTCTTAAGGAAATATATCCATGTATTCCTTGAGAAGTCATCTATAAATTATACATAGTACACAGACTTACCTAGTGATGGAACCTTCACAGGTCCAAACACATCACTGTGCACAAGCTCTAATATATGTTTCGCCCTCTTACCACCAGAGGGGAAACTCACCCGATTCTGCTTCCCATATACACAATTTTCACAGAAATCAAAATCCAGAGAGCTATTACTCATACCTTCTACAATACCTTTACCATGAAGTATTCAAAGGTCCTTCTCTCCTATATGTCCAAGCCTTTGATGCCACAACATGGCCTGCTCTCCAGAGACCACTATATTTTCTGCTCCACTTTCAGGAACCACAAAACTGTTGCACCCATCAACAACAGTGCTACCTTGCAACTTGTATAGAGTTCCAGTCCGAACTCCCCACATCAATACCAGTGCTCCTCGAACCATCTTGCAGGTATCCTTCTCAAACATTGTTTTTACACCTGCATCATCCAACTTGCTTACAAAAATCATATTTCTGGCTAATGCAGGAATATGCATAACACCCGGAAGTGTTCTAACCCTTCCACCTTGCAACTTCAACTTTACTTTTCCACGACTAATGATTCTAGCCTTCCTATCATCCCCTAAAAGGACATCACCACCATCGTATTTATCATACTCGCAAAACCACTCTCTATGGGGAGTGAAGTGAAAGGATGCACCTGAGTCAATCAACCATGCCTCATGATCTACATGTGTACTTGAAAAGGCCAAGTACACATCCCCACCTTCAACTGAGGTGGTTTTCGCCTTTGCAAAAGGAGCATCATCAGATCCCTTTCCTTTGTCATGAGCTTTAGATTTACAATCCCTTTTGTAGTGCCCTTCCTTTCCACATTTCCAGCACACCACCTTTACAGGTTTTCCTGGAGATTTAGATCTCCCTCTAGATTTAGATCTCCCACTTGATGACTTATTTTTGTTTCTGTTCTGGGACCATCCTCGTACACACAAGGCATCACCATTCTGGCTCTCCATATTTTTCCATCTCATCTCCTCCGTCAGCAAGGATGAAACTATTTCATCAAACTGCAAGGCAGTTGCATTGCTACCTATTGCAATAACCAGACTATCCCACGAATCTGGTAGAGAACACAACAAACTGATGCACTTATCTTCATCTGAAATTTTAATATCAATAGACGCTAACTGACTTACCACAGTATTAAATGCAATCAGATGCTCTGTCATCGAGTCTCCATCTTTCATCCTCAGGTCATGCAGCTTTTTCCGCAGGAAAAGTTTATTCACCAAAGACTTAGATTGGTACAAAGTCCCTAACTTGTCCCACAAAGCCTTCGTCGTAGCTTCCCCTGATACATTCAGCAATACTGAATCTGAGACACACAATCGTATTGTGCTCTTTGCCTTTTGATCCAACTTCTTCAATTCTTCATCGGGCACTCCCGTTGTTTTAGTACCTGGATCTACCGCAATCCATTGATCTTTATCCACCAATAGATCCTCCATCTTGAGTTTCCACAACTCAAAACTCTGACCATTAAATTTCTCGGTCTCTATCTTTCCACTGCTCGCCATCTTCTTTCACCACCAGAATCGATCTCGCAGATCTCCCACTGAACGGGGTCTACCACAAGCCCGAGTGAAACCCCTCAGCAACAAAGGCGTCCCCTTGAAGCCAAAACAACTCTGATACCAAATGTAGGTTTGAACCTCGTACAGAAATTACCTGCATACGAATTCTAAAACACAGAAAATAAACAATGCGAGAGCATAACACATAAAACACATATACACAGAGATTTTCCCCTGGATCCCAATACCAGGACTACCAGCTTGATTTTTCATTATATTCCTTTCAATGTTACAATACATATTTATACATGCCGAAGCATCCAATACCATGGACCGAAAACCATCGCGTCCAAAACCATGGACCAAAAAAACCATAAGTAGGTTCCCCCAACCTAATATAGGGTCCAAAAAAAAATTCCCTGGGCGCTGCCCCAGACCCCGTAGAGGGGGCTACCCGCCCCTCTCAAACCCCCCGAACAGGGGGGGTTGCTGCACCCCCTGTGACCCCCCCGCTATGCAATCGGCGCAACAAAGGGGGGGCTCTGCCCCCCTCTAACCCGCCGATTCACTACGTACGTTAGTCGTGGAAAGAATATAACACAACCCAACAATTATGCATAAATACATAAACGACGTGAACATATAAAAATACACAAATCCATTCCAAATTATTCTTTATTACTTGAGATATTCACAGTTACAATCTTCTTAGGCGCACACAACTGCAGACTTACCAATGTCTTCGCTCACCTAGTTGTAGGAGCCTTCCCCTTCGCCCGAATACAGAAAGATATAACAATTACAAACTCAACACTGTAACATAACATGAATGCCTTTGACTTACTAAGACTTGTCAAGATTTGTGTGTCTAAAGATCTTGATGAGCGACTGAGGATCACACTTCCTACAAAACACTATTGAAGCATTAACGAAGGAGTTTCAGGTACATCATCAAAAGAGCACACCTTATCATCATCAAGCGAATGGCATGGTTGAGGCTTTCAACAAAATTTTGGAGAACGCCCTGACTAAGGTATGGAACATCAATAGAAACGATTGGAATGTGCGCATACCAACATTTTTATGGGCATATAGGACTACCTGCAAGAAGTTGATGAGACATACTTCGTTTATATTGCCTTATGGATAGTAAGTTGTAATACCTATGGAATACATAGCACCCAGTCTTTGGATTGTGGTCGTTACAGATATGGTAGACAACGATATTATGCAGGAGAGGTTGGAAAAATTGCTCGCGCTGGAAGAAGATCACTTTCTTGCAAGATTTCACCAACAAGTACAAAGAGCCCGGGGAAAGGCATGGCACGATTAGTATATTAAGCAGAGAACTTTTAAGAATGGAGACTTGGTTCTGTTGTATGATAGTAAGTTCACGAAGTTCCCTGGTAAGTTCAACATGCATTGGCTAGGACCATACATTATCAGGGTTATCTGAAATGATGGCACAATTCAGCTCGCGAAGTTGAATGAGGAATTATTTGTTGGACGAGTAAATGGTAGTAGATTGAAAATCTACATGGTCAATTATGTCCCTGGGACTACGCAATGACTATATGGACGAAGGAAAGTCTTAGTGCTACAGGCAGTTGGAAGGAAGCACGGGACTATAAAGTACTTTGCCAAACAAGGACTTTGTCGAAGAGGGAGGGTTGCACGATATTCAGGAGGATGGCGCAGATGGAGGAAGTTTCGACGAAGAAGGGGTAACTGCGCTGTAGGGAAGGGTCTAACGCAATTCGTCCAGAATATGACCATTGGGGTTGCTACAGTTGATTTGACAGGGAAATTGTCATTAAAAGGAGCAGGAGGAATGCATTTAAGGAGCATATCTAGGCAAATTTGCATTTATGAGGAGGATCTGAAGGAGATCAAGGGGTTTGAATTTGAAAAAGGTTATAAATATGGCACCCCGCTCCACATTCAAAAACTTTTCTTGTTGAGAATTCGAAGTGTGATTTTTTGCCTAAGTGTGAGCCAAGCGTTTTGCTACATGTCTGGTTGGAACTGGGAGGAGATTGAGCAAGAGTTTCTTAGACAAGGGCTAGGATCCATTATGACTGCTACACCACCAGCGCATGCCACTGCACCAAGATCGTCAAGGACAAAGCCTACTACCACAGCAGCAGCAGCCAAGAAGCTAAAGAAGCCACAAAAGCCTCTAGTGAGGCAATCACCGAGGAAAATCCCCATGGAACAACGGAATAAGGAGAGAATGGATAAGCTGAAGCAATCGATGGAGCCCCAAGATTTGGATGAGGAAGAAGTGGCTGGCGGAATAGAGTATATCAACGCAGACGAGGTGGAACCAATCTCCAGGTTGCCACCCTATATGCCATCACGGAAGCCAACCTCAAAGGTGACCAGGGACCTAGATGCTATAAAATTTAAGGTCTTTACACCCTTGTTACCGGAGGAGGTACTGATTGAGGGAGAGTTATTGGTAAAGGTGCCACAACTTCGCATGGAGGACTGGGATCTGAATGACCAAAGCAAGTATCCCCACTTCGAGCCCATCAAGTACCTAAAATCAGTTTACTACGAAGAAGATGGAGTGACAAGGGTTGAGCCGATGAAATGGGCGGCAGGAATTCAATGCGTTGGGTTGTTAAATATGCTCTATGTTCAACACTTTGGGTGCAATAACATAAATACAATTTGTGTGCTAGTTGTTGGAATTAGTGCATGATGGGTGTCTGTGGCCCAGGACGAAGATCCCCATTGATGATATGTTAATTAGAAGGAGCATTGTGCTTCCTTACCAAGGAGTGAACCCCGCCGACGCATTTGTTGGGAAGTCTCAGGAGAAAAAGCTGGCTAATCAGATGAAGAATGACTTCGGTTTGGTTAAGAAATTCCAGGGATATGTCATTAGCTCTATTAATAATCTGGTTGTGCATTTTTTCACACACATTTTGGCTAGTAAGATAATGAGAAAGTGTCGGGCGGACGAAGTGCGGACCCCAATTGTATCTTTGGTTGTGCAGTGCAGCAAGGGGGTCCAGTTTAACTGGGAAAGGTATTTATGTCAAGAATTTTTGGATGACTGTTGAGAAGCGCAAGATTAAGGGAGCAATTCCACTACGCATGGTTATTACTCTTAATTGCATTGACGACATGGATAACAACGGAAGAATCACAGTTCCCCACCGTGGACCCTAATGTGTGTGAGGCTGCGAGGTATGCCTCGGTGTGGGAGTCTAAGGAACTGACTCGGGTTACAGAGAACAAATTATTTTGGGTCTTATTTGAGATGGATCTGTGCACAGTGATCAGCCAAAAGCCACGACTATCACCAGTTTTGTTTCAAGAATATCATAGCATTGTCGACTTTAAAGCAGATTTTCACCATGTATATATCCGCACGAAGAAATATTTGGAGGAGGTATGGTATGAGCTGCCATACTTAGTTACTGAGGAGGACATCCTGCTAATAATAAGCAAGTGGTCTAGTAATTGGCTCACTCCAACTGAAGAAGAGGCAGAGCAGGCAGGCACAAGTAAGACAAAGCAAGCCACTGAAGGTGCACAGACCGAAAAGCCAGCAGCAAAGAAGGATAAAAAGAAGGTGCCTCAAAAGGTCACAATTGACCTGGAGAAGAACATTGCTCAGAAAATAAATCGTGAAGTTGAACAGGAGGAACAAGCCACTAAAGAGGGTGATCAGGGTGGTGAAGACCCTTTTGTGGACACAGAGGACTTTGATTCCCCGTTTGTAGTGAAAAGGCAGAAGAAGCAAAGTGTTGGAGGTGCATGGAAGAAGCAGAAGTCAGACAAATCCACCAACGCAGAGCCGATGGTCCTCACTAAAGGGGACTTTGATGAAATTGGAGACACCGTCACAACTATCACGGAGGATATTTGGGGAGAGATTGAAGATCAGTATAAGGCAGTATTGACAAAGGTCCAACAGGGCCTCAAAGAATTGCAGGTTCAAGCGAGTGTGTTCCAAGCAAGTGTGGTTCAGGCGAGCACGATACCTTCAACTTTAGTTAGTGAGCAAATGATACTCACAATAGAGCTATGATCTGTGTAATTACTATATGGATCCCTGAATTTCGAGACTGCAGAAGAGTGTGAGAACGCACATAACTTAAAGTATATGAGTCTCAATCTTGCGGCGCTCCCCCTTTAGACATTGCATGAATTACATCAGGGTGTTACAGATGAACTCAAAGTGTGGGAGCAGTGCGCTATATTGGTCATAAAAGAAGTGAAAAGAAATAACTAAAAAATGTTCGATAGGAAGAATAAAGCAATACAGGATTGCGACGAGGCAGTGGTGCACATACAACAGCTGGAAGGGACTATTAGTAAAGCTTGCAGTGAGATTCCAGAGATTCAGATCCACACAGAGGCAGTCTCCAAACAGAAGCTTGCAGCAATGGTCAAGGAATAAAAGGTCGAGATGGAAAAAGTTAGATTTGAGTTGCAGATGCAGATTACATAACTCCATATGAAGTTGCAGCCTACCACACCACCTGAAGTTCGAGAGCAACGCGAAGCTGCAGTAAAATCCAACATGGAAAAAATAGCCACTGCAGTCAAGGACTGTGGTCAAATTTTTTAGGATATAATGGAGATATGGGCCTCGCTGCAGGAGGACCCACATGTGTAGAAGATCGAGGAAAAAATCCGAGACAAACAACTACAGTTCGATGAGCTCAAAGCAATGGCGCGAACCTTAGCACCTATGCAATGTTTTGCCCATCTTCAGGAGTGAAAGTTTCTGCGAAGACAAATTGATGAGTTGAGGCAGAAGGCACAAATAATCTCCAAGCGGACATAGCCTTGGGAAGATGAGGCCCGTCATCTCTCGCAAACAGTTGAGAGCAAGTTGAAGAGTATGAAGTAGACACAGAACAATTGATCTAGCAACAGAAGGGCTAACAACAAAGAAGCTCATAGAGGAAGTTCTACAGGCCGCAACGTAGTGCACAAAGACACTTCATGTATTGAAGTTTGCATACAGTGGCCTCAAAGCAAGGATTTAGGACGTCCCTACTGAGTGACTCAAGGACGAGTCACATCTTAGTGTTGAGGGACTGTTGGATAGGGGTCCCCTAGGTCCAAGTTTTGTCTAAGTCATGTAAAGTCTCCACATTTTGAGGGGCAGAGTGTGATTCAAGCAGAGTTTTAGGAGTCATAGGGGCTTTAGGGCGGGTCAAATCCCCTTATTTTGTAAAGGGATGGGATTAGTTTGAATGTTTTAGGTTCTGCCCATGGTTTGCGGACCGTGCTATTGTAAGGGAAAGGATATATAAAGGGTCGTCTTAGTAAGTCAAAGGCATTCATGTTATGTTATAGTGTTGAGTTTGTAATTGATATATCTTTTTGTATTCGGGTGAAGGGGAAGGTCCTGCAGCTGTGTGCGGGGAGACCTTGGTAAGTCTGCAGCTGTGTGCGTAGGGTAAGAAGATTGTAACTGTGAAGATCTGAAGTAATAAAGAAGAATTTGGAACAAATCTGTGTATTTTTATATGTTCGTGTAGTTTCTGTATTTCTACATAATTAGGGTTTTCTTTTGTATATTTATTTTGTAATTGCATTACGAAGGTTCAAATACTATTTTATATGATGAATAATACATGTTAGACTAGTTAGGCGCAACTCGCAAGTCTGTTAAGTAGGAGAATGCTCTACGATTGTAACAATAACATTAACGATTCACGAATATCAAATTAAACCCTAAACTGAAAGAAACCCTACAGCCACACTACATAGCCCTCTGGATGCATAAACCTGGTTCTAGCATTCCCCAATATCGCCTTAGGTGAGACTGGAGTCTACTCGACTAAAACATTGGCAAAAGGGGCAGTTGTATAGGGTTTTATTGGTTAGCGCAACTAACTCTAAACTTGGGTCTAAGCCCATTAAGCCAACAACTATCTATCTGACCTCCCTTCTACCAAGCATGGTAATGATTGTGTATTTGTGGTTGTGGATAGATTTTCTAAGATGGCTATATTGACGACATTCAAGAAGAGTATCACAATAGATGACAATACCAAACTCTTCTTTCAACGAGTGTGGGTACATTTTGGGACCCCGCAAACCATTATATCAGATCGGGATAATAGGTTCCTGAGCACATTCTAGTCAAGCCTCTGGACACTATTAGACACCAAGCTCACCAAGTCAACTACATTCCATCCCTAGATTGATGGCTAGACAATGGTCATCAACAGGATGATAGTGCACATACTCCACATGTACAACTTCAAGCATTCACGAACCTGGGACGAGAGCCTTCTCTATGTGCAACATAGTTATAAAAGAGCTCTCCATAGCTCGAATGGTTGCAATCCATTTCAAGTGGGTCTAGGATTTCAACCATTGTGTTTGATTGATGTTTCCATGCCTCGTGCGACTACACAGACAGAATCCACACATGTACATTCTGAGGCTGATAAGGCAACCAGATTTATTGAATGCTTCCAGCACATCCGTCAATAGGTTCATGATATCTTGGAGAAGTCCAATGCCAAGTACAAGCAGCGACATGATCAACATCAGGTGCCACACAAGTTTTAGGCGCGCGACAAAGTTTGGTCACATTTGCAGAAATAACACCTTACCGGAGCCCATCGGAAGATCAAACCTCTATGATATGGGTGTTACACCACTACCAAGGCTATGGGACCCAATGATTTTGAGCTCAACATTCCCCCATTCCTTGGCCTCCACCTAGTGTTCAATGTGGACCACCTTCGACCATACTTTCCACCGTTACTAGACACATTAAACATTACAGAACAACTCACACCAATAGAGCTAAACCCAGACTGCGTGGAACAAGCCACAACTGATCGAATCATGGACACATAGATCAAGAACACTCGCTAGCAGATGATCCAACTGTATTGGGTTGTCAAAGTTAGCCAACTCCTACATGAAGGAAAGTGGCTCACTAGGGACCAAGTTCAGCAAAAGTTTCCGCATCTCATGGAGGCACTCAACGTAATGGGGTCCATTGCTTCCTAAGGGGGAGGATTGATCCAGGTGGATATTGGTGGTGACCTGCCTATTCCACTTGGACCCCCACCATCATACCATTATTTCTTTCAGTTTCCGTAATTGTAGCACAATTTAGTATTTTTGGCAGTTTTCTCAGGTCCTAAACTTATGGAGTAGTTTTCAGGCCCTAAACTTATGGAGTAGTTTTAAGGCTCTAAACAATGTTTTTTTTGGAAAATGGGAAAACGTGACTTTTTAACTCACATTTGCTTTCAAAAGTTGTAGTCCTTGGATAGATCTTTCTAACGAGGTATCGCGCACATTAAACAAAGATCGTATGCCAAAGTTATGACCCCGATAAATTGATGTACCAATTTACCCCAACAAGGCCCATAGTTTTGGCGCTTCATCTCCTAGGGTTAGGTTTTTGGATGTTTAGGATTTTCCATTTTTTCTCAATAATAAATAGGCCTTCGAGCCTCATTGTAACACAGTTCATAGGCATGCAGCCGCCAGATCTCTTCTCAGAGATAAGCTACCATCGCCCGAGCTAGTCTATTTCCTTTCTGTATGTAACCATATTTCAGTTCTTTGATATTAATGAAATGAAGATTTATTTCTATTGTACCTCTGTGCTTATGTTTATATATGTATTTTTTTTTATTCCTGCATAAGTTTGGATCACTCATGCGCATAATTATTGCACTTATAACATTCAACATGATCCAATAAGGGGGCAAATGAATTGTAATTTCTACCAACCTTCTCTTTTAAACTTATAGGATTGTTGATCACATAATCATTCCTTGAAATTTTGAATCATTCTCTGTATTTATTTCTTGTATGATCATTCCTCACATAGGATTTATAATGAATTTCTTTATAACCAAAATTATTACAAACAAAGCAAATTCCCAAAAAAAGTTGATACTTGGAAGCGAAAGGCCTTCTTGAGGGAATAGTTATTCTAAAATTATTATTGTTATATTTGTGATAAAACGCAATTCTCTGCTAATCCTTTACTTCATTTCAGGTGTTGCTTGTATTGCTGATAAATCCTTTAAAAAAAAATTGCCTATATCGTTGTCATCTTCTTCTCTAATGTTGCTTATATTGCTAATAAGGCCTTTCGAAAAGTCATGTTTTTGTTGATCCTCACTTTCTTTATTGATGATAGAACTTTTGAGCACATTTGCATAACTTTTATGTTCTTCTTTGCATTCCTCTTCTGATGACTTTGGGCTTGCTTCTCCCTTGGAAGTTTCATGATTTTCTTTATAGCCAAGACCCGTTTTAGTGAAAGAATACCTTTGATAGCTAAGAGTGTTACCTAATATTTCAATATTTTTTTCCAAACTTTAAGCTTTGATTCAATTGAGCATTTGCTTTCTCTAGTTCCTTTCTTAAGGAAACTACTTCTGATTTGAGGTTCTCAAAATTTCTTTCTTTTTCTTTCAGCTGGCTTATAAGAATTTCTTATACACTCTTTGCATCATCTAGTTGTGTTTTTAGGAGGATAGATGCTTCATCATAATCATAACCTTTCTTCTCTTATTTCTACAATAGTTCTTTATGATTTTAATCTTTTTTTTGTGTCTACCTATTTGTTCAAAGGCACTAACTAGTTCTGTTTCTTCCTCTTAATATGTATTCTCTTTTAGGTTGTCTTTTTCATTACCATTTTGAGCATCCATGGCTATAAATAAAAATTTTCCTTTGTCATCATCAAATGAATATCTATCACTATCTTTCGATGAACTACTATCTTCTTTGGAATACAAGTTTTTCTTCTTCAAATATCCTCTCTTTTTTGTGTTTATGAGATGTGCTTCTATCTTTATGCTCTTTTTCATTGTCATTGTTCTTTAAATTTGCATATGGACACTTAGCAACAATGTGACCTACTCTACCACATTTAAAGCATTTGAATGGAAGGTTGCATTTGCATTTTCCAGTTTCCAGTTTCTCTTTTAAGCTTTCTTACAAATTTTGCTTCTTCTTCATCTGATTCACAACTAGATTAATCATGTGCTTTGTGACCTTTTGTCTTCTTTGCTGCTTTGAACACTACTTCCCTTAATCATGACTTCTCTTTTTCTGTTTTCATTTCATACGTAGTGAGGATTCCATGTAGTTCACCCATATTTAGTTTTCCAATTTCTTTCATTTCTTCAATGGTGGAGACCTTTGTATTAAATCTTGAGGGGAGAGATATCAACACGTTATACACAACCATTGATTCTTCAACATTTTCACAATTCCTATGATAGTATTAATAATCTCATCCACATGAAGAGAGAAGGCTATAATGTTTTCATCTACCTCCATCTTCAAACTCTTAAATTGTCTTCTACGAGTTTGAAGCTTTGCCCTTTTCACCTTTTCATCTCCTTTATAGATGTTTGAAGCTTGTCCCATATGCCACTTAAGATGGTGTGCATTTGTTTTGCATTATTCACAAAGGCCTTTGTACCATCTTGATCAAATAGAGGAGTTGGTGAGACTTTCTAACCATCAACTATAGATAAACAAATATCTATCCTGAGAAAAATTAAGTAAGTTCTCATCCTTACCTTCCAAACAACATAATTTGATCCATCAAAGAGTAGAGTTGTGATTCATCCTCAATGGCCATGGACCCTCTAATATCTTCCTTATAGTGGCTAGACTACTCCTAAATGAACTTGCTTTAATTCCAATTATTGGTTCACAATATAGTGAGAGGGAGAGGGGATGCATAAGTATAATACAATTTATACTTATTTAAACATCTAATCACCATAAAACATCAATCCCATAAATTGAACATGAAACACAAGATATACATGGAAACCCTTTTGGGAGAAACCCATAACAATTCTTTAAATGATAATTCTTTGTAGGCACCAACCTATAAGAGACACTAATACCCTCAATTTCAAATTTCTAGGCACCAGTCCATGAGAGACACCAATTCCCTCAATTTCAAATCTATAGGCACCAACCTATAGGAGACACCAATCCCCTGTGATTCATAAGTATCAACCTTTAGGACATACCAATACCTTATGTTGCTGTGTAGGCACCAATCCGTAGGAGAAATCAGTCTCCTCTACTTATTTGTTCTGCAAACTGATTTTGTACTTCAATGGTCAACTTTGTAATATGCTTTGTATTAGTTATTGATATGTTCTATCACATGAACCAAGTGCTTATTCAAACCACGAAATGCAAACTGCACTTCTCTAATGTTTCTAATTCATAATACTTTGATACAACTAGGTCCTTGCTTTAATCCAAGTTTCTAAACATACACACCTTCACAAATATGCAATTAGCAAAGCACTTCCTTTAGCCCACATTTCAAGATTTGGCATTCAAGAGGTGAACTACTTTATGCCACTTGTAATAAGACAATGGCCTTAGTGCATCCAAATATACTTATGAGTTTTTCCCATGTTGATCCAGGTGGATCTTCATATACAATGGCATGGAAAAACTCAGAAAATCAAAGTGATCGGAATGAAGTCAACCTAGGACCAGAGCAGAGATCTCGTCTTTCTGATTCCTGTTGACACCTAATCATCAAGATTAGGTGAACAACTGTAATTGATGTAAATAAATAATAGAAAATATGAAGAGTCACCGGGAGATGAAATGAACAGTCTCTCCCTTATGTATATAATAAAGACCAACCTAAATGAATATCATGAATTGATTTGAGGAGTTACCTCCTGGTCTGACATGGTATTAAAGCCAGCGCCATTTTTGGCTTACCTCTTTAATTTGTAACTCCTATTATGCCTATATCGCCTATTCTGCCTATGTTCTAAATCCTTTACAGACAGACATCTCTCTCATATCCCTACGACTCACTATTATTCTGTTGATTTTGGCACCCTCCACAACCATCAAGCCTACCAGTGTTTCCTTCTCTGCTACGCTGCTCCTGTCACTGCTCGATACCTGCAAAACGATCAGCCTTTCTGCACTCTCCCCACCGGTTGCCATACCCGATATATATGGTATCATAACTACGATATATCAACAGTTACGAACGTTGCTCCCATAACGTCGAATACAGGCAAATCTCTGTGAACTAGGAAGGGAAAAGGTTGCAGATATTGATTCATCCGACTGCTCCAACCATACGACTCCATGACTCTCCATCCACGACCCTCCTCCATACACAATCCTCTAATACCTCGGCCCTTGGCATATGAATTCGCTCCAATATAACGCTCCAGGTTATATTACGTTGAATGTTCTTGGTATATCGATAAAAGATCTCACAACAAACGTGGAGGTGAACACATACGTCGTATGACCAGTGGGCCTACAGTGTTGAATCTGGAATGGTATGTCGATTTTTTTGAAGACTGTGTGGCATGTGCGTTCATGTTAACTGAGAGTTGAAATATATATATCACACGATACTCTGTTTTTTTTAAGACTATATTGTATGACAGAGGTGCAAATTTTTTTTTTGAAGACTATATTGTATGACAGAGGTGCAAATTTTTTTTTGAAGACTATATTGTATGACAAAGGTGCGAAATGGTGCGGTGAGCGTACTATAAGATTTATGCATTAAAAATGGTGCGATTAGCTGTTCTTTTTTAATGTCGAGGGCATGAATGCTTGATATATCATATGAAAGAAGGTTGAAAATACAATGGTATGTGATGGTATGTCATATATTATGAATGGTGAGTGGTAATCTAATAATATTATACAAGTGGTGATATTTTATATGGATAGAATATAGCTTTGCTCTTTGTATATTAAATCAATTTCTTACCTAATCAAGAAGGAAGAATAAGGCTACATTATTTTGAAGCACATAGTCTTTCTTTTAAGAACGCATTCAGTCATATCTATTGTGGGAGTAGTTCTCATTGGCAAGGAGAACTATCCTAAGTGGTACCAGAAGATAAAACACACCCTCATTTTCAATGAGTTGTGGAAAGGAGTGTGTGTTGGAGACGGAGACAAAGACCCAGAACAACCTACCTCAGATAAGGAGCTCGCCATTTGGGAAAATAAGAACAAAAAGGCCTATGCATTGATTGCAGCATCAGTAAGTGAAGAGGTGAGTCGCCATATTTCACCATTTTCAAATGCTTTGGAAGCCTTACAAAAATTGAAGGAACTCTATGACTCACACTCTGCACTTGAAGTTGTTCAACTCATGATTAAACTCTTCACTCTTGAATTACAAAATAATTATCCTCTTGCTCTTACATCTGAAGTAAAATCTATAATGCATGATATCAAAGCCACTAAGGTTGAATTGGATATTCCTCTGATCGCTTTTCTCAAGGCACTTTATCCTACTTACTCCAATTATCTTGAGTCCTTGCAAGCAAATGGAAATCTCAAAGATATTACCTTTGACTCTCTTGTGGAAAAATTTGCTGAAAGAGAGAAAGCTTTTGGAAAGAAGACAGAGCCTGAATCTTCTGAAGAGGCTGTGTGCCTTACTCATAAAGAAAAGAATCTTGGCCAAGATTCTTCCAGAGGAAGAGGTGGTCGAAGAAGAAGAGGAAGATATTTCAGAGGCAGGGGGGCAGACCTCTCAAGGAGAAAAGTCATATTTGCACTGCTTACGCTGCAAAAGAAATGGATCACCTAATGCCTCCACATGCAAGTTACCTTGGGACAAAATTGAGCAGCAAAGAAACCAACCCAAAGGTACAACTAATGACACAGAAAAAGGTAAAGCACCTGAATCTGCTCATTATGTTGTGCCACAATGTAATATTGGAGTAAATGAAGACGTATTAATGCTCCACTTGCTTCTTGGAAAAATGATTGGTTGCTTGATTCAAGAGCAACTTGCCACATGACTCATTTAAAAGATTTTTTTGAAGAATTTATTGACAATGTTAATGGAGTAGTATACTTTGCAGACCAATCAAAACTCAAGCCATCCGAGCTTGGCACAATCAGGCTTAAATTGCTTGGTCTTCCAGACTTTCTTCTGCATCATGTTCTATATCTCCCACAGCTGAAGAGAAACTTGTTGTCCTTGGTCCACATCTGCCAGCAAGGTCACTCCATTCATATGTTTGATGGCAAGCTTGAGGTGAGAAAAGCATTTGACCACTCACTTGTCATGAGGGGGATAGAAGAAGAAAGGCTTCTCAAGCTGCAGGGTACCTCTGCTCGTGCACAACATTTCTCATACAATTCTCATTATGAAGAAGGTACACTTCCATCAAGTTTATTATGGCATGCTAGATTTGGACATTTGAACTATGATAGCTTCCACTTGTTGAAGAAAAATGGTGTTACTAGTTTGCCTACAATTCCTAGGAAACTTAAGCAATGTGATGCTTTCATTCTAAGAAAGCATAGCAAACGTTCTTTTCATGATTCACATTCAAGAGCACATAGAAAACTTGAACTCATTCATTCAGATTTATGTGGTCCAATGCATGTTCCTTCTGCAAATGCAAATAAATATATGATGACATTTATTGATGACTACACCAGAATGTGTTGGGTTTATTTATTAAAGAACAAATCTTATGCTAGATATCATTTTTGGGATTCAACTGCGTTAAGTAAGTCATTCAAAGTATGACCATTTCCATGAGAGGTAGTCGTAAAGTGACTAATATCTCATGATTTTTGAATAGTTCACTTAGCACTCATTGCATCGGGTGATGCTCACAGGGGTGAAGAAGTGGGATTGAAACTAGTGAAATGTGGAGAACGAATCACATAGCATCAATCATCACTTCCGGGGCTTGCACCCGGTAACCAGGACTTCCCAGGAGGTCACCCATCCCAGAACTCCTCTGGCTCAAGCGCGCTTAACTGTGGAGTTTTTCCCCACAATCAAGCCCACTTAGCTTGCTACCCCATTTGCAAAACCTTAGCAAGTATTGTGCCTCATGAACCATTCAGGTAGAGATCCCTTGACTCTTTTTGAATTTAAGTATGGGGGATTTACGCAGTGCATTATATTAGATATCATTTTTGGGATTCAACTGCGTTAAGTAAGTCATTCAAAGTATGACCATTTCCATGAGAGGTAGTCGTAAAGTGACTAATATCTCATGATTTTTGAATAGTTCACTTAGCACTCATTGCATCGGGTGATGCTCACAGGGGTGAAGAAGTGGGATTGAAACTAGTGAAATGTGGAGAACGAATCACATAGCATCAATCATCACTTCGGGGCTTGCACCCGGTAACCAGGACTTCCCAGGAGGTCACCCATCCCAGAACTCCTCTGGCTCAAGCGCGCTTAACTGTGGAGTTTTTCCCCACAATCAAGCCCACTTAGCTTGCTACCCCATTTGCAAAACCTTAGCAAGTATTGTGCCTCATGAACCATTCAGGTAGAGATCCCTTGACTCTTTTTGAATTTAAGTATGGGGGATTTACGCAGTGCATTATATTAGATATCATTTTTGGGATTCAACTACGTTAAGTAAGTCATTCAAAGTATGACCATTTCCATGAGAGGTAGTCGTAAAGTGACTAATATCTCATGATTTTTGAATAGTTCACTTAGCACTCATTGCATCGGGTGATGCTCACAGGGGTGAAGAAGTGGGATTGAAACTAGTGAAATGTGGAGAACGAATCACATAGCATCAATCATCACTTCCGGGGCTTGCACCCGGTAACCAGGACTTCCCAGGAGGTCCCCATACTTAAATTCAAAAAGAGTCAAGGGATCTCTACCTGAATGGTTCATGAGGCACAATACTTGCTAAGGTTTTGCAAATGGGGTAGCAAGCTAAGTGGGCTTGATTGTGGGGAAAAACTCCACAGTTAAGCGCGCTTGAGCCAGAGGAGTTCTGGGATGGGTGACCTCCTGGGAAGTCCTGGTTACCGGGTGCAAGCCCCGGAAGTGATGATTGATGCTATGTGATTCGTTCTCCACATTTCACTAGTTTCAATCCCACTTCTTCACCCCTGTGAGCATCACCCGATGCAATGAGTGCTAAGTGAACTATTCAAAAATCATGAGATATTAGTCACTTTACGACTACCTCTCATGGAAATGGTCATACTTTGAATGACTTACTTAACGCAGTTGAATCCAAAAATGATATCTAATATAATGCACTGCGGAAATCCCCCATACTTAAAATCTTATGCTTTTCAAACATTCAAGAACTTTCATACACAGATTGAAAATGATGCACAATCTCATATTGGCTATATTCACACTGATAATGGAAAAGAATACACTTAAAATGAATTTGAAAACTATCTTCGCCAACGTGGGATCAAACATCAAACAATTGTGCCTTATAATCCCCAATAGAACGGTGTAGCTGAAAGAATGAATAGGACAATCTTAAATATGGTGCGCTCCATGATGTTTTTCAAAAATGTAAAATTAATGTTTTGGGTTGATGCAGTTCTATGTGCTGTATATATAAAGAATAGATGTCCACCCAATGCTATCAGAAACAAGACTCCCTATGAAATGTGGTATGGCCACATTCCTTCGGTAAGCATCTCAGGGTCTTTGGTTCCACCTGTTATGCCTTGATACCAAAGGTACATAGAAACAAACTTGGTGCAAGAAGTCGTAAGTGTATCTTCCTAGGGCATTCAAACACCTCCAAAGCATACCGTCTCTATGATGAAGTCAATAAAAAGTTTGTTGTATCTAGAGATGTAATTTTTCTTGAATCATCCAAAACTGACAATGTTGTTGAGCGGCAACTTGATCGTTTGGATAGATTCGCAAATGCAAAATCATTTCAAGAATTTGATAATCAGATTCCACATCTTGAAGGGGGGATTCCTATACTAGATCAACCTGTGGAATCTTCTTCTGAAGCACTCTCTCCCCCGCATGAAACTCCAACAACGAATGATACTTTAAGTGATGTGATTGATAGAATTGGGAGACTCAATCTTGATTCAGCCCCAACTCAATCAACGAAGCAGCCTGGACCATCCCAGAGAGGTCCTCCAAAGTGGCTGACAAAGACACTTGAAAGTGTTCATCCTGATGAGGTCGGAAAGACAGGAACTAGAAATTCAAACCGGCAAAATAGAGGTGATGTAGATGACTCTGATTCACCTGTTGATATGGATGTTTCTTACGATTGTGAATTGAATTTGTCTACAAATTTTGAACCAACTTCCTTCAAAGAAGCTGCTTCTCATGATGAATGGAAAGAAGTGATGCAAAAGGAGTATGATGCCCTGATAAAGAATGGCACTTGGAAGCTGGTTGATCCTCCATTAGGAACCAAACCAATTCGCTGCAAGTGGGTCTACAAGAACAAGTATAAAACTGATGGCTCACTTGACAAGCACAAAGCCAGGCTTGTGGCAAAAGGTTTTGCACAGAAGGAAGGGGTTGATTATGAGGAGACTTTTGTCCCCACAACAAAATGGGCTACCATCCAGAGACTCTTTGCCCTAGCAGCGCAGAACGGTTGGAAAGTCCATCAAATGGATGTAAAAACTGCTTTCTTGAATGGAGATCTAAAAGAGAATGTTTTTATGTCCTAGCCTGAAGGATTTGCTATGAAAGGACATGAACATAAAGTATTCAAACTTGTGAAATCCTTGTATGGCCTCAAACAAACACCGCGAGCCTGGTATGAAAAACTAACTGAGCATCTTCTAAAACTCAATTTCAAACATTATGATCTTGATGATGCAACTTTATTTGTCAAGAAAGTTGGCAAAGCAGTTGTATATCTTATGGTATATGTAGATGATCTTTTGATGATAGGGAACAATGAAAGCTACATTGCATCCATAAAGAAGGAATTGAGGAAAGGTTTTGAAATGACTGATTTGGGTTATGTTCATTACTATTTTGGTATTGAAGTAACTCGACATCTAAAGTCCATATTCCTTTCTCAAAAGAAGTACATTAGAGCCCTGTTGAACAGGTTTGGCATGACAGAATGCAATCCTCTTACTACTCCAATGGAACAAAACTTAAAGCTCACATCCATTGAAGGAAAAGAATTTGAGGATGCAACAAAGTATAGACAGCTTGTAGGAAGTCTCAACACCTAACTACTACCAGACCAAACATTTCATTTGCTGTTGGAATCCTCTCCAGGTTTATGCAAAAGCCTTGCGAGGGACATTGGTCTACTGCAAAAAGAGTTGTAAGGTACTTGAAGGGAACTCAAGACTTTTGGAATCAAGTATACACAGGTGGATGACTTCAACTTGATTGGATACTCTGATTCAGACTTCAATGGAGACAAAGAAACTGGGGTATCTACTTCAGGTTATGCTATGAGTCTTGGATCAGGAGCTGTCTCCTGGAGATCACGCAAAGAATCAGTTCCAGCAGATTCCACAATAGAGGCAGAATATGTGAAAACAGCAGAGGTAACAAAAGAAATTGTGTGGCTCAGGAAAATTCTTGAAGATTTGCAGGTAAACAAGTACAATCGACTCCACTCATTATTGACAATACCTCGGCAATAAAGTTGGCCAAGAACCTAAAGTTCCATGATCGAACGAAGCACATCAATACTAAATATCATTTGATTCGACATCATGTTGAGGCAAAAACAATCCATCTCTGCCATTGTTCCACTAATGAGCAAATTGCAGACATCTTCACCAAAGCGCTTGGAAGAGAAAAGCTTGAAATATTCAGAACGATGCTTGTACTTACCAACATCACTTCAGATTAAGGGGGGTAATGTTGACACCTAATCATCAGGGTTGGGTGAACAACTGTAATTGATGTAAATAAATAATAGAAAATATGAAGAGTCACCGGGAGATGAAATGAACAGTCTCTCCCTCATGTATATAATAAAGACCAACCTAAATGAATATCATGAATTCATTTGAGGAGTTTCCTCATGATCTGATAATTCCAATGGCGTAAACAGTACGTCAATCTGAGTCCGGATGATGAAGTTATTACGAAAAGAAGGGTTCTTCAATCCTTAAGAAAATGAGGAATTTCCTTTGAAAAAGGAGTCTTAAGCCTCAAGGCCAAATCGCAATCAGAAGTCGCATGAGGGCGGACTTAAGGTTTGGGTTGTGAAACCCCCGATCGCCGATCTCCAATCAGATCGGATCGACGGATCGGAGGCAATCGCAATCAGCGGTCATATATATATATATATATATCGGTGAGCAGATAGTGCGATCGGCGATTAGCCGGATCGGCAGAACCCTTATCAGTTACCCAGGGCGACATATGTGGGGGATGCCAACGCGATAGGACCAGGACAAAGACACTCCGATATGCTGATTCGCAACCTCAGTGCGGACCCGATACAGATTATATGCCCAATTTAATAATATTTGAAATCCGGGTGAATGGTTTTTGGTGGATTTCTTAGTGTTTTCGGGATTTTTGAAGTGTTATCATTTTAAACGATAGAAGGCCATTTTCAGGAACGGTTGCACCCGTCGATCCTTCCACTCTACCAACCTCCATAGTTAACCGGGCAAGCCCCGTTTTAAATGGGATTTTGTTCGAGAATCCTTTATAAAAGAGGATCAATGGAAGAGCACGAGAGGAGGCATTTTTATGGTTGCAACACACTGTTTCGCAGAGGCTGAGAGCATCTATTGATCTGTTTTGAACAGCTTACACGACTCCAGTCCCTTCTATTGCTGCGGGAAGCTTTGGTGCTGCATACCACTCCATCTTAGGCATTCATTTCATAGCCATCAGGCAGATTGGAGGTATAAGCCTCTTTATGGACAGATTGATAAACGTAATGCTTTTTATTCATGCCATTTAATAATAAAAGCCTCCCCATTGTTGAGTTGGGCCAGGAGATGTAGTCCAAATTGGATGAACTCTGTTATCAAGCCTTGGTGTTCTCTTTTGTGCCTTTTTGTGTGTTTTCTTCTTCTTTTCATATGTGCACATTTATGTGTTAAGCTGCAATTTTATATGCAATTCTTTTCTATACATCTATAAGTGAAAACATCCTAGATCAAGTGGTATCAGAGCAGGGCTTTTTAGATGTGAATTGCATGTTTGTATGCTAACAAGAGGCAGGCTTCAAAGAGGCGAAGGGAATTTAGAACCTTTCGATCCAGAGGCAGGGCGTGCACCTTGGAGAAGAAACATGGCTGAAGAGGAAGCTCGTATTGAAGAGGAGCGCAATTTCAGAAAGACTTTCTATTCAATGGCAGAGAATATCAGTTAGTTGGTTATAAGACTGGAAAAAGCTGAAGAGAGGAATCCAGAAGGATAAGATTCAGCACATGGGAATCATGGAGAAGAACCCCCTCCTTCTCCTTCTGGCGGTGAAGGTTCTTCTTCCCCTCACCACCATAATCAGAGAAATCCAAGGGATGCATCTAAGAAACCTTTTTTTAAATTAGATGTTAAATTTGATCTTCTTGTGTTTAATGGTGAAAGTAACACAGAAAAGCTTAACAATTGGATCAGGAAAATTGAGGTTTATTGCAGGATTCAGCAAATCGTAGAGGATGAGGCGAAAATCCAGCTGACCTCTCTACGGCTGGGTAGCACAGCTCTCGTTTGGTGGGAGAGCAAATTGCAGAGCAATAAAAATGTGGGTAAGCTCTTTTCCTCATGGTCTGATTTACTTCTGCATTCAAGGAACAGTTTTATCCCTTAGGATACAAACAGAAAGCTTTGATGAATTGGCAATATTTAAGGCAAGGCAAAGGGCAGGATGTTCAGAGTTTTACAGAATAATTTAGGAAGCAAGCACTGAATTTGGGTATTTCACTTGATACACCTAAAGTTGTAACTAAGTATATTGGCTCACTGCATAGTTATATTTGGCATTCATTATTGTTGTTTGAAACAAACACTATTGATGCAGCTAGTGTGAAAGTAATTCATATTTAGAACAAGGGCAAGAATTAAAGAGAGGACTAGTCCAGAAAGCCACCATTCAAACCTCCCAATGGCAAATCCAAAGCGAAATGGAAATGGAAGGATAAGAAAATAGCAGTAGCCAAAGAGGGAGAGCGGCCTTATTGCAATCATTGCAAGAAAGAAGGCCACGATGGTGACCATTGTTGGAAGCAGCACCCAGAAAAAACGCCCAAAGAAGTATGGAGGAAAATGGAAGCAGAAAACAGTGGCAACAGCACAGCAAGACCTTGGATCAGATTCGGGAGATGAAGCGCTGGTCACAGCAGCGGGAACAAAAGGTACCCTTACACCTTCTATGGATTCTAAATCACAGTGAAGCACTAGTTCTATATATGAGTCCATTTCAAATGATAGAAAAAGAATTGAATTATTTCATATCAGAGTTGTACTAAATCATAACAAAGTAGAAACTCTGTTTGATACGGGGTCCTAAGCAAATTTAATTGCAGAATCCCTGGTAAAGAAGCTTGGCTTAGAATCAAAACCGCACCCAAAGCCTTGCCCGCTGGGTTGGATACATGATAAAGCTAAATTGAATGTAACCCAACAGTGCAAGGTAAAATTTGTGAATGCTTCTAAGCTGGTAGATGAAGTAGAGATGGATGTTATACCACTAGACATCTGTGGCATGTTATTGTGGAGTCCCTACCTATATGATAGAAAAGCTGTCTTTTTCCGCCATGAGAATAAATACCACATCACAAAGGATGGGGTAGAATATATAGTGCGGGCTCATCAAAACAAGATTAACGCCAGCCTCATAAGCGCTGGGCAGATGAAACGGCTGGTAAATTCCAACAAAACATGCATGCTTATGGTCGTCAGGGAAAAGGAGGCCAAATTCGCAGACGCATTCCAAGGCTGCGATGGGAAGCATAAATAGGAATTGATGGATTTAATTTCTGATTATAATGCATTGTTTCAAGAGCCGCGGGGACTATCACCAAAGAGGGAGATCCAACACGAGTTCCACGTATTGCATGACGCCCCTCTGCCGAATATCAGCATGTATAGAATGTCAGCAGTCGAAATGGAGGAGATCAAGCGTCAAGTGCAGGAATTGCTGGACCAAGGTGTGATCATGCCGAGCTCCTCTCCATGCGGGTCGCTGATTATTCTAGTGCCAAAGAAGGACGGCAGCTGGACGATGTGCTTGGACTACCGTGCGCTCAACAAAATATTAGTAAAAAATCATTATCCCCTCCCATGCATAGATGATTTATCGGATCAATTAAAAAATGTTGTATATTTCACAAAGTTGGATTTGCACAGTGGCAATCACCAGGTCTGAATTGCGGAGCAAGACGTGTGGAAAACCGCTTTCAAAACCAAGCAAGGGCTGTTCGAATGGATGGTAATGCCATTCGTGCTTTGCAATGCTCCAACCACCTTTATGCAGGTTATGAATCATATATTTTAGCCTTTCATTAATGAGTTTGTTCTTGTATATTTAGATGATATACTAGTTTTCAACAAGAGTTGGTTTGAACATATGAGTCATGTAAAGAAAGTGCTTGATGTGTTGAATAAAGAAAACTCTTTGTAAAATTGTCAAAGTGTGAGTTCGGGAAAACCTCTTTGGGTTACCTAGGCCATATTGTTGGTCATGGTCAGTTAAAAATTGATCCCACTAAAGTTGAAGCAATTGTAAATTGGCCTAAGCCTACCAGTGTAACTAAGGTCCGTAGCTTTCTAGGTGCAGTCCAGTATTGGAGGAGATTTATTGCTAATTTTTCTGTTATTGCAGCACCTTTGCACACATTGACAAGTGTGAAACAAGTCTTCCAATGGGGAGGAAGACAACAGAAGTCCTTCGAAACATTGAAGGAAAAAATTAGCATCGTGCCAGTCTTAGCCTTACTCGATCTCCAACAGCCATTTGAGATCGAAACCGATGCCAACGGTTATGCCATGGGAGCTGTACTGATGTAGCAAAAGAAGCCAATTTGTTACCATTCTGAGAAGTTTTCTCAAGCTGTGATAAACTATCCCACCTATGACAAGGAGCTTTATGCCTTGGTGCAGAGTGTGAAAAAGTGGAAACACTACCTGATCGGCAAGGAGACCATCATCCATATAGATCATCAGCCCTTGCAGTACCTTCAGTCACAAACCAAGTTGTAGCAAACTCATCATTTCAAGTGGATGGGCTTTCTTCAACAGTTTCATCTAGTAATAAAGTATAAGAAGGGCACTAGCAATAAAGTGGTCGATATGCTATCTCACCCTCCTATTTCTGCTTCTGTTATTTTGCATAATGCTTCGTTGTCTTTTGAAAGTTATGTTGAACAATATGCTAACGATGATGACTTTAAGGAGGTTTATGCAAAACTAACCCATGGTTCACAGGTGGACAACTATCACTTGCAGGGGAAATTGTTGTATCACCTTGGTAAATTGTGTATTCCCACAGGAGAAAGAGTGCATGTAATTCGAGAGGCCCACACCTCTCTTGTGTCTGGACACTTTGGTGTTGAGAAGACTTTATGTCATGTACAAAGATTTTGCTTTTGGCCTCATATGAAAAACATTGTGACTCGCTATGTAAAGGGTTGTGTGATGTGTTCTGTTTCAAAGCCCTCTAATAGAAAAATTGGGCTCTACACACCACTCCCTATTCTGAGTCGTCCATGGGAAAGTGTGTCAATGGACTTTGTAGGAGGTTTACCTTTGTCTAGGAAGGGTCACAATTATTTGTATGTCGTCATTGACCGTTTTAGCAAAATGTGTATTCTTATGCCTTCTAAAAAGCAGATTACTGCAAAGAAGACTGATTCTCTTTTCTTTTAGTATGTTTGGGTCCACTTTGGATTACCCACATCAATTGTGTCAGATCGAGACTCTTGCTTCCTTGGAGAGTTCTGGACCAGCTTGTGGAGGATGATGGACACCAAACTGAAAAGAAGCACGACATTTCACCCACAAACCGACGGGCAGACAAAGGTTGTTAACCGTACCGTGGTACACTTATTACGAAGCTATTGTGGGAAACATCCCAAGTTGTGGGATGAACATCTCCCTTATATATAACATTCCTACAACCGAGCAGTGCATTCATTGACGTAGCGTTCACCATTCGAGACTTGTTTTGGTTACCTGCCAAAGGACCCTTTTGATATGGTCTTTGGAAGGGAGGATGGCTCCAGTGGATGCAATGATAAAGACAAAGCTCAGTAGTTCATTCAACGAATCCAAATGATTCACCAAGCAATGCAAGAGCAGTTGGAAAAGAGTCAAGCTCGTTACAAGGCTCGACATGGTAAACACCGAGTTGACCATCAATTCCAAGTGGGCGACAAGGTGTGGTTCCACATCAGCAAAGACAGGATGAAGGGAGAAGGAAAGAAGTTGCGGCTAATCCGATATGGACCATTCACCATATTGGAGAAGAATGGGAACAATGCCTTTCGTATTGACTTACCGGTATATATGCAAATGTACTCAGTAGTGAATGTGGAGAACTTGAAGCTGTATGAACCTCCTTTGATCATGGACATTGATGAGGTGGACACAATTCCTACCATCGATGATTTTGCACCAGAATATCTCGATGAGTTGCCCGAAGACATCATCCTCGACAGAAGAACCAGGACTTCACGGCGAGGAGATGTAGAGTACCTTCAAGTTGGATTTAAGGGAATGCATCCCAGCAAGACCAGGTGGCTGGAGAAAGAGAAAGTGAGGGCACAATACCCTCACTTTCCAATTGACTAATGAAAAGCTTTTGGCGGTCCAAAAGCTCCTCAATGGGGAGGATTGATCCAGGTGGATCTTTAGATACAATGGCATGGAAAAACTCAGAAAATCAAAGTGATCAGAATGAAGTCAACCTAGGACCAGAGCAGATATCTTGTCTTTCTAATTCCAACGGCGCAAACGGTACTTCAATCCGAGTCCGGATGATGAAGTTATTGCAAAAAGAAGGGTTCTTCAATCCTTAAGAAAATGAGGAATTTCCTTTGAAAAAGGAGTCTTAAGCCTTAAGGCCAAATCGCAATCGGAGGTCGCATGAGGGCAGACTTAAGGTTTGGGCCGTGGAACCCCCGATTGCCGATCTCCGATCAAATCGGATCGGCAGATTGGAGGCAATTGCAATCGGCGGTCATATATATATATATATATATATATATATATATATATATATATATATATATATATATCTATATATATATATATATATATATATATATATATATATATATATATATATATATATATATATATATATATATATATATATATATATATATATATATATATATATATATATATATATATATATATATATGTATGTATGTATATATGTATGTATGTATATGTATGTATGTATACATACATACATACATACATACATACATATCTATATATATATATATATATATCGGTGAGCGGATAGTGCGATCGGCGATTAGCCGGATCGGCAGAACCCTTATCAGTCACCTGGGGCGACATATGTGGGGGATGTCGACGCAATCGACCGACGCCGATATTGGTGATCGGTCATTCCCGAGGACCAGGACAGAGACACCTTGATATGCCAATTCGCGACCTCAGCGCGGACTCGATACAGATTATATGCTCGATTTAATAATATTTGAAATCCGGGTGAACGGTTTTTGGCGGATTTCTTAGTGTTTTCGGGATTTTTGAAGTGTTATCATTTTAAATGATAGAAGGCCATTTTCAGGAACGGTTGTGCTCACCGATCCTTCCACTCTACCAACCTCCATAGTTAACTGGGCAAGCCCCGTTTTAAATGGGATTTTGTCCGAGAATCCTTTATAAAAGAGGATCAATGGAAGAGCACGGGAGGAGGCATTTTTATGGTTGCAACACGCTGTTTTGCAGAGGCCGAGAGCATCTATTGATCTATTTTGAACAACTTACACGACTCCAATCCCTTCTATTGTTGCGGGAAGCTTTGGTGCTGCATACCACTCCATCTCAGGCATTCATTTCATAACCATCAGACAGATTGGAGGTATAAGCCTCTTTATGGACAGATTGATAAATGTAATGTTGTTTATTCATGCTATTTAATAAGAAAGGCCTCCCCATTGTTGAGCTGGGCCCCGAGACGTAGTCCAAATTGGACGAACTCCGTTATCAAGCCTTGGTGTTCGCTTTTGTGCCTTTTTATGTGTTTTCATATTCTTTTCATATGTGCACATTTATGTGTTAAGCTGTAATTTTATATGCAATTCTTTTTTATACATCTATAAGCGAAAACATCATGGATCACATGTGCTTACAACACTCGTACAACACCTTTAAGATATATATAAACTCCCTTCTATCCAACTATATTAAAGTTTGGCACTCATAAGCACTGTGCTCTTGGAACTCTCGGTGCTCCCTTCAATCCAACCACATACATCCAAGTGCTTATTGTTCTTTGGAACCTTGGAGCTCCCTTCAATCCAACCACATACATCCAACTGCTTATTGTTCTTTGGAACCTTGGAGCTCCCTTCAATCCAACCACATACATCCAAATGCTTATTGTTCTTTGGAACCTTGGAGCTCCCTTCAATCAAACCTTTCATGTAATAATACTTTCATGTCTTAGCACCACCACATATGCTCATACAACACGTCTAGACATTGTTATTTTTGGATATTCGTGAAAGCTTGAAATTCTTTAACACTAAAAATGCTTGCAAAGCCAAGACCTTTTAGGCATAAAATGATGGCAGAAATCTTTGTCAGGTGTTTCCAATTTTTATGTCAGTTGATGGACCCAGGCATCTAGATATCGAAATAACATAGGTTTCAAGCTTCTATGCACAACCAATTTTTTTGATTTACCGCTATGCGGAGGGATATAAGCCCTAGGTGTTAATACTTAACACTCTTGTGACCAAGGTGGTGACTAGGGGCTAGTATACCAAAACACCATAGATTCCTTGGATCCTTCACTTTTTGTTAAGATGTTGATATGGAAATATATTGAGGAAATCATGATATGGATCACAAAAGCCTAAATTCGAATACAACTTTATTACATTAAAGCTTAAAGTCATAAAGATACACCTTTTGATTAGTGATGCTACTAATCTCCCCCTTTATCTAAAAGCATCCCAAAATCTGAAAATGCTTAAGAAGGTTCCAATATTGATTAACTTGAAGCCTCTTGAAGAAATAGACTCATGGGTTAAATTACATGATCTATGCTACCCAATGCCACCACTCTTGAAGTCAAAACTTAGTTAAGACCATAGCTAAAAACAAACATTATACCATAAAAAGAGTGTGTGTTACCACAAGATCACTTCTAGAGTTCCTCCAATTTGACACTTGTTGAGAACTTTGGTGCTTGTAAACCTTGAACCCAACAAAAGATTGAACGAGCCACTTATTGAGTCTAATGGAACAAAGAAATAAAGATAATCTCCTCCAAGAGGAAGGGTGCCACATACAAAATCTCGATAAAAAAGAAAAGAAAAGAAAAAACCTTGCTAAGATAGAGCACAAAGACACAACCCTGTGAGAAACCTCTCGAACTGAAATTAACCAGACCAAACATGCTCATTACCATAATAAAAATAGTAGTATCTCTTAACAAACATGGGCCAAACATCTAGAGCATATTTCTGAATTCTTTAGGATGCCTTTCTCTCCATGTCTCCATGATCCCACCTTGACAATGATTCATTTTGTGCCTCGCCATGAAACCATGCATGCGAGGAGGGTACTCTAATCTCACCAATTTACTTACTTACCTCAAGAATGAGGCTCATAGATACGTGGCATGACGAGATTTGATGAAATGATTAACATCTTTGGATTCATTGACACTTGATTAAGGTATGGATTGATGGCTCATGGTTCCATTAATCCCAATCACCCCCACTTTTAATCAATGTCCTCATTAGTAAACCTATTTGTTTGTGGATCATACTTCCTGAAAACTCAATAAAATGTAATATTTTGGAAGTAGTTAACCTCCTTATGAGCTCAAGCCAATAAAGATGTAACATTGTCATAAAACTGTAAGGACTTCATGATAATCTGATTGATTATTGTTCTCCCACATCAATTAATGATTTAATTCATAAGTCCACAACTATAACAAACCTTGTAATAAGGCATAATTGCTCTAGCTTGATTGTTGGAGGGCTACTTGCCTTCTCCAAGAAAAACACAACCCTTATTGGAAACATCCATTAATCATTTTAATTATTTGTTCTTGTAAGGTTTTCTCACTTGAAATGGGGTTTTCTGCTCAATCTCTAGATAGATTTCATCTACTTCTAAAATATCTTCCCAATTCCATAATACTTTCTCAAATTTTCCATGCATTGTTTATATTATGAAAATTAGTCATTGCATATCCCCGTTTTACTAATAACCCAACTCTTTTAGGTTATTAACTAAAAAGGGAAGATGAATATTGGAAACTAAAAATAAAATTCAAAGCTTATTTGAATCTAGTTTTTGATGCCACTAAAAGCATCACAAATAGATAAATAATGATTAAAAAAACATTTTTTTTGTTCAATAGATACCAATAGAGACTCATAAGAAATGTATTTATACTTTTGCATCCATGGCCATGTCTCATATTCCATATATTATTTTGTTCTTCAATATTCTCTTCTTCTCTAGTTCATCCTTATAAACCCTCATACTATAAAGTCAACATATTTTCTTCAATAAGCTCTTGGGTCATCACTACATTGATACCACATGATAGATATTACATTCAACAAAGAAAGGGAGATGAGAAAGATTGACAACAATCAAATATTCTTTATTCACAACTACTTAACCTCTCGATGGTCCTCAAAGGACTACACACCAAATATAATAAAGAGGCCTCACTAAATAATAGGGGGAAACTCATAAACACTAACTACTTAAGAACAAAACCTTAATTGTAACTAACTTCTAAATTAAATGATTTATATGGTTAACTAGCACACCTTTATTGCAATAAAGTTTAAAGTCCTAAAGATATCCCTTGGATTATTAATGTTAAAACTTTCATCTCATACTCAAATAGAAGAAGAGAACAACCAACAAAGTTGCAAGTATGTTTTCTAAGCCTCTGAGGAAGAAGATTACAACTATGGGAACAACAATGCAACTTGTACCATCCATCCATAAAGTTCTTGCACAAGAGTCCCAAAATAATGTTGATTTTGAAGACACATATAAACCACTAAAAAATAAAATAACAACTCTCTCTAGTACAAAATTCTATAGTAAACTTCAAAATCATCTTCGCAATCTTCCACAAGTAATGTGATAAGTGGAAGTGAAATGTAGGTGGTTCAACCCTATAGCAAGAAAGAAAGAAAGAAAGAAATTATTTTAACGTCCACGAGGCTACAGATAGCCTATGGGACAAATTGCTTCTTCATCTGCTTGATGTATTCGACCCTTTTTTTGTGAAGCTTCAAAATAAATGCTCTTAGCTTCTCGACAAATCCCTTGCTAAATAGATTATCCCAAGAGCTAGCTGCCAACATATCTGCATAACTTTCCCTGTTGTCTTTGAAAGCCTCACATTCTAAAATGAAATGTTTTTCTGTTTCCACTTTTCTGGAAGAACAAAAAATGCATACTCTTTCCTCCCACACTTCCTTTGGCCTTTTCCAGCGCCTTGTTTCACAACGGAGCTAATGAGAATTAGTCCTTAACTGAGCAATAAGAACTTTGGCTCTCCAAGAGATATTGGCCTCTATGTAAGCTTTTGGTTGATGACTATGAGTGGGATTAAACTCTTCAATATAGTAATTTTTCTTTCTTGCTAGCTCCTTATCCCAAGTACGCTTGTGGAACTTTTCCATAACAAAAGCTTTTATCTCTTTGTTGTTTATGAGACACACGTTTAAGCAAATACCCCATTTACTAACCATTTGTTATTTTGTTGCATCCAAGTTTTTTTGTTCTTGCACAATCTATCATTAAAGACAACCTTAGACCATCTACCCTCTTCCATTTGCTCAATTTTTTTTAAATACCTTATGACTCGCACCATAGCAATTGCTTCAATAGGAGCAATCCCTATTTCACTTAACAAGATATCATAAGGAACTGCAATTTTAATCTTAAATTTGTTTGTAATCAAACGTTTCTGAATTTTCTCAATTTGTCTCCACTGCATGTCAGATGTACCACTGGCCCATAGTTCACAACCATAGAGAATCATCGGAATCACTAGAAGCTAAAAAAGAGTTTGAGTGGTTTTCCAGTCCCATAACTCTATTTCTCTACACCTATTTTGAAAAGCATAAAATGCTTTCCAACCCCCCAAAGTTCTTTTCTTTCTACAACCATTCTAACTTAGATTTTTGTTGAAGTCAATTCCAAGGTATTTGTAATCGCAACTTCTTCTAGAATGTTGCCTTCAAAGTAGAACTTATGCTGGTTATGTTTTATTTTCTTAAAGAAGACCACTACTTTCGTTTTGATGATATTGACTTGCATCCCCACACTTCTACAAAAATGCTCAAGGGATAGTAAGTGCTCTTGCAAACCAAGAGTCGGTTTAGCAATCAAAATAAGGTCATTTGCATACAAAAGAAGCCTTATAACAAACTTGCCCAAATAGATGCCATCACCCCCTTTCGAATTTAACCACTCCTCAATCTTGTCGATATATAAACCAAAAAGTGTAGGAGACAGTGGGCAACCTTTCTTGACCCTGATATCGCTTCTAAAACTTTCAGAAATGCCTACTGAAGTTCTAATTTTGACTTTCACCTCTTCATACAGCCTATTCACAACCACTCTCAAATCTTTAGGAACCCCAAGTTCCTCCATTATGTGCCAAAGCCTATCCCTAGGAATCGAGTCAAACACTTTTATGAAATCAACAAAGCAACAAAAGACTTCTTCCTTTTTCTCCCAAACTTTTTCAATGATGTGCCTTAAAATTATACAATGATAAATTGTGGAATGTTTAGGTCTAAAACCTACTTGCCCTTTAGCACACTTATCTCTTTCTTCTGCCCACTTGCTAATTTTGTTTTCTAGCATGCTTCCAAATAGCTTTACAAACAAAGAGTTTATCATGATGGTCATATAATTGAAGGGATTATTGACGTCACCGCTCTTGAAAAGAGGTATTGTCGGACTAGTTGTCCAATCTGTGGTTAGCCCTTGTTGTATGATGTTGTTGAAGATTTTTGTAATCTGAGGTGCAAGAATCTTTGAGCCCCACTTTAGATATTTTGCTTGGAGTTTAGCTAAGTCTTTTGCTTTTCCAACACCCAACTTCTTGATACCCATCTCTACCTCTTGTACCGTGAAAAGTTAAATATCATTGTTGACCAAGGGGGGAGGGTCAACCTTGGGAACATGCTCATAGAGTTGTCTTGCATAGTCAAACAATTTAGAAGTTGTAATATTATTTCCAATTCGTATCTTTTTCGGTTGGAGCTCCTTCCAAAATAATTTTGGATTATTTTTCCCAAGGAAGATTAGTTCTTCCCTCCTTGAAACCATGAAATGGGCCTTTTTCTTACTTAATAATTGCTTGTAAGTTTTGAGCTTTATGTTATCCTTGTTTGACTCTTTCCACATTCAACTTGCCTTTTTGCATTCCTCGTCAAACCAAGCATTACCGGAAAGCAATTTGTCTCAAACTTCTTAATTTCTGCTCTTTTGCACTTTGCAAGTGCATATTGAATTAAATGTGTTAATTCATGACTATGAAGGTTGTGAATTGTAATTTTATCCTTCTCGAAGAGCCTCTCTAGTGTCATTTTGAAGGTATTACAATTTTCTGGGGTCGAAAGAACTCTGCCATGTGGGAGATTTTGTTGGACATGCTGAATTTTTTACTCTGATTGTTTCTTTCCAATTCAAGAGAAACATAAATAAATTGGCTTGTGATCTGATTTCAAGTCCCACAACTGATCTCCAATCAAAACTTCCTCCATTTTCTCACACAAACCATGCGAGCAAATTACATAATCTACCACACTTTCTCCATTGTAAGTATTGCAAGTGAAATTACCAGACTTTGCCCATCTGTCACGCCATTACAAATGACTAAATCAAAGGCCCCACATAGAGTAAGCAATTGTTCACCAAAGAGATTGCAACCCTTGTCCTATGAAATTCTTTCCCGCTGATGATTACTTTCTTCTGTAAGCCAAATAGGGTCACAATCATCTTTACAACAAAGAATGCTAGCTTGCTCACTTGCAGTCCTAGCATTGAAATCACCCACTATAAGGACTTCACCTAGCTGCAAATATGTTGCAATATCCGCTTTTAAGGCTGCAAATGGATATTTGTGGTCAAGCCCTCTACCTTTGTATATTTTTGAAACCTGCGACACAAAATAGCATGTTGCAATTCTGACGTGGTTTCCATTTTCTGATATTTTAAACCAAATGAATTGCTTATTTGAGTCTTCTTTTTCTAACTGAATGAGATGATCTTCTTTCTCCCTTACTAAAACCATGATACTCCCATGCCCTTTGCCACTCCCTACTGCTTTGTTCCACACTGCCATCTTTTAGTATCCTTCAAACAGAGGTGTCTTGCACCCTTCATGCTCATGTGTTTCTATGAGGCAAATTATGTCTCTATCTTCCGCAATATGCCCTAACACAGGTCCTCGTCTCCATGGGTAACCTCTGCAGTTCCAACAAACTAATCTTAAGGAAACCTGGGTATGACTTGATTGCTATTTATTTTGACATGCAAGACTCACATTCGAGTCTTTGTCCCTGCTTTCCCATATTGACCTTGCTTTCCGATTTCCTCTTGAAGAGTTTGTTTGCTGCTCTGTTTTGGAAGGAGGTCCAAATCACACTATCACAACTTTTCCTTTATAAATCCATGCTCTCTTGCCTTCATCTCTTGTTGCCCTAACCTTTAAAATTTCCTCCCTTCTTTCCTCTTGTTGTTTTACAGTTAAATCTTCTTCTAGGAAAAAACAAGAACCCCTCAAGAGATGTATCTTGCTTAGAATGATATATTTATCATGCAAGCTAGGCATAATGACTTTTATGGGCCTCGATCTCTCCATGTTAAACTTACCCACCCTCCATGCTTGGCATATTTGTCCTTGCCATAGCAACTTGTCTTTCAAGATCATTTTTCCCATAGTCTTTCACCCCTTTAATAATTATGTTTGCTGCCCTATTTTGTCTTTCCTTGCCTTCACTATCTTGCATGTTGTCAACTTGAATATTTGTTTCTCCTTCCTTATTAGCAGAATTGCTAATAACTTGAGCCAAAGTTTTGGAAACTTTGGTGGAATCTCCTTTCATTTCTTCTCTTGCATTCTCTTCATGATTGTTTATTTGGGCAATCATTTTCCCTTTATCCTGGGATGATTTCACATTCACCACCTCTGTACTTTCCACTGCAGATTTCTTTATGTTTTGCACATCCGCCTTCATGCGTTGCCATTCTATCTTCTCTATCAGGAGAGCTTCCTGTAGCAATGCCACTTGTTCTTTTAAAACTTTATTGCTTTATACTAAAGCCTTGTTCTCGACTGTTATTATATGAATTTTATGATCTCTTTCCTGCCCGTTAGCTTCTAAAACCTCCAACCTTTGTTTTGCACTTAACAATTCTTTCACATAAAGGTCAGATGACCAAGTGAGAGGTGTGGATGTGGGACTATATAAGGCAGAATCATCAATGACTTTTCCTTTGGACTTCTTGTTGCCACGTGCTTGTAGAGGAGATTTGTTTGAGTGCTTTTTGCAAAGGGCTTGAGTACTTTTCTTTTTAGACCGTTTCTTCCTTGTTTGCTCCCATTTTAGACGGGCTATTCTTCATTTTAAAATGCCCTGATATTGTTTGGCATTTTTCCAAACCCACTTCCCAGCTTTGGCGGATGAGGCAATTTTCACTTGTCCTAAATCATTTGTCTCCACATGTTCTAAAATTTCTTGTTTGTTTGTCATGTTTGAATGCATTTGTCGTCCAACTTGTTTCGAGAAATATGTAGGTCTATAAAATGCCAAGATTACTTTGCACTACTCCCTGCTGTTCAGGTTATCGCTGCTCCTTGCTCGCTGCTTGATACTTCTGCTGCATAAAAGCTCCCTGCTCTCACACTGCTCACTGTTCACTGTTCACTGCTTGCTACTCTCATTGCTGACCACACTGCTCACACTACTGCACTAAAGCTGCTCGGAGGTGTTCGCCATATGAAGTTGCCCGTTATGGATTATGCGACCACTCTGTATTTGGAAAGAAATGCATCAATTTCTGTGCACGCTGCCCCGCCTCCTTCGCTATGTAACTTATTTCAGTGGTCGGTAAGAAAATGGATAAGAATAATCAATACCCATACTATCATAGGGTTAACCATCTTAAGCCCTAAGATTATTTATCAAGTATAAAAGAGAACCTTTTATAGGACGAGGGCTCCTCCTAAGGTTTTTACATAAAGAATAAGCTCATATTTTAGAACTTCTTGAATTACATGCGCTGTTAGCACAATATAACCGATCAAAATGAACTATATGAAATGAAATGAAATGATATTTTAAGGTCCATGAGACTAAAAATAGTCTATGAGACCATTAGTTCCCTGTTTTTCGCTTTTTGCAATTCAGTGATTTTCCGATTCAAATTGATGATGAGCTGACCCAACCTTCCAACAATCCCCTCGCTAAAAAGACAATGCCAAGAAACTGATGCTAACATGTTCTCATAACTTTCTCTGATGCCTTTAAATGCACCACATTCCAAAATTAAATGTTTTTCTGATTCCACAGCTCCAGACGTGCAAAATGTACATACCCGTTCTTCCCAAACTTCTTTAGGCCTTTTCCACCGTCCTGTTTCACACCAAAGTTGATGTGAGTTGGTCCTTATTTAAGTAATAAGAACCTTTGCCCTCCACGAAATGCTAGCTCCAATGAACTCTTTTTGTTGTAAATCACACGTAGGGTTGAATTTCTCAATGTAATATTTCTTCTTTCTACCCACCTCTTTTCCCCATACCTTTTTACGAAACTTCTCCATAACAAAATCCTTTAGCTCCTTGCTATTTGTGGGACATGCATTGAGGTAGATATTTCATTTTTGCATCCATGTGTAGTTTTGTTTCATCCATGTTTTCTTTCGTTGATGCCTTCATTGAAGATAACATTAGACCATCTACCTACTCTCATTTGTTCAATTCTTTTTAGGTATCTTATGAGCCGCACCATAGCAATTGCTTCAATGGAAGTTGAACCTGTTTCACTCAACATTATCTCATAAGGTACCAGACTTTTTATTTTGAACTTGCTCATGATCAAGCGTTTTTGGATTTTCTTAATTTGTTTCCATTTTGAGACGGGAGTGCTGCTAGCCCACAATTCACACCCATATAGCATCACTGGACAAACTAGGAGTCCAAAAAGCACTTTAATCGTTTTCCAATCCCATAACTTTACCTCTCTACATCTGTTTTGAAGAGCATATAATGCTTTCCACCCTCCTAAAATTCTCTTCTTTCTGCAGTCCTCCCAATTGATTTTGTTGTTGAAATCAATCCCAAGGTACTTGTATGCATTTACTTCTTCAAGAATGTTGTCTTCAAAGAAGAAAGTATGTTGGCTCTGCTTCCTTTTATTAGAAAAAATCATTATTTTGGTCTTGCTAGTATTGACTTGCATCTCCACTGCTCTACAAAAATGCTCAAGGGCATATAAGTGCATTTGCAATCCATGGGCCGATTTAGAAATCAATACAATATCATCAACATATAAAAGAAGCTTTATCACAAACTCCCCTAACTGAACACGATCTCCACCTTGCAAATTTAGCCACTGTTCCAATTTATCAATATATATACCAAAAAGAGTGGGGGATAGAGGGCAACCTTGTTGGACTCCAATGTCACTTCTAAAGCTTTCTGAAATACCCGCTGAGGTTCTAATTTTGACTTTCACTTCTTCATAAAGCCTATGGACAACGACTCTATAATGCACAGGAATTTCAAGTTCTTCCATTCTATGCCACAACTTATCCCTAGGGACTGTGTCAAATGCTTTTTTGAAGTCAACAAAGCAACAAAATACTTCTTCTTTGTCCTCCCAAACCTTTTCAACAATGTGTCTCAACGTGATGCCATGATCCACTGTAGAATGTTTCGGCCTAAAACCCGCTTGTCCTCTTGCCCTCTTTTCTTTTCCTTCCGCCCACTTGCGAATTTCGTCTTCTACCATGCTGCCGAAAAGCTTTGCAAACAAATGATTGATCATAATTGTTCTATAGTTGGATGGATTATTAATGTCTCCACTTTTAAAAAGGGGTATTGCTAGGCTAGTTGTCTAGTCTCTTGGGAATCCTTGCTAAATGATGTTGTTGAATATTTTCATGATGTGCGGTGCAAGAGCGTTCATTCCCCATTTTAAATACTCTGCTTGAAGTTCAACCAAGTCCTTTGCCTTTCCTGTTTTCAGCTTCTTAATTCCATTCTCCACCTCCTGTAATGTGAAGAGCTTTGAATTTGTGTTGATCCTAGGAGGGACTCCGCCTCATATCCTTTCTCATAAAATTGCCTTGCATATTCAAACCATTGATTTGCTGGTTCTCAATTAAAATAAATTAAATAAAATGGGATTACATGGACGTTAACCGTCTTTATGCACAACCTCAAAATCAAAATCACCTATTTTACCTACCATGAAGATGGGGCCATCAAAATCGACATAAAGATACTCGGCATGGTGGTGAGACATTCCGCTAATCGGGTGTCGATGAAGCGGGGGCTAGTCAAACGGGTTCCTAGCTAAAACTTCATGACAATTGAATGATGGTCGGGTGGGTGCCATGAACGTGTCTGAGTTGAGTTGGAAACAACTAGCCGTAACCTGTAATCTAAAGCAGAGCAAAAGCGCTTAGAAAATGATACATACGCCCTTTTTTCATATGGTTTAAACCATTTTTTGGTTTTTCTTAGCCAGGGACAAGTGGAGTATAGTAGTAGAGTAGGGTTGAGGGCATTTGCAGGCTGCAGCCATGTCTCAGTCACTGGAGCTGCTGCTGATACAGTTTTTGATGCCCGACAACGATGCGAGGAGGCAGGCAGAGGAGCAGATTAAGCGTTTGGCCAAGGATCCTCAAGTGGTGCCTGCTCTCCTCCAGCATATGCGAACTGCCAAGTCGGCCAATGTGAGGCAGCTCTCAGCCGTCCTACTTCGAAAGAAAGTCACCGGACACTGGATGAAGCTCTCTCCTCAAGTCCGAGATTCTGTCAAGTCGGCCTTGATCGAAAGCATTACCGTCGAACACAGGTCAGACCTATTTACTTAGCGTTATACTAAACTTGCTTTTTAATGTTTGTGAAAACTCGAAACCACATCCATATGTACATGGATCCTTAACCGAAATACCAAACAGGGGTTTTCGTCAAGATGCCCACTGTCATTAGTGTGTTCAGAGGTTTTTATGGTTCTTTTATTCATCGAGTGTGCTCCCTGTTGTCCCTGCCCTTGATTGAACTGTTCCAATTTGTGGATTGAATCCAATCCGGGGTCTTCGCAAAGACACCCATTATCATTAGTTTTTCTTAGATTTTTAACATCCGATGCGCTCACTGTTCCTGCACGTAATTGAGCTGCTCTGATTTGTGCATTGAATACCAGTTATGTATATTATATTCAGGACCAAATTGACATGGCAGGACCTTAACCAGAAGAATTAACCAGTCAGGACCAACCCTTTATGTTAGAAGGGTTAATCAGGACCTGAATCAACCATTCAGGACCAGCTATTTATGTTAATAAGGGTTGATCGGGACCTTACTGGGTTGATTTTTCTGGACTTGATGAAACCTTTATTGCTGGCTCTGATATGTAATTTCTGCTTTTAAGTTTGTTAAGTTTCTTTACCGTTCCCTGCAAACACTCTGCTTTATAATAAAGAAGAAACACAAGAAGCTGGGATAACGATAGCCCATCCTACCCAAGTGAGTCACATCGCTGACTTCGTTTTGGATTGCGCTTGAAAGTGAAACTGTCATTCTTTGCCAAAAAGATAAAATAGTATCACTGATTGCTTTCAACCGTAGGTTTTGCCTTTACTCAGTTGTGCCAGACAGCGTGATATGGTATTCCATCCAACACTGTAAGAGCTATATCAAACATTATATTAGAAAATGATCCAGATGTTCTCTCGACGATTTTTAGAATAGACTTAGTAATTGATAGGCAAACTTTGCATTGGATACTGGATCAGTTCAACAGTTGTTTCAATGTGGAAATTTGCCCAACCTGTGGAAACTTCCAACAAGCATGTTCGACCAAACAAACAGAGAATTGGAGATTACACTGTTAAAAGGTCTCCTTCACAGTGTATATGCGAAACATACATTCATAATGTGGTAGAAGACGAGAACATATATTACCCCGATAATCAAGCTTTGACATATCCAATGCAACCATAAAATTGCCGAAGATAACAACAGGCTCCGCATGTTCTGAAAATTCACAACAAAAATTTTAAACCATTGGTTTAAGATTCTGAAAATAGGTTGGTATATTACTTTGTTAGAGTATGAAAACAATTTGATTAAAAGACAATGTGAAAACTGTTGAAGTATTGTCTTTGATGCCAAAGGGACCTATGCTATGATCAAGAACAAACCAGGGAGTATTGAACCGCTGACTCGATATCCCTCAACTTCCAGCACTGTCAATATTTGCGTTGAAGACATTTCATGGCTTTTCCCATTTGTGGATGGTCATTCACCACTAGGTATCCATAGCATGAAGATTGTGACATTAAATGGCTTATAAATGATGTCATCGATCCCACCTCCCTGAAGTTGCAGTGTGAATGAGAATATGAAATCTATCTCCTTGTCTAAGTTGGTTACTTAAACAAATGCTGGAAATTCACTGTTTGAATGTTGAGTGGTTTGTCATTGATGTCAAAGCAAGGGAAGCAAGGACCAGGTTTGTCATTGATCCAGACTTGAAAGGTTCACTGGCAGCCTTTCTAAAGTAAAGTTCATTCACCCAATTGGTTCTGTTCATATACAACACATACCTTACATAATATAGCAATATTGAAAGAATACACCATTGAGCTGTTATGCATGAGGATGAGGGTGCTGGCCTTGTTCTAACTTTTTGTGATGAGTGTTGAAACTTGATCCTTATTTGATTGAGACCTATTGTTATGCCCTTCTTATCAGCATTTGAATGTTGTTTTTTTGAACTGATTTGCATGGGGATAAGTGTTGACCTTATCTTGATTTAGGTGTTATTGTCATCCCCCAAAACATCCCTGTTTATGCATTATATCAGCAGTATTTTTCTGTGCCTAAACTTGCATGCAAATAAGAGATGAGGGCACTGTCTCGTGGTATAAATTTAGCATTGTAATAAAGTGAAGAGGAATCACTATAGCTGTTTTTTTTTTCCTTTGAGAATAGGTTATGGATAAAGGGTTGCCATCTGAAGAATAAATTTGTTGCTGTTCAACACCTTTGCATGTAGACTTATTACAGCTCAAAGGGGTGATTGTTAAAGGTTATGTCGGTTTTAACAACTATAATGCACAGGTCGGTTTTAATAAATATAATGCACAAGTTGGCCTACACGCTCATGTCAGCCCTCCACCCCAACCGTCATGTCTTTTCACATGGTCGAACAAGTATATATAGGGGCTAGACCTTTTCATTTGAGCATCGAATTCAAGGAAGAAGATCTGAATCTAAGGAAAAGGTTCTGAGTTAATTTTCTACTTAAATGGCACGATGGTTATGCTACTTTACCATCTGTCAACCAGAAATAGCTACATATCAAGTTTCAACCTTATCTATGATTTATCTGTGAAAATATGAGACAGCACATTCTTGAAGAACTAACTTTTACCTCCACTAACACGATGAAAATAACTGTTTTGTTTTTTGGGAACACTACTTATATCAGAAAACAAAAGTTTATATTATTTATTTTTTTGTAATTATATCTATCTATCTATCTATATATATATATATATATATATAGTTTTCTCTAGAATATATTGCTCCAGTATATTTAACTGAATATTGTTTTGATGTTTTTTCAGCCCACCAGTCAGAAGAGCTAGTGCGAATGTTGTAAGTGTGGTTGCTAAGTATGCAGTTCCAGCGGGAGAGTGGCCAGAGCTGCTGCCTTTTTTATTTCAGTGCAGTCAAAGTGTTCAGGAGGATCATCGAGAAGTAAGCTTGGTGCTTCAATGTTTGATCTGATTTCAATCTCTCAGAGTATATGAGTTGGAGGCGTTTTCTATGTTTTGCACATATTAATTTAGATTCTAGAATCCACATCAATGAATTGCCTGTTTTCTCTTGAAGTAGAAAGAACGTATAGGCTAATTGTATCCTTGTAAAAATAGTTTTAATTCAATTGAAATTAGTTGATTCTGTCATAATTCTTGCAGCAAGTGCTAATTATGATGTGCATTTTGTTGTTTTACCAGCCATCTTTTTTGTTTTTGTTTGTTTTTTGTTTTTTTCTTTTCGTTTAATTTTTTGGTTAAATATTTCTTCCTAAATCTTTTTTTTTTTGTTTACATGGTGGTTCACGGAAACTGAGTGGCCACTACATCCACAAGAAAATCCAGATAGATCAACTTGAAAGGATCTACCTGCTGGCCAAATGAGCAAGGCCTAACCCCAAGGGCATTGAGGATATTTGACCTCGTGACCTCCTGGTAGGCGAGGTACTTAGCAATGGGAACTTGACCAACTGAGCTATCCATTGGGGCTTTTTTTTTTCCAACCGTGGTTCACAATCATCGAGTGACCACTACATCCACGGGTAATAATCCAGGTAGATCCGCTCGAAGGTATCTTACTATCTACCCATCAGCTTATCTAGTTGGGCCTAACCCCAAGGGCGTCGAGGAGATTTGACCCCATGACCTCCCAATTGGAAAGGTACTTAGCAACGAGAACTCGACCAAGTGAGCTATCCCTTGAGGCTTGTCCTTTTACCATCTCTCATAGGGTGATGTGCGATCTTTATAACTATGATGATTTGTGATTGTATGTGTTGGTAATTGGATTTCAATGACCATGTTAATATGTAGATTGGAGAATATGTTGTTTATAGGATGGCCATCTTGTATCAACATTGCGCTTATTCTGAAACCTAAAGCGTCACACTCGACTACAAAAGGTTTTGAAAAATCTGTAGATGCTAATATAGGTGTGGTGGGCATATTTCCTTTTAATATTTCAAAACATCTTTCTACTTTATCATCCAATTGGAATGAGTTCTTTTAAAAAAGTATTGTTAGGGGAAGAGTTATGTGAGTGTAATTCCAAATAAACCTTCAATAGTATCCCTTCAAACCCAAAAATCCCCTTAACTTGGAAATATTAGTTGGCTTGGGCCACTTTGTAGTTGCCTTAATTTTGTTGGGATCTACCTTCACCCTTTCACATGATATCACATGTCTCAGATACATGGTTGCTTGGGAGCGAGAGCGGAAGTGGGAAGCAGGAGCAGGGAGCAACATTTTCAAAAGCTCCCAGGTCGGGAGCAATTTTGGGAGCGAATGTTACGAACAAAGTTAGTATACGCAACGAAATACTCAGAAGATCTGGTATAAAAGAATGTCCATCATGGGACAAATAATATATTATATAAGAATATTTGAATACAAATGAGATGATTACAAATGAGGGTGAGTGCGAGGGCTTGGTTATATACCTAAGCAGGTACCCCTTCACAAATGGTCATGTCCTTAGACGCATGCCTCTTAAATACTAATCACTAATTAATTGATCATTATTACAATTATTGTCATTATATATATCTATATATATATATCATTCATAACATTGGCTTCCTCTTCAAAAAGATTTGTCCTCAAATCTTATTGTTGACAAGGCATTTCATCTGTTCTTTGTCTTGTTAATCTATTTGTATCTCTTGGAATCCTTCAATTTTTCATCTTCGTTGATACAAGATAATAAGATCCTCTAAGTGATAAACAAAATAGTTGATCTGAGAAGGGATCTGACCATCCTAAATCAATCTTCTGTGGAATCTTGCAGTTACTTGATACTTTAGATGAATTTTTATCATAAGACTGAATTGTAGTGACAACGATATTCTTTGGAATATAAGTCACTTGTTTTTGATTTGAGTGATATGGATTTGCAGACTGATTGAGGTGTCTACTCTTGTGATTCAGATGTCAGTAAGGAGTTCTTATGATTTGATCTTCCCTTAACCAGGTTGTAGCGATTTCTTAGTTTACTGGAGGTATCTAATTCTCTTTAGGTACAAAAATCGCTTGTTTAATCATTGGATCTTCGTCTAATATTTCTATTGTTTGAACTGCAACATTTGAATATGCCTTCACTTCGATTGGAATTGGAATTGGATTTGGATTTGTTTGAACTATGAGATTAATGGGATTTGTGTTTGTTCTGAATAATATATATATATATATATATATATATATATATATATAATGATGGTAATTGTAATAATGATTAATTAATTAGTGATTAGTATTGAAGAAGCATGTGTCTAAGAACATGACCATTTGTGAAGGGGTATCGGCCTAGGTATATAAGCAGGCCCTCACCCTCATTTGTAATCATCTCCTTTGTATACAAATATTCTTATATAATATATTATCTGTCCTGTGATGGACATTCTTATATACACAGATATTCTGAGTATTCCACTACGTATACGAACTTTGTTAGTAACATTGGTATTAGAGCCACGTTCTTCGATCCAGGCCTTTGGCCATTAAAGTCTCTGTAAACTTCGTTGTCGTTGCCATTAAAGCATTTCGCTACATAGCTTTGGAGTCACCCCGTTTCGCTAGAGTCGACATTTAGGCCTTTGGCTATAAATAAATAATTAATTTCAAAAAAAGGAAAAAGAAGGCATTTGGTCATTAAAATTAAAAGAAGAAAAAATTATATAACAAAAAAAAATTATAAAAAAAAAGATTGATTTTTTTTTTTGTAATAAAAATAAAAAGGAAAGAAAACAGATTTTATATAATATATATTTTTATATATTTTGATGCATATATGTCAACAAAAACATGTAGAATGATGAATCAGTGATGAAAAACATAAAAACATGTATTAAACCATATAACATCATTCATTTAGTGGTTATAATCTTCATCAACCACAGGTCCACGAATTACAAGTTCTCATTTATATAGCATGAAGGGTGCACATAACCAAAATAACATGAAGTGCAATCCATCTCTGAACTGAAAATACATCAACAAATAGGCTCTAGATGACCTTGTTACCGCTCAAACTAGTAGGGGTCCTAGGAGGGGTTCCTATAGAGCAACTACTAGGTCGAGGGCAACAAAGGAGTGATAGCCCACTGTCACCTCAACTAAGGCTCCCTGCTCTTTACAGGCTTTCATCAATGCGAGGAGTCTCGGTATATGAGGAATCACGAGAATATATGATCAATGATAAGATAAGGAAGTGATTCCTAGGCCTATTCACAAGAGAGACTCAACTAAATGGGTTGCCTGCTTTAGAAGCAAGGTGATGGGCTCTCTAGGAAGGGCTAAGAGGGCCTTTGAGGATAGGGTTTGAGAGTATGCTTTGTCAAGGTAGCCTGTTAAAATTGGCAACTAGGGCCAAACTCCATGTGGGTCATCTTATTAATGGCATCTGGTATTTTTCTTGGATCCCTCTCATCAAGAGGTGTAGGATTGATCTAAAGATATTCCGATTCCGATAAGTATTCATGGAGATATGAATTTATTTGTGTTATGGGACAATTTGTCAAGGTTGGTCAGCAACCAAATAAACCCCACATGTGCTCAACGTTTTAGTATAAATAGAGGTGCCTTGAAAGTCATTTGGACACACACACACTTGGGATCTCTTCCTCTCTACTTGTCTTTGGGTTTTGGTAGGAGGAGAGATCCTAAGGGATAACGCTGCCCTAATGAAGAAGGCTCTACGCAGTCCTAGGAGGAGACACCTCTACGCAGTCAAGAAGGGTTCTATACGTTGTCTTAATGGAGATAAGATGCCCTAGCCGCAGTCCAATCTAGGAGCTCAAGTTGTTGTTCAAGTGTGCCCTAATCAGCTGTCAAGGAAGGGCTAATGCTGCCCTATACACAGTCCTAATGGGAGGTAGATCTTGCCTTACCTTAGCCGCAGTAAGGAAGAGTCTTAGCCGCAGGTAAGGGAGAGATTTGGCCGCAGTTAAAGGAGAGCTCTAGCAGCGTTAAGGAGGAGATATATCCACAGTCTTAAAGGTGCCCTAGCCGCAGTCTAAGGAGGCCTAACGAGCAGCAAGTAAAGGCCCTAATCTGCAGTCCAATCAAGGATACCTAGCTGCTGTTTTATCTACAATACGCAACCCTAATCAACAACACAAGGCCTATGTGTGCTGTAGGTGACAACATGTTAAATAAAACGGTTACAAGGCATGAGTTAAGGACTGGGAATTCGCTGTCATAAAGAAGAAGCAGTGCATTGTAGAAGTCTGCTCTCTAGGCCGAGTTTGTTGGGCAGTAGGCCTAGTTTAGGAGTGCAAGATCAGAACCTTAATCTGAGTTCTGGATGGATAGTTTATGTGGGCAACTATCTTCAGTATGACTGTGTTGTATGTTATCTAGTGAACACATGACAATGACATCTTCAGTCTGATGTATGGCATGTCAGATATATATACATGCTGTAGTAAATGGAGGACAGTCTTGTGGAAGGCAGAGACAACCTTCCCTTAGAGGACAATTGCAGACAAATCTGGGCAGACATTGTGACTGTTAGTTGACTGCACTTTGGGTTTGTTGAAGGAGTCTAGCTGCTCTGCTAGGCTGTAAGCCATAGCAAGAAGCTAAGACTGGTGAGTGTAAATGATTGCAACATATTGGATGCAGTGATGGATGCAACATGATGAGTGTAGCATTGGGTGCAGATCAGTGATGAGAGCAACCCAATGATTGGAAGCAGCGCAGTGATAGGGGCAGCAGTATGAAGTGTACACCATGGTCATTAGGTCCAACACTGTGATGATGGGTGCAGCATGATGACGAGATGTAACACGATGATAGGTGAAGGAGTCACCTTGGAGAATCAGTTGAAGCAACTTGTCTTCAATTGATCTCATGGATCATCTTCTTATAGATGATCTATGCTCTTATCTAGATAAGTCAAAGTGTTGACTTCTGTTGTAAATGTACTATCTCTCTCTGCTGAACTATTGAAGAACATATAAGAAGAATTGATCAAAGGTTTCCCCACATTGGGGTTTGTTCCTGGCTAGCGCCACATCTTGTGTCCTCTTGTCTTGGCTTGTCTTCTGCGATTTATGTTTATGTTCTATCGACAGTTTACTTTAATGCTAATGTGATTGCTAATCTGGAAAAGATATTGAGCTAACTGTGAAAATTGAGATAAATTGCTCTAAGCATAGAACATACCTAAACTTAACATAGCCCCTAGTCTCAATTTTCAAAAGGCCTTATGGATGCTCAACTTCTAAGTGATCTTTGTGGTATTGGAGTCAACAAGTTGCGGGACCACAAAGGAGCAAGTGGACCCAAAATTAAGTGAAGGATATGGAGTTGATCAATTGAAGATGTGCTTGACCTAGTTGGGAAAAGGAAGAGGATCAAAGAAAGAATCTTCTTTTGATGATTTAATGCTATGATCTCAATGAGGTCACTAGCCAATGGGAAACCAAGGGCAATAATCGGTCTTTGAGCTAGAGATTGCGATATCTCAAGATCCCACCTTCGGAATCTCGTGAAATTTGGAGGGCTTCTTGAGGACACACTAGCGCAGTTGTGGGCAAGAGATCAAATTCATTTATTGGCTAAATCGTGAGAAAAGTGATTCCGTAGGTGACTTATGGAGGCTAGACCTAGAAAATAAGGGCAGGTTAGAGGAATTCTCTTTGAAAATGATCACCTATGGAAGGATCAATGCCTAATCCTTTGGGGAATATGGAGTCAAGATGAAATTTGTGATTTAGAGGAACTTCACCCAATCAAGGAGCCTCCTAGACAATTTCGCATGGCAATAAGGGCATGAGAGCAACTGCTAGAAGATTTTATACTTCAATGTGCAATAATCGATGACTTATCAAGATGTATTCAATGGAAACAATCTCTAGAATATTCACCCCTTTACACATGATACACAAGATGATGCAAGGCTATAAAGACTAAATTTCCACAATTTCGCATAAGGAAAGCAGTAAATTTTAGATCTAGTATAGCGAAAATCCCAAGAACATTAATATGACAAAGTAAATAACGAGAATAAGCATGAAAAGAGTACTTGCGTGTGCAAAAGAGTATATCCAATCATCATATTATGCCAATTATGAAGCTCCGAGACAAGAGAGAGATATCCAAACATCAAAATTCATCCATTACATCCAAAATTGTCCTCCAAAAGGAATTCCCCTTGAGGTGGGGCAGTTCATCGCCCACTAGGGGTTGTGGTATTCATGGGTTACTTAGTCATGGAGAGGGCTCATCTAGGGCCAATAGGAACTGGGCTGATGGCCATTGATAGGGGGTAGAACTCATGTTTGGCTTTTGCCCATGTGCTAAATTTGTGTGTCATGACCATCTTTTGCATTTTGTGGTACATTTCTTGTTGAGAGTGGCCAAATTATGCTTTTTATTTTCTTTTTAGCTACATCAACATTTGGGGCATCGTTTGAGGCCCAACCCAAGGTGTGGACAAGGGGAGGGGGAAGCTAACCCTATGTGGACCTAGATGGGAAGAAAGACGAATAGGGTTAAAATGAGTGGAAGGGGAGTAATGTAGGTGGTATCAAGAAGTGGGACCACGCAAGCAAAATTAGGATTTCCCATGTGGTGCCATCCCTAAAGCTAATGGCTAGTAAAGGAGATCCCACGGGACTAGGATACAAGGGTAGCCACGAAATTGGGCAATGGAGACAAGAATACAGACCTAACCCACTCTTTCCTCCAAATACCCCCACCAATTCATGCCCAAAAGTGCCCATGATAGCTAAGAAAAATTACTCAACTATACCAATGAAAAGCCATACCTTTGGGGTCGGGAGGCCCACCTTCAAACATACATTCATAACAGATGGGCGAGGGACCACATGGCTGGCTCAGGTGGTGGAGAAAATTACACATCGAGCTATCTAGGGGCTGTTGGCTGAGGACCATCTAGGAGAATTTTTTTCTCCCATGCATACTACCCGCAGGTGGTGGGTAACATGCCTCTAACATACAAAAAAATCATGCTACAACAAATACCAACATATCATTAAAATCACTCCCTATCTTGGGATTTTTGTCGTTAATGTCACCCTCTAAGCATTAACGTAAGATAGAAAAAATGTAGTATGTCAAGTCAAGATTTTGCTTGAGTGATGGGTGCTTAACATCAAGGTACATAGAGGGCCTGGTGCTCTTGATTAAATACGAGTTCAATACCCTAGTACATGACAAAATCAAATGGAAACATTGCAATTCCCCAATCCTAGAATCTTGAAAAACTGATAAGTCTGCTAGATTTTTAGTGAGATCTAAAATTCTACTTTTTCCATATGAAATCCAATGAGGTCGGAACCACTCTCAAACATCATGAGTCATTTCATGTTAATGTTAAAGATTTAATTAAAATGATAAAAATGAAAGATAAAGGAGAATGTTACTTTTACCATGAATTGCATGTGAATACTAGGGCCATAGGCTTGAATATTAGGCTGCCCCAATAAAAACTCTTGTTTTTGTGAAAAAAATTGCATTTGGAACATCTTTGTGTTTTTTTTTTAAGCGAAGAAAGCCATGGAGCGAATTTTTTTGTTCCCAATGTGCTCCCGCTTGGAGCGCGCTTTGAGAGTGAATTTGAGGGGGGGAGCGCTCCCCTGCAACCTTGTTTAGATAGTCTACTTCTTCTTTTCCCAATGTACATTTTGTCCTCTTTGTATAAAATTGGTTCTCTTCTAAAAGAGAGATAACTCATTCGAAGTGCTTCAGATGTTCATCCCATATTTTACAATATACAAGAATGTCATCAAAGGAAATTAACACAAACTTCCTTTGGTAGGGTCAAAACACTTCATTCATGGTTGCTTGGAAGGTGGCTGGAGAATTAGTTAACCCAAAGGGCATCACTTTGAATTTGTATTGACATTCATGAGTTTGGAAACCAGTTTTTGCCACATCATCTAACCTTACTTTGATTTGGTAGTATCTCCATCGAAAGTCTAGCTTGGGAAAATACTTAACTCAACGAAGTTCATCCAACATTTCATTTATGAAAGGAAGAGGAAATTTGTTTTTCATTGTTATCTTATTCATCCTAGTGTTTGTAGCCATTGGACTCTTTAGACCACATTCACTTCTCCCAGAAGTACAATGTAAAATTGGGATTCTAAATTGTAGTTGTCAATCTAAAATTAAATTTGTGGCATTTTTCCACACCTTTGTTTCTTTTTTCCATCTACAACTGCGACCTTCATATTGGGCATCAGGTATACGAAAAGATATAATCTCTTTGCAAGATATGTGTCAACAAAATTACGAGTACTTCTAGTGTCTATGAGGACCATTACATTCCTCTTTTTGATGTGCCCTTTTAATTTTAATGTCTGTGGTTGGACTATTCATGTTATCGCTGATAATGATATTTGGTGGTGCATTCTCATTATTGTTGTGAACATATATGTATGTATGTACACCAACTAATAAATAATAATAATAATTTTTATTATTAATAAGTATAGTTAATAATTATGAAAGGACATGGTTGTTTATGAAAGGGCATCCCACCTAGGTATATATGTGAGGCCCTCATTTGTAATCGAATCATATCGTTATTCTCATACATTATTATACATATTATTATTTATCCAAATAGATATATTTATATTCCAAATCTTTTGGACATTCTAACCTGGGAGCCAGGTTTGGCTATCACATTTGGTATTAGAGCTTTGTTGTCTGATCCGGCCTTTGGCCATGAGATCCATGGTCAAAATATTGTTTCCCTTGGCAAACCTCCAATTTTCCAGAGATCTCTGATTTCTTCAGGTCTTTGACCACAATCGAGCTGTTTGGCCACTAACAAGTTTCGAAATTTAGTGAAAGAAGATTATTTTGTTGCAATTTTCAGGGAAAAAAATATATCCATTCTATTACCATCTGTCCCATTTTCGGCATTTTGTCTGCTGTACTAGCGAACTGGCCGCCACAGTACAGCAAATGTTCATAGTCACTACAAAATTGGTGGCACTACACATCCATTTTTTAATTTCATACAAACTCATACATGATCTCAGTTGTCATGCATTGCCACCATTTAAATTTTTTTGATGTGCTGTTCTTCTTGTTGATCCATATTTTACTATCGTTATACAATTGTTACAATTGTTTTCCACTATACATTTTGGTGCATCCACCCATTGTACATCCACTCATTCAACAATCACCACCCAACTATCGTATATTCGCTCGTCTGTTTTCCGTATAGGCCACTGTCCACACAATTGTCCGATCATTTAGGCCGTCGTTGCAATCCCCCTACAATCTATGCCATTTCACTCGTTTGCATGATTGATACCTCAATCTGGCCTGTACAGTACAAAAAATGTCAAATGTTCAATTCGGTCCACGCTGATTCGTATGTTCACATCTGTACATGTGCCGCCATCATCAATGATTAATTACTTTAATAAAAAGGGGCCTATATTTGTTGATTGGAGTAAAGAAGAACTGTTCTGCTCGTCTAAGTGCAAAGACGTAAGATACCCCCTTGGAATATCTCAAATTTTCCCGCAAATATTTCTGAGTTTTGTTGAGTTTGTCAGTGGGGAGTTTTGTCAAATAGTTATATCACATAACCAAGATTCCAATAAGATGGGTACCACGACCCACAAATATAGGCAGAACTCATGTGGCCAAAGACTGATTGGACAGTGAACTCGCTCAACCAGGATAAGGAAGAACTTGGCTTCAAGAAACTAACAAAACTCAACCTCTTTCGGTGAAGATATTCAACCCAAAAATGGACAGTGGAACTTGACCTCATATATCAGCTCTGCTCCTTAGAATGGACAACAAGGGACTTGACTTCTTTATGCAACTTGGCCTGCAACAAGAGAGAAATATCTCAACCTCCTTTTATCATTGATACCCAACTTCTCGAATAGCTCAACTCGACCAGCAAAAGAAATGGGATTCGACCCTCAACAAGGAAGTCAAACTTGGCCAACAAACTCAGTATAAACTCAGTGCTGTGGAATGATATATCTTAGCCCTCCTTAGTTGACAAACTCAACTAGCAAGGAGAAAGGGTTTCAACCTCTAGCACTAGCTCAGATTTTGGCCCCTAATCACTAAGATATCTTGGTCTGCAAATAGATTATAGAATACACAATAACAGAATGTAAAATCAACTGATAACACCATTATAACTTACTCCTTTTTGCTAATGCCTTTATCTACTCAAACAATGAAGCCCAATGACGAAATCTGAGTGATTGCGCCCCAACACTAGCCAGGGTGTATAGTTTCAACAATGAAATCAACAACCAGAATGAGGGTTTCCAAAAACCCTTGTCTCTTTCTCAAGAGTTGTCCAAAATTCTCTTACTCAAGCGAACAATTGCAAGAATGACGAGAAACTTCTCATTTACTCTTTTTATAACTCATTCACCACTTTTGCCACCTTTTCACCCTAGTCACTTTAGTGGGTTTTCTCACTTTATAATTTAAACGTGACTTTTCATTAGCCTAGGACCCATGTCCCCCTTTTTATCATTTTAGCTTTTGTAATGTTTTCTCTTTGGCAAATTGTGTTACCTTCATTAATGTTTCCTGTCCTATCCTACTAAAACCTTATTAGGCTAGCAAATCCCTCTCCTTATGTCTCCTAAGCGGATGGGGACATTACATAAGACTAGCAGAAGAACACAAAAGACTGCCACTTTAGTAGAATATTAATTTATTTAACTATTTCCTAGTTAGACTCAGGAAAAAGAAAAAGTTTCTAAGTTAACTTATGATTTAATCTCATCAGCCATTGAGAAGGAGATTAGGGTTGAGATGGAAATTATAGGAAGAGATAGAGCGAGTTTGTGGCAAGTCAGTTGAGCACAAGCAGGTGTGAGAGCGTAGTGAAGGAAGAGTCGATAGTTCAACAGTTCACAGAGGTTCAACTTGTAGAAGAGATTTAGATCAAGTAAAGGCCGAATTGCCTTAGCCCCGAGATTAGTTGTACGGCTCTAGTTCGCATGTGTATGCCGGAGGAGAGAATTTGTGCCCACATGTGCGAGTAGACAAGCAAATTTGCATGACCTTTTAGCAGATAAAGGAGGTAATGATTAGATTGATTTACTTGGAGGATTGATCAATTGTATTTCTGTGATAAATTAGGTGGTTTTTCCCTTGTTTTAATTCTCAGAAGAAAATCTTTTGCTCTAGAAGAATAATAAAACACACACAACATTGCAGATTTTGCCTAGAGTTGTGGTTTCCTAGGTATATCTTGTGTTTTATGGTTTGATGTGTTTGTTTTCTGATTTATTTTCCGCTGTGCATATTGTTGGACACCTAATCCTCTAAGGGTTGGTGTGGAAGCTGAACAGCCAAAGGGAGTCCAAGGGACCACTTGGAATATGAAACCAAGGGTCATTCCTATGTATTATAAATATGTATCATTGTGAATAAGAAAAGCAATCTAATGTTTATCTTTCATATTGCCTCCACCATGTATGTGTTTAACATGGTATCAAAGTGGGCGATATCCTGTCTTGCTCATATTTTAGCCACTTGTTTTATGGCCTTTCTTTGCAGGTCAGTTCTGCCATCAATTCTGCATTTCATGAATGTTTTCTCAGCTAAATTCTAGCTGCAATCTCTGCCGACAATTCGTTGGGCCTATTTTTCTTAATTTGTCAGCCATGCGCTTTGTATATTCACCCATGCAAAAATGCTTCTGCCTATTTTGCCTATTTTGTAGAATTGAGAGATCTGCCATTGCAGAACTGACACCTTCTGCCTGGAGCATTGAAGTGCGTCAAATTATGTGTGTCGGAGGTGTTGTGCTGGAGGTTGAACGTTGTGCATTGAAACCAAAACTGCACGCCATTTGGTATGTTATTGCAGTTGGTATGTTATTGCTCATACGTTGATTGATATTATGTTGTGATGAAGTGCTGTGTATAAACGCTGTGTATGCACAGTTATTACCACCGATACCACATATCATGCACAGTTATCGTTGCAGTTGCAATATATTCATTTAACACCATACCATTTCTCCATATTGAACGCTGTCACGGCATTACCATACCTCCTCCTAGTGCAAACGACTCTTGGCATTCCCCGACTCCATTTTTGAAGTTAGCGCAATTCTTCTTGACACAATTCCTCTGTGCGTAGTTCCTCGACAGGAATGCATAGAATTTTAGGGCGAGCATTAAACTGTGGTACAGGTTAGAAGAGCTCCATAAGCTTTTTCACCTGTTGAGGGTTAAGTTCAAACCGAAACTTTGATTGCTTTCTTGAATATGTCTTCAGAAAGCGACAAGAAATCCCTTTGAATATGGCACTGCACCTGTGCAAGGAATGGCCTTTTAGAACTCCGAAAAGCATTTGGTTCCAGATCCATTCCTCTAGCAGAAGCTGCCTTGTAGATACCATACATCAGTTTAAGTGCGTCCTCACATTTTATTTGCTGCTTCGAATATGTTCACAACTCCATTGCTTTTTAGACCATTGTAAAAGCTCCTCGAGAGTTGGGTTCATGTGGGTGAATCTACCTACCAAGGACTTATCACTGAATATAAAATCATCCACCCACATATATTCATTAATGAGCTCAGAACCTCGATTTGAAAGATCATTACCTGTTTCCTCAATATTACAATCATCTGTTCCAGTTTGGGCATCTTCATTCTGCTCGGGCGTTGCGTAATCCGCGACCTCCTTGTTTTGTGGTGAAGGCTCTGCAGACCCTTGCAAGTCCTCAAGGGTTGGGAGACTCTGTGAGTAACATATGAATGACGGGTCGTACTTGTTTGTACCCATGATGTGGACTTCAAGAGTTGGGTTTGCAGGCTCGAACAAGCTTTGCTACCTCCTTCAATAAAGATCTTGCTCTGAGAATAGAATGACTACTGAAACAGGAGAATGGGAATCTAGTGCCCTCTTTGTGAACAATTAAAAGAGAATAGGTGACCAAATTCTTTGCAGATGTCTTTGACCAAACTCTTGATGCTGAGAGAAAAAAATAAGGTAACGCAGTCGGCCTGTCAACTGGTGGTTGAACTGCACTAAGTTTACTATTGATAGCTGCTAGTATTTATTCATCTGGTTTCTTGTTGCTGATCTGGGCTATAAAAGACTAGCAGAAAGTGCAATCCATTCATTCGTTATACAGGCATATTATATATCGCCTAAATATACACCACTCAACCATTTATATCGTTGAAATCTGGTCTCCGTGTAGCTCCATTTTTTTGAAGGTTGAATGGTATATTATGGTGATGGTATTGAAGAATAGTATAGTGTTATATGCTTTATAATACATGTTGGAAACCATGCAATGTAAATCTGATATGCGCTAAGGACTGTGTTCTTCTTATGTATGTTGGAAAGTGCTCAACATATGCTACAAAACTAGTGAACCTTCAGTGACCTGTGCGTTGTCACCTGTGAGCTGCATTGATTCTCGTGCTTCTTTGAAAAAGAAGAAATTTGTAGATGATGCTTTGTCTCATTATATTTTCTGATTTGGAGTGCGTTAATCTGTTTTACGTTAAAGATCGTGCCTAACCTTTCATTGGTTCTCTCCATAGGACGCAATAATTTATACAGGGTTTTGACTAGATTATTGAAGGATGGATTTAGATCCAAAGAACTTATGGGATTCTATGGAAAGAAAGAGTTGTCAAGCTTTGAGTTTCTGAGTTTTGTTTAGATTGACATCCACAAAGATTATGTTAGGTTCTAGCTGTTATATGCGTTGAGGTCATATTAAGAGCCAATCATTACTGCTCATGGTTGGTGTGTATGTTGATTTACGTTGAAGTCCTGGTATGCTGATTGCGCTGGATAAGGGTCCTGGTATGGCATATGCTTTAGCATTGGATGATTTATTACGCATAACTTTTTTCACAGTGTTGTTAAATTGTTGAGTTTGTAGCGTGGTGGAGCACCTTTTTATTTGATTTGGGATTGCATTCAACAATATAAATTGTTGGAAAATGGTCGATGGAGTGTTGGAATTACTAAACAATTTAATACATTCTACTGTCAATAGTACAATCATGATTGATAAAGCCATTCTCAGAGACATTCAAACCTGTCTGCAAAATGCACATGACAAAATTGATTTTTTGCAGCTTGAATCACAACTACAACAAGAGGAGTTACAAAAGTGTAGTCATGATTCTGAACTTGTCTTTGTTTAGGACAATTCTTTGTTTGAGACACACTTCCATCAACAACCAGAAATTGATCAGATCATTGAGCCCCTCTCAGGAGCAGTTGTACATGCAGATGCAGAAATTTAGTTTGCACTTCCCAAGTCGGTCATTAGACCTTGGGAAGAGCTTGTCCACAACAAGCACAAAACTGGTCTTGGATATGACAAGGATGTGTCCTTTCATATTCCAGTTTCAGAGTGCTGGATTTCTTCATGACAATTCACCTTCAACTGTTTCAGATTCTGTCCCTTTTCCACAACAGCAACAACAAAATGTTAAATGCCAACATTGTGACTGAGTTGGCCATGTTAAAGATCACTGTTTTGATCTTCATCCATGTAAGCATTGTCATAAAACCAATCATTCTTCAAACAGATGCTTCAGAAACAAACCTCCTGCAAGAACAAAGATTCATCTTGGATGGATTGCTTCTTGGCAATGGGCTTCAACAGCCAAGAAGATATTTTTCTCATACAACAGGATTTGTTCTCAAATATTGAACAATCTTGCAGTTGAGTTTTCTCCATCATCTCACCTTGTATCTGACAGGGGGGAAATGATGGTCATCTACAAGCTTCAAAGCCACATCAAGCGAGCTTGAGCCACAACCTGCCATACCAGATTTAGAGTTGTCGCCAGAGACAAAGATGCCTTTGAGCATGCCTTCAGTTGGTTATTTCTCTTCAAAGAATTTGCGACACTTCCTCTAGTAAAAGACTTTAGCTTCTTGCCAATTTTGGAAGAGTTAGGAATTGCATTAAGCATTCCAGAGTTGGTGGTAATTCTTAAACCATCACAGGTTGAGACCTCCCTTTTCAGGTTAAGGTTCTCCCTTTTATGCGAGGTGAGACCTCCCTTTCATGGTTTAAGGTTTCCCTCTTCAAAACATTAGGAGCACTTCCTCTAGTAGAAGACCTCAGCTTCTTGCTAGAACTGGAAGAGTTCTGGGAACTGCACTAAGCATTCCAGTGTAGGTGGTCATCCTTAAACCACCTCCCTTGATACCAACATTTCAGAGAGCACATTCAGCCTAGTGCTGCCATGCATTTTTGTACGTTTTGTACTGCAGCTCTTTTCTTGGACTCATACATAACCCTTTAGATTAAAGGGGGGAATGTTGGACACCTAATCCTCTAAGGGTTGGTGTGGAAGCTGAACAACCAAAGGGAGTCCAAGGGTTCACTTGGAATATGAAACTAAGGGTCATTCCTATGTATTATAAATATGTATCATTGTGAATAAGAAAATCAATCTAATGTTTATCTTTCATATTGCCCCCGCCATTTATGTGTTTAACACATATTAAGTTAGAAAACTCAGTGTGTTTGTGATTTAAGTTTCTAGAATATCAATCATTTGTGTTTCTAGGTTTTTACACTCAGAAAATTGCAAATCAATTTACTGGGTTTTAAAGAAATCTAATATGGTATCAGAGCGCAGTCTTTGATTGAAGACCCAAGCACATATTTTATCTTTAGGAGTAGTTTTTTGATTCAGAGCGAGCAAGTCATCAGATCGATTTGGTCATTAGAGTTTTGAGTTGTGCGCATTGATTTTACCAGTGTGATTTGTATTCAATAGTTTAATTTGACAATATGGCATATCAAGATCTTAGATTTGAAAACAAACTTGACGGTGCATCCAACTTCTCTTTGTTACGTGAAAGGATAACAATGGTGCTAAAGGAACAAGGGGTTTTGGAGTATGTTGATAATGTCCTAGCTGCATCCACAGATCCTTAGCAATTAGCTCAACATAACAAGATGGATGACAAGACAAGAAAGATTATCTTGGAGGGAGTCAAGGACCACATTATGCCTCACCTAACTGGGAAGAAGAAAGCCAAAGAAATGTGAACTTCCATCATTGGTCTCTATCAGGGTTCGAGTGAGGCCAGGAAGTTGGTGTTGAAGGATAAGGTTAGGAGCATTAAAATGTCCAAGTCAGATTCAATGGTTTCTTACCTCACCAAATTTTCCAAAGTAAAGGAAGAGTTGGCTGGTGTGGGTGAGACAGTTCCAGATAGAGATCTGGTGAATTTTGCTCTATTGGGTTTCACCAAGTCATGGCAAGCCTTCATCGATGGAATATGTGACCGAGAAAACCCTCTAGATTGGGAGAGGTTGATGTAATGTCCTCTTCAAATTGAGGAAGAATGAAGGAATAAATAGCGTATCAATCCCTATAGGTTATAGTCCTCACTAGCAGCAAGACGATCGACGGCTTATCTAAGGCTAAGTTTCAAGTGAGAATAGGGAGCTTCTGATACACCCAAGGGTACGTGGAAGTGCAGTTCGTGCGCGGTTTTGTCTAATGCGCTACTACTCGAAGGGTACCCACAGGGGTTGCAAGGAATCCAACCAGCGTGACCACCTCTTGTAGTTCCTGCGTGCATGCCTCCCCAAACCCGCAGGTTTATGCGCTCAACGACAGATCCTAAGGTTTAAAAACACTGGAACACGTCTCTAGCCTGAAAAAAATCTGCAAATTGGAGGTACAACCAACCCTGGAAAGTGCTCTAATACCACTTGTTATGCTCTTGACCTACGAGAAATTCCAGAATACCAAAAATGCGAAGAAATATAGCCCAGAACACAGAATAAAATGAGAAAAACAACAAGTATTTTATTATTCAGAAATAGATTCAATGTTCACTTGCCTCTTCGAGGGGGCAACCTCCAGCAGAGCAGAGCTCGATTACAATAAGACTTGATGATCTTTCCTTTACTAACTAAGACTATTTATAGCTAAATGACATCCAAAACCCTAACTACTAGTGGTCCCTTGCATAACACGGGTTAACCACTTTATTTATTAACTATGGCCCGTTTACAACTAACTGTGGTCCCTTTTCTCTAATGCGGGTCAACCACTTACAATTATTAATGTGGGCTTTATTTACTCTCTAACTAACTATGACTATGACTCAGCCCATTGGGCTTATTACATAAATAAAGGGGTTAAGGTTGGACCCTAACATAGTATATCAAAGTCACAAATCTCCTTACTTTAGTTGGCATTACATTGCACTGGCTTCCTCCATTTAGATATTTCTTATGTGCACTTAGCCACCTTTTACCAACCAAGCAAGGGATGAATACAATCATTCGTGAGGATATGTACAAGCAATCTGTATATGTCATTTGGAAAAATCTTCAAGGTGGGTTACAACCAAGGATGACCTTCTATGTTGAGCACTTCATGATGAGGGACAACTTATTGTCCGCCCCCATTGCATGCTTTTCCATTGAATGCACACCCTACAAATTCCCTTATGATAGTTCAAAGTTGGATCTCATCGACTGCAAATTGAGACAAACCACAAAATAGACCATTTAGACAGGATTTGTCAACTATGTCATCTCTGAGAGATTGAGTCAGAGGAGCACCTCATCTTTTGTTGCCCCATATATTATGAGATACATGAAAGATTTCATTCCCTATTTTGAGGGATCTAAACACTTTCCAGTTTCTTCCAAAAACTCAAACCAAAGATGTTTATCCCTTTAAACACAAGAGGCCCTCAGACTTTGTATCCACACTCTTTATGTTGATTTATGTAGCTTGGGAGGTACTCCAAGCCCTAGTGTTCGAGGGTTGGAGGTCAAAGCGCCACAAGTAGGCTTTTGGGCTTAGAACCTAAGCCTGGGGTTTTGCACCCATAGATGTTTGGGCCAAAATCATGACGAATTTTTGACATGTGATGGATGAGAATGATAGCTCTCAGCGAGACGATTCTAACGCAACGAGAATCATCTGATTCCCTATGAAACTGGATTCGTCCTATAGGCCCCACAAATCCCGAATCCATCGTGTCCGACGCGATTCTCTCCAGATTCGTGTCCAAAACCCATGACACGTCGTGTCCTTTTTTGACACGTTGAATCCGACTGCGTGTCATGATTGGGAATCATGTCCTGTTTTCCAGGACTTGCTAGGGTCAAAAAGTGACCTGTGCGGGTATGAAAAGGGCGTATTTGCTCATTACAGCCACGCATATTTTCATTTGGCAAGTGTTTTGTGAGCTGTTGGCAAGTGGAGAAGGGTTTGCAGCAAGGAGTTAAGGGAGTAGAGCATTCAACAAGGAGAATCAACCACCAGGTAAGTGCATTTCGCCTCCATTTTTTTGCATTTCTTACAGCAGTTTGTATATGATTTTTTGTTTACAAATTTGTGCATGCTTTGTTCATTTCTTTTACAGTATTCATGGCTCAATCAAAGGCAGCAATTGGGGGGCAAAGGAAGGGCAAGAATGTCATGGGTAAAAATGCCCCTCCTCCCCCAATATCATCAGAGTTTGCTCCAAGTAATGTTGAGGGAAGAGGACCTAAAAACAATGATAACTATCCATTGTGGAAATATGTCACAAGAGAGGATGGGCCAAACACCAAGGGAAAGGGAGGAGGCAATGTGCAATGGAAATGCAACTTTTGTAACATTTCTTTCAAAAGCACATATTACCGTGTGAAATCACATTTGTTGGCTTTACTTGGTTGTGGGATTGGAGCTTGTAGGGCTGTTTCTTCACAAAAGAGAAAAGAACTGGAAAAGGAGGCCAATGTTGGTATGGAACATGTGGCTTCAAAATAAAAAAAACCCAAGAATGAAGACCCCCTTCCATTTTTGAGGAAAGCCCCCACCAAATTTCCATTTGAGAGTTCTACTTCTACTGGGGGACAATTATCAAAAAGAAGAGCACTTGGTCCAATGGACAAGATTTTCCAAAAAGAGAGACGAGAAGAGCTTGATCTCACCATTGCCTTCTTCTTCTACCAAAACTTCATATCATTTAATGTTGCACATTCACCTCTATTTATTGAGATGTGCCGCCGAGCTCTAACTCAAGGGGCTCCAACAGGGTATGTGCCTCCTGGGTCAGAGATGCTGAGAACCACATTGTTGACGAAGGCAAAAAAAGAAGTGCAAAAAATGCTTGAGCCTATTGTAGCATCATGGCCAACATCTCGGGTTAGCATTGTTTCTGATGAATGGACAGATCCAGCACGACACCCAATCATCAACTTCATGGTGTCTTCCTTGAGTGGTCCAATTTTCCTGAAAGCAGTGGATACACTTGGCGAATACAAGGATGCACAATTTATGGGTGAGTTATTTATTAAAGTTATTGATGATGTAGGTGTTGACTCTTGTGTGCAAATCATTACAGATAATGCACCTGTTTGCAAGGCTGCTGGCATGATTGTGGAAGCTAAATATCCACAAGTGTTTTGGACACCTTGCATTGTCCATTCATTGAACTTAGCACTGAAATCCATTGCTTCTGATGTGCTTTGAATTGGAAGCATTATTGAGGATGCAAGACATATCCGTAACTTTGTGCAAAATCATACAAATGCCCTCACTATCTACAAGGAGTACAGCGATCTATCATTGTTGAAGATTGTTGATACACGGTTTGCATCTTCATTCATGATGTTGAAGAGGTTGAGGGAAGTCAAGACTGCTCTTGGGTCCATGGTTATTTCTGAGTTTTGGTCTTTTTGGAGAAAGACAAATCAGGTAGCCTCTAAAAGAGTGAAGGACATAGTGCTAGATGATGCTTGGTGGGAGAGGGTAGATCTAATTATTCGGATCATGGACCCTATCATTTCTTTGCTTCGAGTTGCAGATACAGACAAACCCATCCTAGGAGAGGTTTATGAGGGATGGGATTCCATGATTGAGTCTGTGAGGAGCATTATTCTACAAAGTGAGTGCCCCGAGTATGAGACATCACCAGAGGACTTCTGTGATACCATACATGATATTCTTGTCAGCAGATGGGACAAGAATTGTACACCTTTACATTGTTTGGCTCACTCATTGAACCCCAAATACTACAGCCATGAGTGGTTGAATGGTGGACCTTTCCGCAGATTCCATCCTCACATGGATGGTGAAATCTCACAGGGGAGGAAAGAGGCATTCAGGCGGATTTATCAGGATAGTGCATTGCTTGCTGAGGTGGAGGATGCCTTTGCAGAGTTTTCCACTGGCAGTGGTCGATTTGGAGGTTATGATGTGATTAGAGACAGGGGGGCTAAGAAGCCCTATTCTTGGTGGGCAAATCATGGGGCAACAAGCCCTCCTCTTCAGCAGTTAGCCATGAGGCTCCTCTCTCAGGTGACTTCATCCTCTTGTTGCGAGAGGAATTGGAGCACATATGGGAATTTGTATAGTGTGAAGAAGAGCAGGCTTGAGCAGTCCAGGGCAAAGACAATGGTGTATGTGCACACCAACCTTCGTCTTATTTACAGGCAGAGGTAAGAGTGGTTGAGGGGAAAGACAAAGATGTGGGATGTCTTTCCTGATGATATGGGTCTGGACACCACTGTTGAGTTGGCATTGGCCAACATGGATCTCAATGATCCAGTGCTAGAGCCTGTTAGATTTGATGCCTTAGAGGGGTCAACCTCCACACCAGCAGATGCAGAGGCGACTATGGATACAGGGGAGGAGGAGGATGCAGAGGCGAGCAGTGGGGACCATGATGATGAGGACAGTGATGCTGATTCTGATGCTGATTGATGCCTTGAGGCTTGTATACCTGTAGTTGTTTTATATTTTCTATTTCTATTTGCCATTGGCATTGCACCAGCACTACTTATGTAACACATTTTGATTTGATGACTTAATGAGAAAACTACAGTTGTCAGTGTGTTTATCTTACTATCTTGTAGTTGTAAGTTGTCTTTCAGTTATGAATTATGAATCATGATTTAAATTTTTAATAGATTTATCATTTATGTGACCAGTACCACTGACATTTATTTGAATTTTGTATGTACTACGGATGCTAATAGCTATAGATGAAGATCTATGTTTGAAATCAATAAATTTATATCATTAATTAAAATTTGTGTAAGAAATATCTAATTTTTAATATATATATATATATATATATATATATATATATATATATATATAACGAATCCTACGTGTCCTGTTCTGGGGGGTCAACGTGTCCGAATCTGACATCACGAATCCCGAAACCTACGAATCCCGAATCCCCGTGTCAGGTGACTTAGGCTGCTACAGACTATAGTACACTGAGAACAACACTCGGGGAGATTACTTGTGCGTACGATAAGGTAGTTGGGTAGTACGACTAAGGGTACAGTCGATCCTCCTTAGTTAGCACCCTAAAAGATTTGGGTTGAGTACTATTGTTGGACCCCTGTGTATATTGCGATCTGTAGCCCCTGACACTCCTTTGTGACCATAATTCCCTTTGCTATCTACAGATCGTCCACTACCTTATCTTTCAGATCAGATCCAACAGTTGGGATTTTGCTGCCGCAGTGCAAATCAGATCCAATAGTTGGGGTTCTGCCGCCGCCGTACAAACCAGATCCAACAGTTGGGGTTCTACCGCCGCTGTGCAACTCACATTCAACAGTTATGGTTTCACAGTGCATCAAACTTTTTGTGCAGTGAGGCTTGCTGCTACCACAGTTCAGACCCTATTTTCGCAGGACATTGGGTAGGATCAAGTTTTCTGGAATTTGGTCACTGCAGTATCAATCAACGAGAAGTAAAACTCCTTTTGGAGTAAAAAAAGAAAGAAAGAAAAAATAAGTCTTAGACCATCTGAGACGCTTGCAAGAGACTTAGCCCATAAGCTTCAGGACAATGAGTTGATCACAGTCGTACCATTCACTTGTCAGCCTCAATTTTCTAGTGGTGCCAATTTTTTCCGAAGTGACTTCAAGTGATCCTCGCCAATAGATTCTTGAGCTCGCCCTCTTTGCAAGAAGACTACTCTTAAGTAATTGACTGGGGTTTGTGTATGGTAGGTACTAGATCTCAAGTCATGGCCTATGAGAAGATCGAGAGCCTTGAAAAAAGGTTGGATGAGTTCCAAGGCAATATGGAGCAAATTACCTCACATCTTTCACAACTCACCAATATGATGCAGAGGCCTCATCGGGAGGAGCATAGTGTTGATGAACACCTCGAAGGAGAATCTAGCCATCACATTCACTTCCATGGAAATCACCAACATTCCCACCCTCGGCCACCCAAGTTGGACATGTACAAATTTGATGGCTCTAATCCTGCAGTATGGGTAGCACAATTGGAACAATATTTCTCCCTTAATGATATTTGCGAAGATCACACTAAACTACGTGTGGGAGCCCTTTACTTGGACCAAGAGAGATGGCAATGGTGGCAGTGGCATTAGAAATGTTATCCCGGGAACATAACTTGGCACATGTTCTCAAAAGCCCTATGTGACTGCTTTGACAGGGAATCTAATTTTTTGGGCCATCTCACTAAGCTCCGACAAACAGGCATAGTAAAAGACTACATTGCAGCCTTTGAGACATTGGCCATTAGAGATGACGGTCTAGGAGATGACTTCTACTTGGAGTGTTTCATTAGTGGTCTCAAAGAAGCCATCCAAGCCCATGTCTGGATGCACCACCCAACTACGTGGATGGATGCCTACAAAAAGGCCGTCGAGGTGGAACTCACCTTAGCTGCCCAGTCCACTCATCCAAATTTCATAGCCAAGGGGCGTCCCACCTAGGCTCAGGGCCCTACCCAAACACTTAAGGTTCAAAAGGTGTCTCCAACAGAAATGGCTGAAAGAAGAAAACAAGGACTGTGCTACTACTGTGATGACAAATACTCCTCAGGCGTAAATGCAAGGAACCAAAATTCTTTCAAATTGATGCTACTGATAACAGCTCATTTGAGGAAGCCCCACCCCTTGGGGGCCCAAGGACGAAGTTGAGGAAACCCAACCTGACAATGATCTCACAACTATGCCAAATGAACTAGTTATCTCACTACATGCTTTGGCGGGAATTTCTTCGCCTCAAACTCTCAAAATTCGAGGCTTTCTTAAACATCGACCAGTAGTGGTATTGATCGATAGTGGCAATACTCATAACTTTATCCATAAGTGAGTCATCGAAGCTATTCATTGTTTTGTGCGGACAGTCTTTAATTTCCAAGTCCTTATCGCTGATGGGGGGACCATGAAATGTGAAGGCTGTTGTGAAAATATTAAACTTCAGATGGGAGACTACCACCTAAAGACCCACATGTTTTCTATTGAAATGGGTGGTTGTGACATTGTCTTGGGTGTTGAATGGCTTTGCACACTAGGCTTGATCACAATGGATTTCCAGGAGTTATATATGAGCTTTAAGCAGAACAACCATATTCATACATTACGTGGACTTCAGGCAGGTGCTCCTACTATCATCAGCTCGCATCGAATGGGGCTTTTGAAAAAGGGCCATCACGGAGTCATCGCCTAATTTAATGCCATCTAGGCCATTGAATCCACTACTCCTCATATTCATCCTAAGATGCAACAGGTCTTAGACCGCCACCAACAGGTATTTGACAAACCTAAAGAGCTTCCACCCTCTAGGGTGAACATGATCATAAAATCCCTTTGGTCCTGGGGGCCCAACCGTCTAATGTGCACCCATACTAATATCCTTTCACCCAAAAGAATGAAATTGAAAAAATCATCAAGGAACTCCTCGAAACCGGTGTTATTCGTCCTAGCATCAGTTCGTATTCATCACCAGTGGTCATGGTGCTAAAGAAAGATGGAGAATGGCGCATGTGTCTGGACTTTCGGGCCCTCAACAAGCTCACTGTCAAAGACAAATTTCCTATTCCGGTTGTTGATGATCTTCTTGATGAACTACATGGTGCTCAATTATTTACCAAGCTAGATCTTTGCTCTGGCTATAACCAAATACGCATGAAGGAAGTAGACATTCCCAAAACTGCCTTCTGAACTCGTGAATGTCATTATGAATTCTTGGTCATGCCATTTGGTCTCTGTAATGCTCCATCTACTTTTCAAAGCCTCATGAACCACCTGCTGAAACCATATCTTCGAAAATTTGTCCCCGTCTTCTTTGATGACATTCTCATCTACAGCCTAACTTGGGACAAACATCTTCAACATGTAGACTTGATCTTGCAACTGCTCCAGAATCACAAATTATTTGTCAAATTGTCCAAGTGCTCTTTTGGCGTGGAAGAAGTCGAGTATTTGGGACACATTGTGGGTCGTGAAGGAGTGAGTGTTGATTGAAAAAAGATACAGGCAATGCAAGATTGGCCCAACCAAAAACCTTGAAGAGTTTGAGGGGATTCTTGGGTCTCATTGGCTACTATCGCAAATTTGTCCGCAATTATGGTCACATTGCTAGACCCCTCACTAATCTTCTCAAGAAAAAATCATTTCTCTGGATTGATGCAGCTTAGCAGACGTTCGTGGCTCTCAAACAGGCCATGTGCTCCACTCCCATATTGGCCCTACTAGACTTCACCAAATCTTTTGTGATTGAATGTGATGCTTTCGGTACTGGTATTGGTGTTGTATTAATGCAGGAAGGTCGACCATTGGCCTTCACCAACCAACAACTGAGTGGAAAACATCTGGGTCAATCTACCTATGAGAAAGAAATTATGGCCATCGTACATGCGGTAGACACTTGGCGACCATACTTGTTGGGGCGATGTTTCCAAATCCACATGGACCATCAAAGCCTAAAATATTGTTTGGAGCAACCTCTATCATCGCCACAACAAAATAAATGGCTGGCCAAAATGCTGGGATATGATTATGAGATAATTTACAAGAAAGGGCGTGACAATGTAGTAGCTGATGCTTTATCGTGCCAATTTGAGGATGAAAGCACCCTGCTATCAATCTTTATTTCCATACCAGATTGGATTGAGGAGGTCTGCAAGGAATGGTTCTCATACCCCCCCTCTCTCTCCCAACTTATTAATAACTTGAGAGAAGATCCTAATTCCTCAGCCGACTACTCTTGGAAGGATGATATTCTTCGCTACAAGGATCGAGTAGTTATATCGTCAACATCCACCCTCAAAACCCGCATTTTGGAAGAGTTGCACTCATCTCCAATTGCGAGCATTCAAGCTTTCAGAAGACTTATGCTCATGCTCGTCGTTCTTTCTTTTGGACTGGCATGGAAAAAGACATTCTTAATTTTGTAGCTGAATGTGATGTGTGTCAACGCAACAAAGGAGAAACAATCAAGTTACCGGGAACCTTACAACCATTGCCACTCCTTGCCTCTGTCTGGATGGATGTTTCCATGGATTTCATCATTGGTCTCCCAAAGTCGGGCAACAAATCCGTCATCATGGTGGTTGTGGACAGACTTTCTAAAGATTCTCATTTTTGCGTTCTACCCCACCTATTTACCCCCACTTTGGTGGCTCAAGCTTTCATGGACCAGATCTTCAAACTGCATGGCATGTCGACTTCCATTGTGTCTGATCGCGACCCCACTTTCACCAACAAATTTTGGTAAGAAATTTTCAAGCTACAAGGCATGCAACTCCAACTAAGTACCGCATATCATCCCCAAACTGATGGTCAAACAGAAGCAGTGAACAAATGTTTGGAGACATATCTAAGGTGCCTCACTTCATAAAAGCAACATAAATGGGTACAGTGGCTACCTTTAGTTGAATGGTGGTATAATACTAACTATCATGAAGCCACCAAGATGACTCCATACGAGGCAGTGTATGGCCAACTCCCACCTTCACCTATTTCTTATATCCTTGGATGTTCTAAGGTGTAGGCAGTTGATCAACTCCTATAGAACCGTGCGCCATGATAGCTCATCTCAAAGATAATCTACATCAAGCTCAGAATCAAATGAAGCAATAGGCAGACCAACATTGTTCCAAGCGCACATTTCAAGAAGGGGATCAGGTATTCCTACGACTGCAACCATATAAGCAAACATCTCTCAAAGAAAAGGGTTGCCAGAAACTAGCACCAAAATTCTATGGACCTTATCAGATACTTTAGTGCATTGGAGCAGTCGCCTACAAACCAGCCTTGCCACCAACTTCAAAAATCCATCCTGTCTTCCATATATCATGCCTCAAGAAAATAGTGGGGAACAACTGTAGAATTCAAAGCAGTTTACCCGAATTGGATGAGGAAGGCTCTCTTTGGCTCCAACCAGAACATGCCCTCGATACTGTGAAAGACATCTCTATGGCCGCACGATCAAGGAAGTCCTCGTCAGGTGGAAAGACACCTCTCTAGAAGATGCGATCTGGGAACCAACCACTATTCTTTAGTAGTTTCTGCAGCTTCATCCTCGAGGACAAGGCTCTTTTTGTGGGGGAGGGCATGTTAGGGTCCAACCCTAACCCCAATGCACCGAGTCATAGTCATAGTTAGTTAGAGAGTAAATAAAGCCCACATTAATAATTGTAAGTGGTTGACCCGCATTAGAGAAAGGGGACCACAGTTAGTTGTAAATGGGCCATAGTTAATAAATAAAGTGGTTAACCTGTGTTATTCAAGGGACCACTGGTAGTTAGGGTTTTGGGTGTCATTTAGCTATAAATAGTCTTAGTAAAGGAAAGATCATCGAGTCTTATTGTAATTGAGCTCTGCTATGCTGGAGGTTGCCCCCTCGAAGAGGCAAGTGAACATTGAATCTAATTCTGAATAATAAAATACTTGCTGTTTTTCTCATTTTATTCGGTGTTTTGGGCTATATTTCTTTGCATTTCTGGTATTCTGGAATTTCTCGCAGGTCAAGAGCATAACATACTAGCATTGAGACTGAGCCGAAGGACTAGCTTTTATAATGGACTCTAATCAATGGTAGGCCAAGTATGGATATTTGTCATGTCCTTGTGCTATATCAGCAAAAGTCCAAACACATTGTAGAAGTGAGATGAGATTGAACATTGCCTCAAGTTAGAAGGGCTGAGTGCCAAACTCTGCGAGAATGATGGGCTGAGGAATATTCTGTTTGCATTGAATGAAGCAACAAAGGAGGATGGTCTGTACTCTCTGTATGGAGGACCAATCAGACTCTAGTAAACTATGACCCCAAACCTTAGATCCGTATAAAAGTTGTACTCAAGTTAAATTGGATTTTAACAACCATCCCTTGTCATTCTTTTGCATTTTGACATTGTGGCATAAGCTTTTATATTTCATTTTTTTAGCAGCTGCGTCAACTTGTGAGTGATTTCCAGGCCCTCTTCTCATTGAATGAGGCAAGCAGGGAACTAGTACAAGCGACCGACAACAACCAAACAAAAGAATTAAGGACAATTGGTAAGTGTGAAGCAGGACACACTACATCAATCAAGGCCTCCTATTCGTGCCCTTCCTAGACAGTGAAAGAAATGATGACCACCAAGGTGAAATAAGGCAACAAGTACAACTTCCAAGCATCATTATCCATTATTTGATTTCAGCCCATGATCCTTACTTAAATGTCCTAAAGGCTAAAACATTAAATTTAAGCAATTTGTGTACGGCAACGGTTAGTGCCCCTCATGTTTGTTGACCTGCCATAATTTGGCGAACAATCTGATGAAGTGGATGAGCTGATCAATATATGAGTGAGAGGCATCTGAGAAACTGCTATATGAGGATCATATGAGGCTGCTGGCTGAAAATCTGCATTTTTGGAGAAAAATCCCTGTATGTACATGGGTAAGAGTTCCTATGCTAGGATATCTGTTTATAGGGAGTAGGTTGCTTTACTTGTGTCCATTGCATATATCCGTGGGTTATGTTTCTTAAACTTGAGTGAGTGGCCTTGGTAAATCCCACGTGTCTTATTATCCCACATGGACATCATAAGTTGCTTGGAATGTAAACATGCATCTCACATCAGTAATTTTTTTTAGTAGTAATCTTTATTCTTGCGTGGAATATTCAGATGAATGTTTTTAGGCAGTTTGGAACTTGGCCTTAGATTTATTGTTTTATGCTTCCCAAGTTGGCATTTCAGTCCAAATAATCTTTGTAGCTTCTGGGTTACAAAGATGAATGTCTTAATCTACCTATGATTCTTATAGAGTTAAGTCCATCATTTGAACATAAATCTACCTTTCATGATGTTTAACATATTGAATCGATGGTTTTATTGATTTCAAATATTCTTTATATGCATCATTGTTTCACAATATTTGCATCCATGTATAATACCCTTTGCCATGTTGTGAATCTCTTGTTATCAGGTTGCTTTGATCCTCTTCAGCTCTTTAACAGAGACTATAGGAGATTTCTTGAGACCACATTTTTCTACACTACAAACAGTATTTGTAAAATGCCTGCAAGATGAAAGAAGCAACCGTGTTAGGATTGCAGCATTAAAGTAAGTGCCATTTTCTTTACTTGCCTCTATGTTGTGTACTGTACTATTATACGATCGCTTTGATGGTAGCACTACTAACTAATGTTCAGGAAATTAACCGTCTTACGTGAAAGACAAAGATACTTATCCTGTATTCAAATCTTCAAATTAGTCAGTTAATGTTTCACAACTGGATAAATTCTATGGTTATGCATCAAATTTGCAAATTTTAGGTCAAAATCTGAAATTTTAAAGATGTAATTTTATCTTGCAGGGCTGTCGGGTCGTTTGTGGAATACATTCAAACTGAGAATGAAGTGGTAAGTTATAATTTTTCTGCTTGGTTCTTGAGAACGAAAAATGAAAGGTTCTTCCCTTAAGTCGGTTGTATTCAATACCTGGTGGATTATTCTTGAAAATATTCATATACACATTCTTATGTGCACTTTTATAAGAGAATTTTTTTTTATACACATTCATTGTTATTATGTGGACCCTGCCAAAATATTGTGCTACTGATTTGTTGGTTAAAACTTTTGCATTTCTCAATAGACATGTTGTTTAGGTTATGTAATGACCAACGGATTAAAAAATTGAACATTCAAAATAAATAGGACATCAATGAGAAATCCATATAGGATAAATATGATGTATTGAAATTGAATATATAAATGATTGATGATTACAATAAAATGTGACATTGTGCATAAATATGCATTGAATGGTCACCTACTTGAATAGACATGCCTTTTAGTCGCGTGACATTTGGTTATTTAAAATTATTATTATTGTTAATACTTATTATTATAGATGAATTTTATGTATGTTACATTTCTTCCCCCTTCAAAGATGCTTTGTCCTCAAAGCATAATCTAGAAAATGCTACATCTTTGTTCTTGCCTGTGATGCTTTGTTCTCAAAGCATAATCTAGAAAATGCTACATCTTTATTCTTGCATGTGATGCTTTTTCTTTGTTGCTGCCAAGTTTGAAGCAACTAATTCATATGATCTTTGAAGCTCCGGAGAAAAATGTTGCATTGCAAAAGGGTCAGTTCTTCCTAATTTGATTTTGTTATTGCCTGCAATGCTTTTACTTGATGCTGTTATGGTTGAAGCAACTAAACAGTACAACCTGGAAATTGCTAGACAAAAAAATTTGCATTGTGAAAGGGTCAGTCGATCGTAATTTGATTTTTTGTAACGCTGTATGGTGCAATATATTATTAGGGATTTTTTTAACTGCAATTCTTGTTATGGCTTTGGAAATAAGTTAAATTGGTATTCCAATAATTAGAAATGCAAACTGACTTTTGATATTTGCAATGGAATTTATGATTTGGGTGATGATAGAGTTTTATAGTTGAACTTCCATATGATATAATAGGATTGTTAGTGGCAAAAGATGGACCTTCAATTTTATCTGGATTTGTAAGTGATGCTTAATTGATTGATGTCTTTGCCAACTATAGATAAATATTCATTGAATTTTCAACTTTAATTGCATCTATGATAGGAGTTCCCTTTAAGCAAAATCTAGCACCCTAGTGCAAATCCTCACCAAGCAATCTAGATTGAGAGCAATAAATGAGAGTGTTACCATTGTCACCTCATCTACTATTCCCCTCGTTGTTGTCGTTGGATACAATCCCCACAAGGGAGGCTTCCCTTGTAGCTCTTAAGGATCAAGTAAACCAAATGGTCCTTGGCTAAATACCCCCTAAGGGTTCTACTACATGATTCAACCAAGGACAAGTATGAAATAGTTAGGCTTTTAGGTTGGTTAGGAGACAAGAAACCATGAATTTTCGTGCCAAATTTGCTGACAAAGATCAGGGTAGCTCCAGGGGCTGCTTGGGTTGACATCAATGACAACCACCTATCAAAAAATAGCTGGCCCTACAAAAATTTCGGAGACTAGATCTTACCCGCAAGAGCCTAAATCTAGCTGTGATCCAACTCTTCTCTCTTGATTTCACCTGCACAAATAAATTTACAAAAACTCAAAACCCCAATATATACAGAAATCTTAAAACCTCGAAACCCCAATTAAAAAAATAATTAACAAAATAATATTATACAAATTCATTTACAAATGTACAAATATACAATGCTTTTAAAAGGAATTTTGAGAAATATTTTTTTAGAGATTTTTTGATAAATGGCTAAGTATATTTTGGAAAATAAATGCAAGCTACAACCTTAGCAAAGTTAGATAAACCATAAAAATATCTGAAGTTCAAACAAAGTTAGCGTATGTCCGCAGTTTGTGAACTTAGAGCCCAAGGACTGGGGAACCTGCAAACACTATATATTTTCTTCAAGAAATCTTGTTAGACATATAGCGAATCGGATCACCTAAGAGAAACCCAAAATCTACCAATATAATATTCTTATCACCATCTAATGAATAAACAAACTTTAAAAAATTTAAGCACAATATAGGAATGCCCGTACCCAACACGTACCACGAATCAATATTCTATAAACACCATGAACTTCACCCCAAAGTCTTTATTATGATTCAAGAAACGTTCCTAGCAGGACAGTAGCATTACATTAGTTTTTCTGCAAAATTTTCTTAGCCAAACTTTAGATGGCTTGAGACACAAATGACTCTCAATTTATAGATAAATCCTCCAAGTGGAAAATAACGGCTAATTGGTTTGATCCTCGTCAAAATTATCTCGGCCGTTCATAAATCCTTAATCAACTTTTAATCTTTGCCGTTGAAATAATTATTTTTGAGGAATTTTCGAATTTTTCATTTAACTCATTTTTTATTAGCTCAAAATTAATTATTCTGAGCTAATTTCCTCAAAAAATTGACTCTGACTTAGCCACCAAGGTCCAATGATTTAATTTTTCTTGAAATTTTTAATATTTCCTTGGTGGGGGGCCTCCAAAATTTAATTTCTTTGATACCCACGATTTTTTCCACTTGGAGAATTTAATTTCTCTAGGACTTCAACTTTGATTCTAATGAATTAATTTTCCGGCTTAGGATTAATTTAGTTTTGGCTAGAAAAATTAATTAATTGGCACTTGAGGGGATTAAATATTTTTTCCACCCTCTGATATTTTAGCCATTGTGTCTAAGTATGAGGGACCATGCAATAAAATATTTTTTACACAAGGTTTTACATAATTCAATCCTTAAAGGGGGAAAACCCATTTGGTGCAGACCTTCAAATTATATACCCAATTCTGTGACACAATATGATCTAGTAGACCAAGTGATTTGTAATAAAATAATTTAGCCAATTAGCTTAAATTATTCTCAAATCATTTTTACATAAGACTTAGCTAAAACAATAGGAATCACCTAAGACTTTGACGAAGAATTCCACCCTAGCTTGGGGTGAGGTTGGAGGGAAAAACTATGCCGACCATCCGTGTTTAGATACACAGATGAGTCAGTGAAATGAAAAACCTTCTAGGATGAAACTCTTGCCAAAATAATAGGCTTACCTAGGTTGTTACATACACATAGGGTCTTACTAGCATCATTTACATTATAAATTTGCAGAATGGGTTTACAAAGACTCAATAAACTGATGACTAATGATTTGATCCTTTGAAAAAATTTGGTACATCTGCTTCCTTGGAACTTTGACAAAATAAGTGCAGAAGGTATGGATTTCACTGGGATTTTAGGCCTGCTCTGAAGCTATTCATCCTTTCCTAGGAAGAAAAATCTGTGCATCTCCTGAATCAAATCCATGGCACGATATCCGAAGAATACATCTAAGACTTCTTCAAAACCCTAAGACCTTATTTGAAGTTCTGTGCTAGTTACTAAGGTGGTTTTCGGCCATGTGGTGGGACATTTCAGGCTAGCTAACATGCAATCTGAAGCCAGATTGAAGGCAATTTATAGAAAGATTCTTGACACGTGTAAAAGGTCTATTCGGCCTCCTTCCCAACCTTATTCCGCAAAAAAACTTGTAGGATTCTTGAGGCTTGTTTCTGAGATTCTTTCAGCTTGCTAGGAGAATTAATTCGCAGATCTAACCAGACAAGTTTGAGGCAGTCTCATCATTGATTTCTGAATGATATGATGCTTTGTTCGTGAGTTTATGGAGTTTTGTGCTAACTTCAAGGTTGATCCAAAGATTCTTTTGTTAGGTAAACTTGACTCAGGATAGAGTCAAAGTTGACCAGGTTAAACAATGATGGTTTTGGGGCACATGGTATTGTGCACCCATAGGATTCTGCCCGTGGTATTATATGTAATGGAGCTTATAAAAAGGCCTGAAGGTGAGCGGTGAAGGCTCACTTGGTCGGATTGGCCAGGGTTTTGGCCAATGCTAATGAGATCTTATTAGGTTGGGTTTTTCCCCAGATTTGGGGTTTCCCGGATAAGCATGTGTGTTTATGTGTTTATGGTTGTTGTTGGTTATTTTTATATTTATTCCTCTCAGTAATTCTCCGTAATCAATTTGTGTTCTCGGGTAAATTTCTTAACAATTGGTATCAGAGCTAGATATTGGCTTCAAATGGATTCTTTGATGCCAGGGGTTTATAGTGCCTGATGAGATCAATGCAGCCTTTTTTATAGATCTGGGTCTGAAAATGATGGTGGAACAATCGTACACGGAAGAACCTCGAGGAGAATGTGCGAAAGATAGTGCCGTAACTGCCAAGGATCGCAATGCATTTGTGATATTTACCGGTTTGGAACATGTTGACGAATTGTTCGGGATTCATGCGGCTATTTAAAGAAGGTCAGTGGAAGAAAATTGTTCATGCCTCTTCGAAAAATGTTCGTTTTCTGCTACGTGAGGCCACCGGTGTTGGAGTCTACGAGGTTCTCGTTAGGCTCGCAGTTGGAGCGGTTTGATAGAAGTTTTTGAGCAAATAAAATTGAGAGAGGATGGATCAGAATCGCAGCAGCAATAAACAAAAAAAAAATTAATGAAGTCAAAATTATTGCATGTAAATGGGCATACTACTGTAAGACCTGGTAAGGCATGTGTACCCCTCGGTGATCACTGGTAAACTCTGGGTTAGACCTAGGTGATAGGGGGGATGTCGGGTTAACAATACCCCGGGTAAAAACTCTAAGGGGGGTAAGAGCTAGAGTGAGCGGGATTGTCTCACTTAGTAGGTTTGGCTGGAGTTAGTCAAGGAACCCCAAGTCAAGTATAAGGGGGGAATTGTTAGGTAAAATTGACTCGGGATAGAGTCAAAGTTGCCCAGGTTAAACAGTGATGGTTTTGGGGCACATGGTATTGTGCACCCATAGGATTCTGCCTGTGGTATTATATGTAATGGAGCTTATAAAAAGGCCTGGAGGTGAGCGGTGAAGGCCCACTTGGTCGGATTGGCCAGGGTCTTGGCCAATGCTAATGAGATATCATTAGGTTGGGTTTTTCCCTTGATTTGGGGTTTTCCTGGATAAACATGTGTGTTTATGGTTGTTGCTGGTTATTTTTATAATTGTTCCTTTCAGTGATTCTCCGTAATTAATGTGTGATTTCGGGTAAATTACTTAACACCTTTTGTGTACCGCTCTAAGGAAATTGCAGACTAGTTATATGTGCTAATCATTTCTAAGGATTAGAGCTTGGATCTGAGCATTTCTGGGCAGTCAACATGCATTGAAGAGACAAGACCAATTTAGCCTTGGACAGAACACAATGCATGGTTTTCTGAGGGTTATACGCTGGCTATCTGCTGCTCTCCAAGACGCCAATACCAAGACTTATTTGTGCACACTTCTGAGGTATGTTCTGGTTTTTATAAAAATCCCTAACCAGTAATTTAAAGCACTAAATTGAGAGCAAAGATTATGAAGCATTCTCATTATTTTTGAAAAATCTGATTTGGTTTTTTGCCCTATTCACTGGGGTTTTAGTCATATCTTAAGCTCGGTTGTGAAGGACATTAATCTGAAGCATATTGCAGATTGTAGGCACTATATACCTCTGTGATTCTTATGGTCAAATATAAAACTTTCTTGAATACTTACACTTACTGCTGTCAAGTTTAAACTATGCATCCACTTAAAGTATGATCCCTGGCAGAGCTCTAAGATATTATGAAGAACCTTAATGCTAAATTCGAGCTACTCAATAGAACATGTTTTTGGCATCTAGTCCCAACTCTTTTATCTGACATAAATTGTCATTGAAGTTTATAGTGTTTGTCATGGTGTAAGGGTATCATTGGACAGATTCAGACTCTGTTAAGATTTGAATGAGATCTTTGATCAAGATGAGACCTCTGGAGGAGAGGCCTCATCTACAACAGTAAGAATCAAGGGCAATTTAGTTTAAAAACATTTACATCTTGCAACATTGAGAGCTCCTTTAGTCAGTACAAGGGCATCCAACAATCAATAGTATATTTGACATCAACAGAATCAAAGGGCATCTTCAGGTACAACGGTGACAATCTCTGCTTCAGCACTCTTGAGGTTTGAATTGATTGTACATCAGTGGAAAACATTAGTTGTTTGGAGATTGTGTAATGTTGTATGACATAAGTCAGTGTTTATTATATGAAGCCTCCATTGTTGTAGCTTTTACTTTGGTACTATGATTGCATATATCTGCTTATGTCTAGTTACCATACATGACACTACTGTTGTATTTGATGCCACTATTTAGTTGATGAACTGATCTGTCATCAGAGTTTTGTCATTGTATGAACAGAGTGTGAGGGATTTAATGTATTGGGAAAAAACTATTTGATGAGCCTTGCATTGACTTGAGCATGGTTAGAAGTTGAGTGAGGGAAAAATGATCTAGTGAGTAGAGAGTATGAGCCATTGAGTGCATGTTTGCTATCAATGTTTGATAGTAAATAGCAGAGCTAGGGTTTGGTGATATTACTGCAGACTGATGTAACTTGAACAATGGTGTTATTGAGTTATGGGTATAGTTCTATAACATGATCAAGCATGAAAGGATCTCTTTCACCAAGAACATGCTCGAAGGCATGTACCACGATGCAATGAAGGTCAACAAAAGTACATGCTCACATAAGGAGCATAAGATTGCTGATTAAGAAGCAAGAAGAAATGCTGAGAAGTCCAGAAAGCAAGGGATGAAGGAATGCTTCCACAAGAAGCATTTGGTGGTTGATCGATCTATTTGAAAAGAAGCAAATGAAGAAAGAGATCAAGCATGTGAAGAACACCATGATCACCAAGAATCACTATCTGACAAAATGCCTTGAAAGATATCTCCCGAAAGAAGGCAGAATAACTCTAATGAAGGATGAAAGGACCCCTGACACCTATGAAGACGTTGGAGATATAAAAGGTGCAGATAACCGATTCTACTCTATGAAGATGTCGTGATGAAGAAGCCATCCAACAAAAGGAAAAACAATGTTGAAGCAATATCAAGATGAAGTCATGATGGGCTACTAGGTCAAAGCATATAACCTAGCAAGTATTATGGAGCATCCATGAGGAGAGCATTCCGAAGCATGGACAATATGACAAAGGAGTAGCCAAGATGACTAGAAGAACCTGATAGTCACTTTCCACGAAGCAATGACATGACTAACCAAGAAGGAAAGTGATGGATGGATGGTGCCCTACTGAGAAGAAGTTTGATCGAAGACTTCATGACATCAAGAAAGGAAGGAGATCATGTAGCTGAAGAAACCACGAAAAAGAAGCTGTTGATGAAGGAAAGAGTCCCCAGTTAAGAGGGAGCTCTGACAAGTACCTGATCAAGAGGGAGTTTTGAATCACCCCTGATTACAAAGGAGTGACTATTGTGTTTTCCATGTCATGGGTCATGCAGGACTAACAGCCGTAAGTCTAGATGAAGGCCATGAATGGAAATGTAGACACAAGATAGACACAACATTCTTGTCTTCACTTGGGAAGAAAGAATGGGAGGATTAGGTAATCATCTGGCATCCAATACTCTTTGAGGATGTGTAGGGCATCCATGACAAGAGTAGGCAAGAGGACCGATATTCTTTGAGGTTTGGGAACCCAAGATAAGAATAGTTTTAGAAGGTCATACTTGAGAACACTTGGGTGGGTATGTACCTTGAGAGACAATGATGAAGGTGTCTATAAATCATTGGTCTCGCCAACATTGTGGCTGATGGTCTCGTAAAGAGATGGAGCTGTTAGTCAAGGCCTTGCACTATGACAATGCTAATGAATATGATGCTATAACAAATGGATTGCTAATCCAGTTTCTCTTATGTGAATTCTTCGAGATTGAAAATTGCCAAACACCTTGTAATGTTGTATGAATACCTCCCTAGTTAAGATGGAGTGTTGGAGAAAATGTAACTAGGTTCGGTCTTTATAAATGTAATTTTGATATTTGTACTTATTCAAGAAAAGAGAAATTATTTTTGTATTATTTGGTAATGAGTTTCTTTTTCATTGAAAATAGGTTAAACACATTTTTAAGTGCTTCTAGAGAGTCAAAGTCAAAATGTAATTATGAAAAGACCCTTTGAGGGCATGTTACATCATGTAAGTTATCATACAAGGTCAAGGAAATAACTCCAAGCATGGTCAAATTCTCTCCTAGAACCAACGAAGTCTACAAGCAGCAAAAACGATGAATAAATGTTGAAATATAATGCAACTACAAGTCGACTTTAGGGACAGTCATGTCGACTTCAAGGAGGAGGGACAAACCTTTATAAATAGAGGTTATCCACTCCTCATTTGGACACACAATCATGTCTCTGAAATCCGCAAGCAAGGAGGACGAAGTAAGACGAAAGAAAATGGTGAGAAAGAGGGTTACAAGGACAGCGTAGGAAGGAAACAAAACAAAGAAGGGAAAAGGGTGAAATCTGAAGCTGCTACAGCCACACGTGCGAAGAATTCAAGGACAGATCTGTGGCTAGAACAACAACAAGGTTGCAGTGGTATTTTCTTTATGGTTTGGGCTAACAAATAGGTCAACAAAAGTCTCCTACTCCAGTGTTGAAGGTGGGCTCACAAGCGAAGGAAGGAGGGACAAATCTGAAGAAGAAAAGGATTGTTTCTAGGGTTAGAAACAGTCACATGTGCGAGGTGCTGGAAGGGTTTGACTGCTATTTAGGGCAACAACATAAGCAACCTCCTTCAGTTGTGTATTAAGGTCTACAAGGTATCCAAAGAAAGGTGAAGAAAGATCTCTTTATAGCGAAGAAGAGAAGTCCGAATGTTCTAGGGTTTCCTAACCTAGAGGATAAAGTGCTGGAAGACAAAGTGCCCACTGCCGAAAGAAGTGACAGAAGATGTGCTAGAAGTGACAGTGCAAAAAGAGGAAGGATTTGACTCATGCTTGGAGGACATCCTAGTCAAGGGTATAGGGTTTGGCAGTTGTTCAAATAAGAAGCTTCAATAAGAGAAAACTTACGAAGGGTTTCCCTCTCAAGAGTGGAGAGGGTTTGTCCCTGGAAGAGAGCCAAATTTGTGTTCTTGTTATTTTGTTTTGGTAGCAGTTTGATGAAGCACACACATATGCACTAACAAGAAGAAGTATAAGCTAACTAAGAAAAGGTAAAAAGACTTCACAAATTGTTATCAAGTCTTAGAGAATCATCATAACACTACTTTGCCCTAGATTCTCTAGCACTGTATTGATCGTATGTATGAAGGGGGCCTCCTGAATCTAAAGGTATGTCTTGTCATTTGGTAATTGAGTATTGGGTTTACTTATCATGGGTACTTCTGGGTATGGGTTGATGCGGGGATTTGGTGGAAAGAGTGGGCTTAGTTAGTGCTCTTGTCCCCTTGAGCTCTTTTGGATGTTACCCTTGGATCGTAGTCCCTTGGGATCTCCTTTATTGACCATTTGGTTCGAGGGTGGTGCTACTTGGGAAACCCCGACTTTGGGTGTGTGGTCCCGCTCCTTTATCCACATATATTACTCCCTTTCCACTCACTATTCCCCATTCATCATTTCTCCCACCTGGGTCCACATAGGGCCATCCTCCCTTTCCCCTTGTCCCCACCGTGGGTTAGGCCTAGAATGATGCTCCGAAGGTTGAAGCAATTAAAAGAAAAAGAAAAAGCATAATTGGCCACATTTAATAGGAAATTGTACCACAAAATGCAAAAGATGGTTGGAACAAAATAATCAGCACGTGGGCAAAAGGAAATTCATTAGCTCTACCCCAAACCATGGCTATCACTCTGGTTCCATAGGCCCTAGATGAGCCTCCTTTATTGTTCAGGAACCCATGATTGTCCCAACCCCTGAAGGGCAATGAACCACCCTAACTAAAAGGGGGTAATCACTGCTATATCTTACATATCATGCTCTTTTCCTTTGAGCCTTGAGCATTTAATTAAAGAAATTCATAAAAGGCAAAAGGCATATAAAGAAGGGTGGAAAAATCAAGGTCGGGGCACCTCATGTACCGCGATTGCTCCCTCCTAAACATTACATACCCAGGTGTGGGATTCCCCTTATTTAGCCTACCCTTATGCCCCACTATGGGGCCCAGGATTGCCCCTCATTCCCTTTTCCATTCCACTTATTTCTCACTTGCCGCCCCCATTAGAGGGATGTACGTTGGACATACTATGCCCTTTAAGGGCTGAAACCACCTAGTAAGGTACTTGGCTAACCCCCTTTGGAGCTTGGAGACACTAGCACATGCCAAAGCCAGCTACGAAAGGGCATGCCATTATGAAGCGCCCATGTTGTTATCCATGATTTTTAAGTTCTTTTACTCGATTATTTTAATCACTGGTTGTACTGGAAGCCTAGGGGACGTATTGGATCTTATGCAGGATTACAGGTTGTTTCCATTTGGGTTTGGTCTCCCTGTATGGGATCCTAACCCCAGAGGTCTACATTGGCACATGTAGGGTGTACATAGAAAGCCATTGGCCTCCACAACGACAAACAACACTCCATAGATCTTCATGGATGCTCAGAGATTACTAGCGATCCACTTTTGGGATGACGATGATATGCTTGGTACATTATGCCCAACAGGCCCCCACGGGAGCCCCACACTCTCGACAGGTGTCCCAGGACTTGTACGATGTCATGGCAACATTTATTCCACCACTTAGACCCTTGCACAGGATCTCCGATTCATATGAAGACCCATGGGGTCATCTATGTGCCCTCATACCTACTAGGAGCACCACGGGTCTACTACTTGGAGAACAAGGGGCCACCCCCTTGTCCATCATATTCCGAGAAATTTATTCCTCAATATGGCACTTCAAGATATTATTGAGCCTTTGGAGGGCCTTATGACATGCACATATTATTATTTGGCCCAATTGTGAGGTTTATTCTTACACTTATGAGTTAGTTTGGTGGGCTTGTCACCAATAGGGGTTTTATTTGCACATTATTTTATCATTAGGGTCTAATGTAGGCCGAAAGGCTAATTCAAACTCCTTAGGAGGCTATATATTGATGTTAGATACACTCATTTGTATCATCACTCTTGGGATCTCTCTAATCATAGAGAATTTTGACACTTTTTCCTTGGTGGATATTTTGGAGATGGATGAATTTTGATGTATGGATTTGGGCTATTTCTCTTGTGTTGGAGCTTTATTGAACAAACAAAATGCTATTTGGATATACTTTATAACGTTGTAAGTAAATTTTGATGCTATTATTCTTGTTGCTGCATACTTCTAAAATTAGGGCTAGTTGCTGCATTATTGAAATGTGGAATTGAGCATGTTTTAGCTAATTTAATGTATGGGCCAATGTTATATGAATGAAATGTCCTAAAGATTTGTTTATCTCGAGAAGCTTGAATCATTTGATTTGAAGTGTAAATGCTTGAAGGTCACTTTTCTTTTCTTTCTCTCAACATTTGATGAAGTTGACTTTCTAGGCCCCTTTGATCAAGAAACGAGGTTCTTACTCATTATTATCCTTGACTCCATATCCCCAAGTGAACTAGGCACTGATCCCTCAAAAAGGGTGATCATTTCAACTCTCGTTTAACCATTTTCCCCGAAGTCTAGCCCCATTAGGTCACATAGGGCATCAATTTCTCGAGAATTGACCCAAGGAAAAAATTCGATCTCCCATAGGCTACTGCGTTGGTGGTTCCCCTCCCTCTCCAAATTTGAAGCAATTTTAACAGTAGAATCTCCGAGAATCTCAAGCCTTAGCGCTAGGATCGAATTGTGCCTAGGCATCCCCAAGGCTAGACCTCAATAGGATCAATTCAACCTTTTGAAGAAAGCATTCTTGTTTGGTCCTTTCCCCTCACCTTGTCCAAGATAGGAACATCATTGGTTGCTACATTCCATCCCCGAACCTAGACTGGGTCCACTTGGCCCCGTGTGGTCCCACTTCTCAATATAGACTATTTGTCAAGGACCATTTGGGAATCCAAGTTTCCCAAGGATTATAGGGATTTGAGAAACTTGTTCATAAGCCTATCCTTTCTCCTCAACCCTCCAATCCTCACCCTTTATCCTTGGTGGACCGAGTCCCTTGCTTAAAGAGCAAACAAGCTCCATTCTTCACTCCATTCTTGGGAAAGTGTTTTTAGGTTCACTTTTCACCTATCCATTGACATATACTTTACAAGTGAGTCCCTACATTACCGGGATTCCTCCCATCGGTGAAAGTCCGTAAAGAGCAGGGAGACTTAGCTGTGGTGACAGTGGCCTAAGCCTCCACCGTTGCTCTTTATCTAGCAGTTCTCCTCCTAGGAACCCCTTTAAGTCCCCTCAGAGTTGCGGGGGAGCGCTCCCCCCTCCTCGCTCCTGCTCCCAATCCGCACTCCAAGCGGGAGCGGGTCGGGAGCGATTCGACTGACGCCGGGAGTGATTCGAGTGGAAAAAAAGCCGCAGACGCGAAAAAAAAATCTAATTTAAAAAAAAAATTATGTTTTAAAAATTCAATGGGGCAAACAAAAATTTCATTATCACTTGAATGAGAGCAAGAGCAAAGGAGCGACGAGAAGCGAGGAACAAGCCTGCAAAGAGGTAAGTAACTTAGTAATTTAGTTAGTTTAATTTAGTTAGGTAGTAATTTACTTAGTTTAATTTAGTTTATTAACTATATTTAGTAAAAAAATCACGAATCTAAATTAAATTAATTAATCTAAATAAATTAAATTAATTTGCAGATTCAAAAGCCTACAAATATCAAACATCATGGACTTGGCATTTTCCTCTTCTTGGTCCCTTTTATGGTTATTATGGTGCTGGAGAGTAGGAAATGGAGGGGCCAAAATGAAGAGGGGGATGAAGAAGCTGGAGAAAGTGGATTTGATGAAAACCCTGGTGAGGAGGAGCTGGAGGAGGGTGAACATGACTCTCAAAAAACTAAACAAGACCAAACCCCATTGTGGAAATATGTTAACAGGCGTGAAGCAGGGAGAGGGGTTGGAACCACTAAATTTCGTTGCCCCCATTGCAACAATGACTACACAGGTTCATACACCTGTGCTAGAAAACACCTCTGCGGGAAAAGGCCATGGGATGGAGACAAACAAATAGGAATCAAAACTTGTCCAACGGTGTCAGCAGCGGATAGAGCCAAATACATAAGGGAAGAGGAGGAAGCCCAATACAAATCAAAAAATTCAAGGGGTTTCTTTGAACCAAGCTCACAATCACAAGCACAAAGAACTCTTTCAGCATCCTCCCAAGGCAGTGGATATGGAGGCACAGGGTCATCATGTTTAAGGCGTAGAACCATATCAGATTTCCTTGATGAGGGGTGTAGGAATGATGTGGATTCAAAGGTTTACAGGTTTCTCTATGCATGTGGGATACCATTCAATGTTCTTCACTCACCTTATTGGCACGAAATGGTTTCTGCCATAAATGATGCCCCTAAAGGATACAAGAGCCCTGGGTATGACAAGGCAAGAACCGTTGGACTTGATCATGAAAAGGCAAAAATATCACATTCTTTGAATAGAATGACAAGTTCTTGGACTGACCATGGGGTGTCCATTGTATCTGATGGATGGACAAATGTAAAAGGCAAGCCATTGATAAGTGTTCTTGCTGTGTCTGTTAGTGGTGCCATCTTTCTAATTGCACATGATTACTCAGACAAGTTTAGGACCGCCGTCAACATTGTATTGGGCCATACAATGTCATCCAAGTCATCACTGATAATGCTCCTAATTGTAAGGCAGCGGGAGCAATTATTGAGGATAAATACCCCAACATTTTTTGGTCTAGATGTTTGGTTCACACATTGAACCTTCTGATGCATGATGTTGTCAAGAACAAAAATGCACAATACAAATGGATTGGTGATTTGTACAAGAAAGGCAAACAAATGATAAAATTTATTACAAATCATAGCAATACCCATGGCCTTTTCCGCAGTCACTCGAGATTGGGTTGTTGAAGATTGCGAATACCAGATTTGGTAGCTATTACCTCACCTTCAGGCGCCTTTTGAAGGTAAGAGAGTCATTGGCTAGCATGGTATCAAGTCCACATTGGCAGGTATTAAAGGAAAGGGCTACAAATGCAGCTGACAGGCGAGGTTTTGAACTGGTGGAGGAGGCCGCTCTTGATGGTCAGTTTTGGACAAGTGTGAGGCAAGTATTGGATTTCACCAAGCCCATTTATCACATGATTCGGTTTGCAGATACAGACAAACCAGTGATTGGCGAGGTGTATGAGCAGATGGATACCATGTTGGGGCAAATAAAAGATATTGTTCATAACAGAGATCTCGACTTGTACAAACTGATTCATGATTGTGTGTGTGAACGGTGGAATAGACTTAATCTTCCACTACATTACTTGGCGTATATCATTATGCCAAAATGCTACTTTACATCTTGGTTGGGCCAACTTGCACCAGGGGGTGGGATTAGGACCAAACCCCATTTAGATGCAGAGGTAGCTAGTGGATATTTGCAAGCATTAGAAAAGTTGATACCTGACAGGGAGGAATGTGCAGCTGTGCGCCTTGAAATAGACAAATACTTCAGTGGCACTAGTTTGTTTGGTACCTTCCATGCAATGGAAGACAGAGACAGATTTGATTCTCTCACATGGTGGGAAACATATGGCGGCCATGGACTTTTGCCAAAATTGGCAAAAAAAGCTCTATCACAGGTTGTGAATACTTCTTCTGCAGAGAGGTGTTGGAGCACCTACAGCTTCATACACAATGTGAAAAGAAACAGACTCAATGAAAACCGAGCAGAAAGCTTGGTTTATGTGCACTACAACTTGAGGTTGTTGAGTCATAACTGTGATCGGGCTTATGAGGATCTCACATATAAAATTTGGGACAATCACCCAGAGGATGATAATTTGGAGGATGGTATAGTGCATCTTGAAGAACTGGAAGAGGAACTTATAAGGGATGAAAATGAAGCAGCTGCAGCTGCAGCAGCCATGCCACCTCCACCTCCACCATCCAGTGGCAGTGCTCGAGGTCCGAGTCTTGTTCCTTTGCTGTCGCCACCTCCATCTATACGCTCACGTGGAGGGCATGTGCCTTCTAGTTCTGGTCGTCGCTCTGTGCGAGAGACTCCTAGAAGACCACCACGACCTGCTTATACTCCTGGAGATTCTCGTGGCAAGGACCACATGTAGATTTACAGTTTACTTGTCTTTTCTAGTTTCTATTAGTTTTCATAACTGTTGAGTCTTGAGTCCTTGACTTTTTCATATCATAATGATATTTTTTGTAAACAATATATGACTGTGACAATGAAAATTTGAAGTTTGAAGTTGGCAATTATAACTCATTGGTAATGATTGTGAATTATGAACATGATGCTTTGTGAAAGACTAAAGTTGTTTCATTTCATTTCATTATTCATGTTTCATTTTATAACATTTCATTTCATGTTAACAGTTAGAAGTTGTAGAAATTTTTGTTTTCCCACCCCGGTTTTCAGTTTCTCCTTATTTCTCCCATATAGTTAAATGCCCTTTCCCATAACCATACATTTAACAAGCTGGAAAAAATAAATATGCTAAAAACACAAATTCTGGAAATTTTACAGAATGTTGGAAATTGCAGAAGTAAAAATCAGCAGTAATAAACAACCATTAAAACACATTTAAACACTGAGATTTTTGGTCAATGTGACCATGGAAAAACCCCCTACAACTCTTGGGGAAAACCAGTTTGAGAGCTCTTCTTTATTTCTAAAAATGCCTTTTCACAGTGAGAAATATTCAGCAAAAAAATCAGCAAGCAAATTTACAACTTATCTCTTTTCTCGTGCCTCACAGCAATCTGGAAATTACAGCAAACAGGACAGCAATAAACGCTGTACGGCCTCCTCGATTTTCATGCCCACTTTCAGCATTAAATGCAGCTGTACGGACAGCATTAAATGCGCTGTACGACGTGCAATAAATGCGCTGTACGGCCCTCGTTTTGCATGCAAAATAACCAGCAAACTACTCCTCGATTTTTGTGCAAACCACTCGAAAATCGTGCCAAAATCTGCCTTTTATTGTGTGCTGAACCAGCTGTACAAATCTGCTCAACTGCTGCCTTGGAATGTGTGCCAAGCTGCTGTCTCATTCTCCTCCCTGCTCAGAAATCTTTCTTGCTCTCTTGCTCTCCTTCTCCCAATTTGCTCATGAAAGAATGAATGACCTTTTCCTCCTTTAATCTAACCCCAAGTGACTTTTGGGTGATCCAAGTGATTTTTGGGTGATCCCTAAATCCAATGGCTGAAATAGATTGAGATCTAAGGCTGAGATTAAATACTCATTTAAATCTCACTTTTTATTTTTTAATTCACCCCACTTAGTCATTTATTTCCAAAGTCATTTTTCCTTTCTAATTTTTCATTGACTTTATAAAAGTCACTTTAAAATTAGACTTAGTAACTTTATTACTTAAAGTCACTTTTAAATAAGATTTAACTTTATAAAAAAATTACAAAGTCAATTTAGGAGAAAAATTAAATTCTTTTGGACACTTTTCCTTAGGCCAAAGATCAAAGCCTTAGGGAACCACGTGTCCTCTGGTACCAAATTTCAACAGAAGTTAGGACTTAGAAATATCTAAGATATTACTTCTTGTAATGGTTAAACTAGCTTACAAGTACAACTTTGGTGATCAATGATGATAAATGTTATATATTGAATTTTCAATTTTGAAAGCTTGAAGTTGAAACTTTAAGATTGAATTTGATGAATCATGATTCACGAGACTCAATATGTTGCAGTTGTAATATGTATTTTACTAACTTGTGGACATGGTTGATGAAGATTATAATCTCTAGATGATTGATGTGATATGGTTCAATGATCACTCTATGTTTTTTATATCTAATTCATCATTCTACATGTTTTTGTTGACATATATGTATCAAAAATTAAAAAATATAAAAAATAGATATATTTTTAAAAAACCACTCCCGGATTCGCTCCCAAACCGGGAGCTTCTGAAAATGGTCGCTCCCGCTTTCGTTTTCGCTCCTGCTCCCCGCTCCCGCTCCCACTCCCAAGTAACATTAGGTCCCCTGCTGGTTTGAGTGGTAACATTTCTGGCGCTGTTGCCGGGGAACGAGACATGTGTTTTGTTCCTCGTACTACATATCATTATTGGCGACTCCATTGGAAGAACGAAGCCCTAGTTCTTCATTGAACTTTAAGGTTGATGCTTGTAGGGTGAAGCAAGCATTTTCTAGGCATCTTTAATCTCACCATGGCGACTCCTACATATGTTTCATGTATACCTCAAATAGGCTGTCATTCTTTCATGAATTTCTCGCTTTGGACATTGCTAGAATCCTTGGACATCCTAATCATGTCGCGGGAAGGATGCTACGTGGGATGCCCGTGTTTGATGATGACCCAAGCTCCGCAATTGACCATGTGGAAAGCTTTAAAGCACATACTTCAAAGGAGAAAGTGGTCCACCAGGATGTCCCTGTGTTGTTATTCTTTAGTTCTCTCTATGGTTATAACTCATGGTTGCAAAATCACGAACCTAGGAGCGTCTCATATATTAAGGAGTTCGTTGATGGCTTTCTCAGGCATTTTCAAGTATGCTCCGCTTTGAGCATTCAAGATGAAGGCTTCATTGAGCACATCAAAACCTTGATAATCTAAGTGGTGAATGGGAAGATGAGTCCTCCTTGGGTCCACATGATGAAAAGAATGATTTTGAGAATACGTGTTGGGAAGGATGAGTCCATGGAAAGTTAAGTTGAGACCAACCTTACCTTTCTCAAGGATATTACTCTTGATGAAACCTCTTTTGAAAATGTTGAGAGAGATGATCCCATTATCCCCTTGGAATATGACATTGAAGATTATCTCCACATTGAAAAGGAGAAATGGGAAATTGTTGGTCCTCAATTTGATTGTGCTCCCATTTACGACACTGACAAGGAGGATGAGGATGAGATTGATTGTGCTTTCCCCTCAGGCACTACTTATGATGACATACCCATTGATACCCTTGGGAAGGAGAATCTTCATTTGCATAAAGAGGAGTAGTTGGCAGTGATCAATTTTCCTTTTAGAAGAGACCTAATCTTTGGTACTAAGCACATTTAGAGGGCTCCCACTTCTCTTGAGTATGAATCTATGTTCAAATCACTGTAGCCTTTAGATTTTGATGTTGGGAAAGCACAACCTGTTGAATGAAATATTTCTTTCTCCCTTTTTCCTATTGGTCATCACCTTGAGTCTTCGTCAAGTGATTTCCTCACCCCTGGTCATATGATGTCAAGTAACTGTGAGCCCTTCCCCCCGCCCAAGTATAGTGTCAAGGAAAAGCCCTTCGTCGATTATACTTTTCATCCTTGGGCACACCCTCAGGGTTTTGATCACTCCATAGTCTCCCCTCTCTAATGTAATCATCATGTGCAACTTACTGGTGTTCCTCCATCTTGTTGCCTCCCTTTTCCACTAATTGTAACCCAATAAAGGCCATAAGTCATGACGTAAATAATAAGGACAATGGTGGAAGTGATATGCCAGAGGTTGCCATCCATAAAAAGTTTATGAGCTTGGTTGTTGACATCTCTATATTTTGGTTGCAAGAGAAGATCTCACGGACTAGATCACATCCTTCTCTCACCTCTTCTCACATAATTATCCATGTGTGGGCATCATATTTTCACACCCCCCACCCACAGTGTCCTCCATGTGTTTGGGTTTCCATTCGCTTTGGGATTTGCTACATGAGTAGTCATACTGGCAGGCATATGTATAGTGATATGATGATGTGTTGGTTGCACTGGTTTTATGATTACACTTAGCAATAGCTTCATCATATGCATTTTAGGGTAGGATGCATTGCATGATGATTTTTGCATTAGAACTAACCACATATGATGTTTCTCATGATAGATTAGATTGCATTTAGGCTAAAAAAAAGAATATTGCATATTTTATTTCTTGTTGGTTTATGGGCTAACATTAAGCATGGGTGGTCATAAGACACCGTGAAAAACATGTTGCCCCGTGGCTTTGATGTTTGACATGTGTAGATAACAGGTCTACGGTGACCAAGAGATTGCTGGAGTTCTCGTGACCTCCCATTCGAGCAAGCTCGTCCACTTCTTTGAGAGATCACGTCCCAATTGGAGCCAGATGTTACCCACCACTTCGTGGGTGATATCGTAAGGAGAATTTTTTCTCCATGATGAGCCTCAACCGGTAGGCAACAGTCCCTTGCAGCCTCCTACTAGCTCGTTGTGCCATTTCTCTGCCACTCGAGCCAACCATGTGGTCCCTCAACCACCTGTATTGATCGTATGTATGAAGGTGGGCCTCCCTAATCTAAAGGTATGTCTTGTCTTTGGGTAATTGAGTATTGGGTTTACTTATCATGGATACTTCTAAGTATGGATTGATGGGGGGATTTGGCTGAAAGAGTGGGCTTAGTTAGTGCTCTTGTCCCCTTGATCTCTTTTGGATGTTACCCTTGGATCTTAGCCCCGTGGGATTTCCTTTATTAACCATTTGGTTCTGGGGTGGTACCACTTGGGAGACCTCGACTTTGGGTGCGTAGTCCTGCTCCTTTATCCGCATATATTACTCCCTTTCCACTCACTATACCCCCATTCATCATTTCTCCCACCTAGGTCCACATTTCCATTCTGGGTCCACATAAGGCCATCCTCCCTATCCCCTTGCCCCCACCTTGGGTCAGGACTAGAATGATGCCCCTAAGGTTGAAGCAATTAAAAGAAAAATAAAAAGCATAATTGGTCACATTTAACAGGAAATTGTACCATAAAATGCAAAAGATGGTCGGGACAAAATAATCAGGACATGGGCAAAAGCCAATGCATGAGCTCTGCCCCAATCCATGGCCATCACCCTGGTTCCGTAGGCCCTAGATGAGCATCCTTTATCATTCAGGAACCCATGATTGCCTAATCCCCTGGAGGGCAATGAACCGCCCTACCTAAAATGGGGTAATCACTGCTATATCTTACATATCATGCTCTTGTCCTTTGAGCCCCGAGCAATTAATTAAAGAAATTCATAAAAGGCAAAAGGCATATAAAGAAGGGTGGAAAAATCAAGGTTGGGGCACCTCACGTACCACGATTGCTCCCTCCTACACATTACATACCCATGTGTGGGCTTCCCCTTATCTAGCTACCCCAATGTCCCATTATGTGGTCCAGGATTGCGCCATCTCATTCCCTATTCCATTCCACTTATTTGTCACTTGCCACCCCCATTAGAGGGATGTACCTTGGACATACTATTCCCTTTAAGGGATGAAACCACCTAATAAGGTACTTGGCTAACCCCCTTTGGAGCTTGGAGACACTAGCACATGCCAAATCCCACTACGGAAAGGGCATGCCATTATGAAGTGCCCACATTGTTATCCATGATTTGTAAGTTCTTTTACCTGATTATTTTAATGACTAGTTGTACTGGAAGCCTAGGGGACGCATTGGATCTTATGCAGGATTACAGGTGGTTTCCATTTGGGTTTGGTCTCCTTATATGGGATCCTAACCCCAGAGGTCTACATTGGCACATGTAGGGTGTGCATAGAGAGCCATTGGCCTCCACAACAACAGACAACACTCCACGGATCTTCATGGATGCTGAGAGATTACTAGCGATCCACTTTTTGGATGATGATGATATGCTTGGTACATTATGCCTAGCAGGCCCCCACAGGAGACCCACACTCTTGACAGGTGTCCCAGGACCTGTACAATTTCATGGCAACATTTATTCCACCACTTGGACCCTTGCAGAGGATCTACGATTCATATGAAGACCCATGGGGTCATCTATGTGCCGTCATACCCACTGGGAGCACCACAGGTCTACTACTTGGGGAACAAGGGGCCACCCCTTGTCTATCATATTTTGAGAAATTTATTCCTCAATATGGCACTTCAGGATATTATTGAGCCTTTAGAGGGCCCTACGACATGCACATATTATTATTTAGCCCCATTGTGAGGCATATTTTTACACTTATGAGCTAGTTTGGTGGGCTTATCACCAATAGGGGTTTTATTTGCACATTATTTTATCATTAGGGGCTAAAGTATGCCCAAAGGCTATTTCGAACTCCTTAGGAGGCTATATATTGATGTTAGATACACTCATTTGTAGCATCACTTGACTTGGGATCTTTCTAATCATAGAGATTTTTCGCACTTTTTCTTTGGTGGATATTTTTGGAGATGGATGAATTTTGATTGTATAGATTTGGGCTATTTCACTTGTCTTGAAGCTTTATTGAGCAAACAAAATGCTAGTTGGATATACTCTATAACGTTGTAAGTAAATTTTGATGCTATTATTCTTGTTGCTGCATGCTGCTAAAATTAGGGCTAGTCGCTGCATTATTGAAATGTGGAATTGAGCATGTTTTAGCTAATTTAATGTATGGGCCAATGTTATATGAATGAAATGTCTTAGAGATTTGTTTATCTCGAGAAACTTGCATCATTTGCTTTGAAGTGTAAATGCTTGAAGGTCACTTTTCTTTTCTTTCTCTCAACATTGGACGAAGTTGACTTTCTAGGCCTCCTTGATCAAGAAACGAAGTTCTTACTCATCATTATCTTTGACATCAAGTAAACTAGGCATTGATCCCTCAAAATGGGTGATCATTTCAACCCTCTTTTAACCATTTTCCCCATTTCCCCAAGTCTAGCCCCATTAGGTCACCTAGGGCATCAATTTCCTGGTAATTGACCCAAGGAAAAAATTCGATCTCCTATAGTCTATTGCACTGGTGGGTTCCCTCCCTCTCCTCCAAATTTGAGGCAATTGTAACTGTGGAATCTCCAGGAATCTCAAGCCCTAGTTCTAGGATTGAATTGTGCCTAGGCATCCCCAAGGCTAGACCTCAATAGGACCAATTCAACCTTTTGAAGAAATCATTCTTGTTTGGTCCTTTCCCCTCACCTTGTCCAGGATAGGAACATCATTGGTTGCTACATTCCATTCCCGAACCTGGGCTGGGTCGACTTGGCCCCGTGTGGTCCCACTTCTCAATAAAGACTATTTTTCAAGGACCATTTGGGAATCCAAGTTTCCCAAGGATTATAGGGATTTGAGAAACTTGTTCGTAAGCCTATCCTTTCTCCCTCAACCCCGCAATCCTCACCCCTAATCCCTGGTGGACCAAGCCCCTTGCTTAAAGAGCAAGCAAGCTCCATTCTTCACTTCATCCTTGGGAAAGAGTTTTCTGGGTCACTTCTCACCTATCCATTGACATATACTTTACAAGTGAATCCTTACACTATCGGGACTCCTCCAATTAGTGTAAGTCCGTAAAGAGGAGAGAGACTTAGCTGTGGTGACAGTGGGCTAAGCCTCCACTGTTGTTCTCAACGTAGTAGTTGTCCTCTTAGGAACCCCTTTAGGTCCCCTACTGGTTTGAGTTGTAACACACTCAACATATCAAGTACCAATGCAAGACAAGGCAGGAGCATAAAGCATATACAACAGGTCAAAGCCATTTGCGTGCCTTGGTGTACATAACGGCCATAAAACTTATTCACTCGATGGATGTGGGATAATTCCCATTCATTGGAAAGTAAACTCCTTGTAGTTTTCAACGACAGATATGCGCATTTAAAAATCCGTTGAATATAAATAAATTCCGCACCCCCCAGGCTATTTGGGCTTTAACAGAATGGGGGGGTCTGCAATTTTGGTTTTGTGAAAACCACTTTGGCACATGACAACGTCAGGTGAATTGTAGGAGCCCTCTCACGAAAAACATTTATTGTCTAGAACCCCCTTTGCATTCAGTTTTTTACCACTATTCAAACATAAGCGAGTGATGGTAGATTTGTTACGTGACATATTCGTTCCCATTTTTGCTTCACTTTTGGTGCACATTTATCATTTTTTTACTGTTACTAATGGCCACGTATTACAGAATCATTTTAACAGTTACAGGCTAGATACAACAAATAAAATTGGGGCTTTCCAATTATTTGACCAATCAATAGCGAAGGAAAACAACGTCTAAAAAATCAATTTCAAGTTCAAGGGAATCAATGCCATGCTTTTCAAATCAGGAGAGTAGTAATGGATCTCTATAAGAATCAATATCCATAACTATATATCCAGATTATTAAATACACAAACTTAGAATTTGGGTCTCTCCATATATTGAAGAGGTTTTAGAGAGTTTGGATTCTAATTTTTGATTTGGAGGCAGAAGAATTTCTGTCAGTTTCAGATTTCTTGCAAATAAATCAGTGATTGTTTTATTTATTAAGATTTTATCCCTGAAAGCTTGCACTAGCTTCAGGATTGTAAACATCTATATACTTTCGTGTTTATTGTAGAGGGGTTGGCTTTTGATGCTAGACCAGTGTTGCACACATCGCGATTTAATCGCGATAAAATCGGAAAATCGCGATTTTTTCAAAATGCCGATTCAAATCGCGATTTTTATCCAAAAAATCGGCGGAAATTTTTTTTAACGATTTTTATCGAAAAAATCGCGATTTTTAAGGAAAAAATCGCGGGAGGCGCGGGCAGCGGGGGTTTTATATGTAAAATCGATTTTTTGTTTATTCATTCAGCAGTCCGCCGCGGAGGAGAAGGAGGAGAAGGAGAAGAAGGGAGGGAGAGGGTTGCCGTCGCTTGTGGGAGCCGATTTTAGGAGGAATCCAAGCCAAGATCGCGAATTTGTCCATAAACCAGGTATGTAGATTAATTTTTTTTTGTTTTGGTTCTCTAAAAACTTTGTTTTTCATTGTTTTTAAAGAATTTTTAGAAATTTTTCATTGATTTGGGATGGGTTATTTGTTATGACTATGAGAACCAATTTTTGATTTTTATTTTCTCATTTTCTTTAAACATTGTTTATTTTTTTTGATTTTTCATTGTTTTTTGGGTTTAGAAATTCAAATTGGGATTTTGGAAATAATTAGCTTGTAATTTTGCAAATGCTAAATTGTAATTTGTATTTACTATTTACTATTATCATTTATGTAATCCTAAATTCCTATTTCCTAATCCTTATTTTTCCATAGGTTTGCAAATTCAAAATTCAAAAACAAACATGCCAAGGAAATTGGATCCTTTCTGGGAATATGGTGACCCTAAAACTCCGAATGATAGACAAAACTTGATTTGCAAGTTGTGTGGAAAGGAAATATTCGGGGGGGTGTACAGGTTGAAGTTCCACCTTGCACAAATCCCTGGACGTGATGTGGGGCCCTGTCTAAAGACAAATGCTGAAATTATCCAAAAAGCCATGAGAGCATTGGGAGAATTAGAGCACACTAGAGACGCCAAAGAAGAACTCAAAAGGCAACTAAGAAGGTCAGTTGAAGGAAGTGGGCCAAGTGGCACAGGTTCTACTGCAGCGTCAGTCAATCCGTTTGCTGCATCATCATATTTTGTTCCTCGAACCACACCTGGTTCACAACCAACTATCGGTTCAATGATGAAAAGAACTGAAAAAGAAAAAGCTGACAAGTTGATGACAAAATTTCTCCTCTGGAGTGATATTCCTTTCAGCATTATAAGGAATAATCCATTTTTCCAACCTACTCTTGATGCTGTTGCCAGTGTTGGCCCGGGGTACAAACTCCCTTCTCTTCATGATTTCAGAGGCCGGCTTCTTCAAGATGAAAAGCGTGACTGCACCCAAAGATTGGAGGATTTTAGGGCATCATGGGCACAAACAGGATGCACTGTTATGTCAGATGGTTGGACTGACCAAAAGGGGAGAACCCTTATAAACTTCTTGGTTAGTTGTCCCTTGGGGACTATGTTTATCAAATCTGTTGATGCAACTCATCAAATCAAAGATGCAAAAAATTTATGTGATTTGCTGGATGTGTTTATTTTGGAGGTGGGTGCAGAAAATGTTGTCCAAGTCATAACGGACAACGCTGCAAATTATGTCGCTGCTGGTAGATTGCTTATGGACAGGCATCCTACTTTATTTTGGACACCTTGTGCTGCCCATTGTATTGATTTGATGTTAGAGGACATAGGGAAAATTCCCTTTGTCAAAGAGGCTGTTGACTCATCAAAAACCATCACAAAATTTATTTACAATCACACATCTGTGCTTAGCTTGATGAGAAAATGCACCAACAACAAAGAGTTGGTGCGCCCCGCCATTACACGGTTTGCGACGAGTTTCATATCTCTTCAATCCCTCTTGAATTCTATGTGGGATTTGAAGAGAATGTTTGTTTCAGAGGAGTGGCGTTCTTCGCCAATGAGCCGCAAACCAGAAGGAGAGGCCGTCTGCAGACTTGTTTCATACCAAGAAGACTTCTGGGCGGGAGTGCAGGAGGTGTGCGCTGTCACAGAACCTTTGGTAAAGGTTCTTCGGTTGGTAGATGGTGAGAAGCCCGCAATGGGCTATTTGTATGAAGCCATGGATAGGGCCAAAGAAGCCATTCGGTCCTACTATGATGACAAGGGAGATGATGGGTTCCAGAGACAACTCCTTCTATGGAAGGTCATTGATGAGCGATGGAACAACACACTCCATCGTCCCATTCATGCTGCTGGCCTTTTCCTGAACCCTGCATTTTCTTATGCATGTGGGTTTAATTTTGATGTTGAGGTCGTGGAAGGATTATTAACCTGTGTCCAGAAGATGGTGAAAACTCCAGAAGAACGTATGGAGGTCTCTAGACAAATTGAGCAATATAAGTTGTCAGGTGGCACATTTGGCTTTGAGATGGCTATCAATGATAGGACGGTTAAAATCCCAGGTATTTTTTAGTTTGTAGTATGTACTTTGTAACTTTGTTTCAAATTTTATTGTTTCTTCAAATTCCATTTTTTTCTTATGTTTATTTAAAATTTTCTTTGTAATTTTGTTGTAGACGCATGGTGGAAGATGTATGGTGGCAGAGTACCCCTTTTGCAAAATCTTGCCGTGCGCATCCTCAGCCAAACATGCAGCTCCTCGGGATGTGAGCGCAATTGGAGTGTATTTGAAAAAATACACAACAAGAAGCGCAATAGGTTAACACTTAAACATTTAAAATATTGCAAATTTCCAAATAAATTTTTGAATTCATTAAAGTTTTAAACAATATTTTTTTTATAATATTAATTATTAATTTATTATTTCATGAACTTTGTACAGGTTGGAGTCCCATAGACTTAATGACATGGTCTATGTCTACTACAATCTTCGATTGTGGGTGAAACAACTAGAGAAGACACCTGATACGGAAGCCATCTCATTGGATGGGATTGACACCACTGCTGAATGGAGGGTTGAGACCGAGAGGCCTCTCATGGATCCCACTGAGGATTGGTTAGTGCAGGATGAGGGGGAGGAGGAGGGGGAGGAGGAGGAGGAGGAGGAGGAGCAGGAGCAGGAGCAGGAGCAGGAGGAGGAGGAGTTGGAGGAGCAGGAGGAGGAGGTGACACCGCCTACCCGGGCTACCCGGGCTACCACTACCACCAGTAGAGGACGTGGTCTCCGTCCACCTCAGCCTCTTGTAGCTGCTACTACTAGTTCTTCAGCTTCTAGAGCACGTCAGACTCCACTGCCATTTCCACCACCACAGGCACCAGCTTCTACATCTAGAGGGAAAGAGAAAGCTGTGCCATATTCTCGCAAGAGGGGCAGAGGAAATCAATAGGATTAGACTTTCATTTTATTGTATATGACATTATGACATGATGAGATACATTATCATATTTTTTGTTGATATTTTGAGGCTGAGTTGGACTTGGGACTCAGGACTTACTATTCAGGACATGATTCAATGTTATGTGTGATTTTAGCGCTAGAAATGATATTGAACATCTTATATATTAGTTTTTTTATCATATTTATGTGTCAATGTATTTATTTTATGTTGTAGATGGTTTAGATATTAAAAAAATTGAAAAAAAATGAAAAAAAAATGAATATTTTTGTGCCAAACGATTTTTTCCGATTTTTTCCCGATTTTTTCCCGATTTTAACGATTTTTCCGATTTTTTCCCGGCGCCGATTAAATCCCGATCGCGATGTGTGCAACATTGTGCTAGACTCCTGCTATTTTGGTAAAGACTTTTTTTTACAGGAATTTAATTAAAGTATTATGGCTTTAGTTTCATGACAGAAATTGTTTTTCATGTATGTCTTTCCTTGTTATTCCATAATCTGTTTCTGCATATGTTCAAGGTAACATAGGAGTTAGGGCAAGGCTAGGTTTGAGTATCAACCTCCTTGACAACCCGCTGCAAAGTTATCATCTACACTGAGATTAGCTAATTGAACAGTTTGTTTAAATCAGCTCCTCTGCATCATTTAATTGTTGCCTTCTGTCATCTCTTGAATGTACATTTGTTTGGCTGTAGAATTCTTCTACACGCATCTACTATATCTGGTTGATTAAGTATTCAACATTACTGCTTAATTATCATATATTCTCTTTTATTCCTCCATCAAATTTCCTAAAGTCATGTCATTTTGTCAAAGCTAGATGCAGACACTTTGATCAAGGACTCTGCAAGAGAGGGATATATTTATGAACAAAGTGTAGAAATTTCTCATTTCCCACCCCGGTTTTCAGTTTCTCCTTATTTCTCCCATATAGTTAAATGCCCTTTCCCATAACCATACATTTAACAAGCTGGAAAAAATAAATTTGCTGAAAACACAAATTCTGGAAATTTTACAGAATGCTGGAAATTGCAGAAATAAAAATCAGCAGTAATAAACAGCCATTAAAACACATTTAAACACTGAGATTTTTGGTCAATGTGACCCTGGAAAAACCCCCTACAACTCTTGGGGAAAACCAGTTTGAGAGCTCTTCTTTATTTATGGAAAATGCCTTTTTACAGTAAGAGAAATATTCAACAAAAATCAGCAAGCAAACTTTTACAACTTAACTCAGCCTTGCTGAAACTCCGCCCTGCTGAAACTCCGCTGTATAGACTTGTTGAAACTCCGCCCTGCTGAAACTCCGCTGTTGAAACTCCGCTCTGTTGAAACTCCGCTGCTGAAACTCCGCAGCTCACTGTCCAGAAATCTCCCTTGCTCTCTTGCTCTCCTTCTCTCAATCTACTCATGAAAGAATGAATGACCTTTTCCTCATTTTCCTCCTTTAATCTAACCCCAAGTGACTTTTGGGTGATCCCTAAATCCAATCGCTGAAATAGATTGAGATTTAAGGCTGAGATTAAATGCTCATTTAAATCTCATTTTTTATTTTTTAGTTCACTCCACTTTAATAAAAACCCACTTAGTCATTTATTTCCAAAGTCACTTTTCCTTTCTAATTTTTCATTGACTTTATAAAAGTCACTTTAAAATTAGACTTAGTAACTTTATCACTTAAAGTCACTTTTAAATTAGATTTAACTTTATAAAATTATAAAGTCACTTTAGGAGAAAAATTAAATTCTTTTGGACACTGTTCCCTAGGCCAAAGATCAAAGCCTAAGGGAACCACCTGTCCTATGGTACCAAATTTTAACACTCCCTCTTATCGAGGAAGGTGTTCCTCACCACACCCATCTTGTCTCTAAAGTAGACATGCTTGCCCCGTGGTAAGGCTTTGGTAAGAATAACTGCAACCTGCTCATCAGTGGAAATATACTCAAGCTTCACAACTCCCTTCTGAATATAGTCTCTGATGAAATGATATCTGATCCCGATATGCTTTGACCTGTCATGAAATACTGGATTCTCCGTGAGTTTAATGCAACTCTGATTATCACAGTAAATCACTGAAGGTCTCAACGGCTGACCAAATAAGCCAAACAACATCTTGCGAAGCCAGATAGCCTCACAACTAGCTAGACTGGCTGCCATATACTCTGCTTCCGCTGAACTCAGTGCTACTGACTGCTGCTTCCGGCTGAACCATGACACTACTGCTGAACCCAACCAAAACAGCACCCCGAAGTGCTCTTCCTATCAGAAGCACAACCTGCCCAATCAGAATCAGTGTATCCTGCCAATCTCACTCCATCTCCCTGCCTGTAGTCCAGACCATAATCCACTGTCCCCTGCAAGTACCGCAAAATGTGTTTTGCAGCCACCCAGTGAACCTTCCTAGGCTCACACATAAACTGACTCATCGTATTGACTGCAAAACAGATCTCTGGTCTAGTGTTGACCAAATACATCAAGGAACCAATCAGCTACCTGTACAATGTGGGATCCACCAACTCGGAATCCGAAGCATGAAGCTTCTTCCAGTTGGTGATCATCGGTGCCGACATGGGTCTACAATCCTCCATGTGGAATCTGCTAAGGATGTCCACAATATACTTCCCCTGCCCCAGGAAGAAATGCCCCTCCTCCTGCCACACCTCCAAGCCCAAAAAGTAATGCATCAAGCCGATGTCCTTCATCTCAAACTCCGTCGCAAGATCTCTCTTGCAGTGCTCTATGAGTCTCTCTGCACCTGTAATGACCAAGTCATCCACATACAACACCAGAATGAGAGGCTCCTCACCAATCACAATAAAGTAAAGGTTCAGATCTGCCTCACTCTTTGTGAAACCCATCCCCTGACTTCAAGCGGAAACTACGCTTGAAGTCACTGCCTTTACAAGAAAAAACTCTAAAAAACAGAGTTTTGTCAAGTGAAAACAGAACATGCTTTGGCACATTTTCCTTTTGACAGCTAAGTTTGGGTCATTATGTTTGAAATAGTAAATTTTCCGTGAATCTTTGGCCCAAATCCACGAAAATAGGAGTCATTTATTTGGCCAATACTCGCTTGATCACGATGCAAATACTAAATATTGGCTGAGAAAAAGAAGCGCGCGCGGAGCTGGAGCGGGATTGAAGACTCGGGAGCAGTTGCAGCTTCGCCTCGGCCTGGGCCGCGAGGCCTGTCTTGGGGCCTGGCCTCCGCCATGGCCCATTCTGATCCATCTCTGGGGGATGCAGAGAAAGCTTTCTCTGATTTGGTAAAATCTCTGCCCCCCGTCCGTCCGAAACCAACAACATCAAAATTTGTCAAGAAACTTGATACACTCCAAGAAGTTCAGTTACCTCCTTCTCTCCCTCGAATGGCAGCGTTATCCTTAGCAGAAAAAGGGCTCATAGGGCAGTTCACAGGCTTATGGCCTTCACCAAAGACAGTCCAGAGATGGGTGGAAAGGAACTGGTCTGATAAAACACAAGGAAAGATCTCGATTCGATTTTGTGGCAAAGGTTACTATACTTTTCACTTTGAAACCAAGGCAGACAAGGATCTGATATTCAGGAACGGGCCCTATTTCATGGATTCTCGAGGGTTATATCTGAACAAATGGACTCCTGACTTTGACCCTGAACTCGATATTCCTAATGCGGTACCGGTTTGGGTCCGTCTTCCCCACCTCCCTCTGCATTGCTGGGGAGACGATTCGGTAAAGGCAATAGGGAATGCTGTAGGCAAGTACATTGACAGAAGCGAGCCTAAAGATAACATGCAAGCCTGTGCAAGGATTTGCGTAGAAGTGGACCTTGGAAAAGGCCTGCCAGAAGCCATCAAGCTGAAGGTGGATGACTGGAGCTACATACAGCAGCTGGACTACGAGCAAATACCCTTCAAATGTAAGGTATGTCATGAATACGGCCACTTTGCTAATAGATGCTCTAAAATTACTAATCTTGAAGCTGAGGACCAAGCAGAACAGTGGGAAACTGTGAAAAAAAAGAAAGCAGCACCTCAACCAAAGCAAGATCCACCTTCTGAACATCCGGGCTCTTCCTCCCCCCGCCCCACCTCTCCCTCTCCAAATCCTCCTGGACCCTCCCTTGAATCTTCTTTCCCCTCCTCCTCCAACCCTTTCTTTATTTTATCCTCTGATGACCCTCAGTCTGACCAGCCTTCTCTGATCGAACCTCCCTTGATTTCTTCGACCCCCTCTCAGCCCTCCATAGATCCTCCCCCCCCCAGAACCACCAGAAGCTCTTCCAAAGACTTTGGCGCCTCCAGCGATATTCATAAGAAACCGGGACCAGGAAGAAAGTCAGCCAAGCAACATCGGGAAGAAAGCACACAAAAGGACATAGCCCTAGGGATTCAAACCCCTATGGAATCCTTCATTACAGGTTCACAAGAAAAAGAAACAGTAGGTAAAGATTATGAGAGGCGAGCACCTCCTCGCTCAAATGCCTCATGATGAAGCTTTTATCATGGAACAGCAGGGGTATGGGGCACCCCTCCAAATCAGCTGCCCTACGAGATCTTCTTCAAACAGAAAGACCAGAAATTGTCCTGATACAGGAAACCAAGCAAAGTCAGAGCGAAATGCAAATAATTATAGATGCCCACAAAAACTTCTCAGGGGCCAGTAGCAACTCCAGAGGAGCTTCTGGAGGAATTACAACTATGTGGAACAAGCAGTTCTGGGACTGCAATTCCTTCGTCCTCAATCAAAATTGGGTTAGAACCAACCTTAGTAACAAGGAAGAGAGTTGTGATCTTATCATTTATAATGTCTATATCCCCAATCATTACAGGGAAAAGGAACAATGTTGGAAGGAACTGAAGGAAGAAATAGACAATGAGCAGAACTCAAATGTAATTCTTGCTGGAGACTTCAATTTAATCCTCCATGCGAATGAGAAAAGAGGGGGCATCTTCACCACCGATCCCTTCAGAAGGCAAATGGAAATGATAATGTCCGACCATGAGCTGATGGATATCATTCCAAAAAACAGGAAATACACTTGGAACAACAGAAGGTTGGGGCCAGGCAACATTATGGAAAGATTGGACAGGATTTTGGTTAATGTCTCCCTCCTCTCTTCCTTTGCTGCAGGCCACACCAAAATTCTCAGTACCACAGCCTCAGATCACTTCCCCATTATTTTAACGCTGGACTCCCATTCTCATTTGGGTCCAATACCATTCAGATACAATCCTCTGTGGAAAGACAACGCTGAGGCCGAGGCTATCATAGACGCAACCTGGAAGCAACACGTTGAGGGCTCCCCAAGCTATATTTGGGAAACAAAACTTCGAAACATAAGGAGAGCTCTAAAGGATTGGGCAAAAATCAGCTATCAAGAGCCAGAAAAAATAAGGGAAAAAATACAGCAGAACTTGGAAGAGATTCATAAGCAAATAGAGGACCACGGATTCACCCATCAACTGAAAAACCAAGAAAGGGAAGTTCAGGGCCAGCTAATTCAAATCAAGAGAGCGGAAGAGATCAAGTGGAGAATCAAATCAAGAGAAGTATGGCTGAAGGAGGGCGATAAAAATACGGCCTACTTCCATAAGCAGGCCACAGTCAAAAAAACAAGGAATAATGTAAACACGATAACTGATAGCCAAGGCAGCCAGCATAATGATCAAGAATCCATCAAACGAGCTGCCTTCCTACATTACAAATGTCTCCTCACGGAAAACCAAGGAGATGCTGATTATTCAAAGCTCCTTAAGCATCTACCGGGGAAAATACCTCTTGAGGAGAATGACAGCTTAAACAGTGAAATAACAGAGGAGGAAATCAGAAAAGCCATCTGGACTTTACAACCAGATAAGTCTCCAGGTCCAGATGGATTCCCAATAAATTTTTACAGGGACCATTGGCATTTGATAAAAAAAGACCTTGTTAAAATGATGAATGGAATCCAAAGGAAAAAGAAGATGGGGGGCTTCACAAACTCAACTTTCCTTGCCCTCATCCCTAAAGAAAATCGCCCCACTTCTTTCTCCAGATTTCGACCTATTTCATTGTGTAATACTTCATATAAGATCTTTGCAAAAATCATAGCAGCCAGACTCCAACCCCTTCTCCCTTCCCTTATATCCGAAAATCAAGGAGGCTTTATGTCCAACAGGCAAATTCATGACACCATCACCTTGGTCCAAGAAGCTATTCACTCCAGCACTTCAAGGCAGGAGAAAGGTTTCGTTCTTAAGTTTGACTTAGCCAATGCATTTGACCGAGTACGACACTCCTTCTTGTTTGCTGTATTGAGAAAAATGGGATTCAACTCTGACTTCATCAGCACCATTGCAGCTTGCATCTCTGGCCCTTGGATTTCGCCTCTCATAAATGGACGCCCTTGTGAAGCATTTCAATCCTCAAGAGGGTTAAGGCAAGGTTGCCCCCTTTCTCCCTATCTTTTCATCTTGATGGCGGAATCCTTTAGCAGCGCCCTGGATCACAACAGAAGAGTCGGCCTCATCTCTGGTATCAAGTTTGGAAATGGAGTGAAGAATATCAACCACTCTCAATTTGCTGATGACACTCTGCTCATTGGAGGGGCATCCACTACTATAGCAAGGCGTTTCAAAATCCTTCTGGACCAATTCATGGAGTGCTCAGGAGGAGAGGTCAACTTCCATAAAAGTTGCATCTATGGATGGAATATCTCCAATCAAACAGCTCACAGCATAGCCAATATTTTTGGAGTAGCCTACAAAGCAACCTGGGACCACTTCACCTACCTTGGGATGCCGGTCACCATGGGCTCTCTAAAAGCCACTACCTGGAATGAAATAATAGACAAAGTCAAAAGGAAGGTACAGCAATGGGGAACTCAATGGCTTAACCCAGCAGGCAGATTAATTTTGCTCAAATCAGGTATCTCCTCCTTACCACTATACCGCTTCACTCTTTATCAAGCTCCTGTCTCTTTTCACTATAAGCTGGAAACTGCCCTCCGCAACTTTTTATGGCAAGGAGGGAAAAAAGAAAAAAATAGATTCAATTTGGTAAATTGGAAAAGCGTAATTCAATCCCAAGATAGAGGTGGACTGGGAATTAGAGCCCCTAAAATTCTTAACCTTGCTTTCGGGATCAAAATGGCTTGGAGATTAATCAATGATCCAAAAGCTTGGTGGAAACAGGTCATTGAATGCAAATATCTCTCTGACAACAGGCAAAGACTCCTTGATTCTGATATTCCTAGTAGAAATTCTACTAAAATTTGGCACCTTTGTAAGAAAGCACTTCCCATTCTCAAACAAAACATCTCAAAGATCCCGGGGGGAGGGACCAGCATTAATTATGCCACCGACAAGATAATGGGTTTCCAACCTCTAAACACAGTTGAAGAAGCCATTCCCTTCATCCTCCATCTTAATAGCAAAGGCATTCAGAGGCTTGATCAAATTTCAAAATGGGATGTTGACACAGGAGCCTGGACTAGCTGGGATTTTCCAGTTATCCCCCCAAACTTAGAATTAAGTTTCCAAGCTTTTCAAAAAAACCTTCAGAACAGAGCCCCCATTAAAAAAGGCACAGCAGATGGATTTAGATGGGACCCCACGGGCTCAAGCTACACCATCAAGTCCGGCTATCAATTCATCTGCAACAGCACTTATCAAATTCCTATCTGGAATCATTGGAGAACAATATGGAAATCAGAGGCCATCCCCAAGGTCAAATTCTTCATATGGTTGCTGTTAAAAGGCAAAATCCTCACTTCTGAAAATTTAAGAAAGCGAGGGATATATGGACCTTCTATTTGTCCTAACTGCTGCTCAGCAGAAGAAACCATCCGCCATCTTTTCCTTGATTGTCCCTTCGCGAAGAATTGCTGGATCAATATGTCCAATTTGGGAAATATAACATGGCAATCTCACCAGAACATTGCAGAGGCAATTCAAGATTGGAGAAGGAGCTGTCCATGGAAGGATAAAAGGAGCAAGATTGTCAAAAGAACTTGGGATATCATTCCTCACAATCTCTTATGGAAAATCTGGCTTACAAGAAATAAAAAAATCTTCCAAAACAAAGAGGGTAATGTATGGAAGACATGCAACAAGGCCCATCTTTTGGCACAGGAGACAATTGCAGCAAAACACTCAGGGACAGTCAAAGCAGCAGATTACTCAGTTGAGGAGAGGTCTTTTATTAGGCATATTCTTGGCCGGCCAGGACATCAACAGAGTATTCAGAGAACTAACAGACAGCATCATGACCAGACCAAGAAGTGGGATATCAGACTTCCAACCCAGGAATTCAAGAAATGGATTCAGAGTAACAACTGCCCGATTTTATTCTTTGATGGCGCCTCCAAGTCCAACCCAGGACCAGCAGGCGCGGGAGGAATTATTATAGATGAAATAGGAGAAGAAATCAGCAATTACGAATGGAGTCTGGGAAAAAAATCTAATAATAACGCAGAGGCCTTAGCTCTCTATCAAGGGTTGTTGCAATTGAAAAATCTGGGGATTAAAAAAGCTTTAGTCATTGGAGACTCCTCTATCATTATTGGCCTCATGAACCACAACCAAAGATCACCAAACAGCAACCTTCAGCAACATCTCCAACGAATCAATCTACTTCTCAAGCACTTTGAAAAAATCAGCTTCTACCATATCCTTCGCACGCTCAATGGGGAAGCTGACAAACATGCGAATAACGCAGTCGGAAAACCGGAAGGTGTGATGAGGCACAATAACAGAGACACCTTCCAGCCTCTGCCATGATTCAGGCAAATCCTGACTTTGCCCAGGCTCGCAGATCCACCAAGCGTGCGACGGGCTTAGCTTCATCAGCACCAGGACACTTGACAGAGAGCTTGGAATGCATCAGTAGTCTCATCCAAGCATCGACTCAAAGAATAACTTGCATCCCAAGGAAAACCAATCAATTCAGTGAAGGCCGGAAGATCGATTACGCTGCTCCAGCAGATCGCCATCGGGATTTAGGAGAATATCTAACTGCCACAAAGGATCCGCCTACAGTAATACACTCAGGCTACAGCAGGTTTCAATCCATAAATACGGGCAGAGGAAAGAAAAGCATTGTCATTCACTGCTTTGCGCAAGAGCAGATTCATTGGTTTGATGAAGGCGCTCTCGTCCAGGGGAGAAGAAAAGATCAGTCATCGGTATTGCTATTTTCTATCTTGTTTATTTCTCTTCTAATCTCAGTCGTGGTGTTTTACAGGAGTAGAATCTGTGGGGAGGCCAGTATTGCTGCTCTAACCCTTCTTCACTCTCTGCCCTCTTTCCATTACCTCCGCTGGTCGCTTTTAAATCGTCAATCTTGCACCTACAGCAAGCTCCCCTCTGTTTCTTTCTCCCCCTTCTTCAGTACTCCCCCTTCTTGCTTGTGCGCCATCATCAGGGTCCACTTATATTTCTCCTTTGGCGCTCAGAAAGTGGGATCTCCTGTATCCTTTGATAGTGCCCCTCAAACCCGTCCGCATTATATTTACAAAATCTTCAAATCCTTAACTGCCTTCTGGGGCCTCTTCCTTTTTTGCATCCTCCATTTAATGGCACGCAATGAGGACTGTCTGCACTGCGCAGACCTTCAATTCGAGCTGGAAGAAATAAGGACCCAACAGTCTCTGATTGAGGAAAAACAAGGTATTCTTGCAGCAAGGCTAGAAGAGCATGACCGGCGTCTAGATGAGCACAGTAGAAGACTATTTGAACAAGACCGCATCAACACGGAGAAATACAAAGCAGAAATTCAGCTCTTCATGCACAGGGTCTCATCTCTCCGAGATCAATTCGAGCAGCTTTCAAATCGATGTGGCCATGTTGAAGAATCGCTCGCCACTCTGAAATCTTGGATGGATAAGCACCCCTACGCCACTAGCTCATCCAGCGCAAATCAAGGAACCAAAGATGAGAATCCAGAAGAATCAACAGCGAGACACATTCAACACATAATGATCGATTGAATGAAAACCAAATGCATCTTTTTGTTATCTTCTTTCATCAGAATCTATACCAGCAACATCTCTAGTAGTAGTAAGGAGAAAAGTAGCCTAAGGATCAAGGGGGCAGCCTCATTTTGTAAACCCCTTGTTTCCTCTCAATCTGCGAACTTTATGTACAAAGAGGAATTCAGACCCTCGTTTTTTTCAGAATGCAATACATAGCAACCGACTCTTTCAAAAATAAAAAAATACTCGCTTGATCACACTTTCAAATTGGTGTTGATAATTCAGTTGTCAGCGCTCACTTGATCACACTTTCAAATTGGCGCTGATAATCTAGTTGTCAGCGCTTTAACTCTGTTTTTTACAAATTGGTGTTGACACTGAAATTGTTAGCGCTTTAACACTTTTTTTTACAAATTGGCGCTGACACTCCTGTTGTCAGCGCTTTAAAAATTATTAACTAAAATTGTGATAACAAATTTCATCGTCTTAATGGACCTAGGACAACTTTTTCATCATAGACTAAGGACTTCAACAATGTTAAGGCATATGTCATCATGTGTCAAGGAGGATTTCATGGAAGGGGCTTCTTCATTTATTCATTATTAGGCCATGCTTCAACAAACTAAGACTTGCCATTATATAGATAGGGATATATAGCTAGGGTTTCATGTAGAGCAAGAGTTACTAGGGTTTGCATCAACAAGGGTTCAACGAGGAGTAGGGCTTTATCTAAACTACTTCATCTAGAGCATAGCTCCAACAATGCACCAGGTTGCCATCTTATTGACATCAATGACAACTTTATCCTACAATGTTATGAACAAAGTTCATTATCGCAGTAGAATACTCAGAAGATCTTAGATATATAAATATTCATGATAGGACAAATATATTATATAAGAATCAACATAAGATATGAGATGATATGACGAGAATGTTACAAATAAGGGCCCACTTTTATACCTAGGCAGGTGCCCTTTCATGAATGGCTATGTCCTTAGAGACATGCCTCTTCAATACTAATTATTAGTTAATTATTTATTATTATTATTTATGTCATTTGTATTATTTTTATATATATTTTGTTCATAACATTGACATCCTAATCACAAGAGCCATTATTTTAACCAATTAGTTTCTCAACATTGTTTGGAACAAAGACAATATATTCATAATATATTCTGAAGAATATTAATTCTAGCACAACTTTGTTTCAAAATAGAGGTTGCTGCCACCCAAATCCACAAAAGATGAATTAGGGTGGTCAAGCTTTATCATTGTTTGACAACTCTGCCTGATGTGTAGAAGATCATATTGTTTTATGTCCTCAACCATGACCAATTCGGCAATGAAGAGTCATGAGAAGGCATTACAAACCAAAACGAAAAGATAGCCTTTTTTATGCTGAGGATGGAGTATTTTAGAAAGGGTATTTTATGCTGAGGATGGAGTATCAACATTTGTAAATAACAATAACAATAATAAATAATAAATAAATGACACATTTTTTCTAAAAGTCATGATTTAATGGGGACACAACCTATTAATTATTAGTTTTTGTTGCATCGGATGTGTTCTAGCCACAAAATTTTGTGGAGAGTTTAGAATACAAGAGATCTCCAAAACCCAGAAATCGTTTCTGGAAATTCCACCTAGAAATAATTTAATTAGATTATTAACCAATTTTTAAAATATTTCCTAAGTCCAAACTTAGGGAATATGGTTAATTAATCAATATTAATTAAGTCAAGGCGAGAATCATCTAGAAACTCACACGGATTGATCCAGAGATTATCCTAGCCATTGATTATGTTTTTAATCTTGGCTGTTGGTGCTCCAACAGAGGATTATAAGAGGAGGTCAATGTGGTGATGGAGAGTACACTTGAGCAGTTCAATTTCTTGGCAGATCGATTTCTAGAGTAGCAACAGTCAGTTGCCGGAGAGAGCTACAGATTGAAGCAGTGGGTGAGGGGCAGAGACAGTGAGGCTGGAGGAACTATTCTAGATCCAATGAGTGCATTTGTAGAGAGGCAGAAGAGCCACAGAGCAATTGACGTAGGGGTAGCGCAATAACTTCTAGAAGCAAGTTTGATTTGCTGAGAGGGAGAGAGGTCTTCAGTTCCAGAGGCTGGGAAGGAGTCCCAGAGTGCCAGAGAAGCATCTCTCCAGCCAACAGAAAGCAAAACGACTTCATCATAGACCAGTCAGAGGCTTGACGTCAAGCAGGCTACGCAGAGCAGCATAGAGGCTGACGCAGAGGGTCAAAGGGCCGAGTTTCTGAAGGCAGGTTGTGCCGAGGATTGCCTGATTTAGGCATCCAATTGTACTCAAAATTTCTCATAGCTGCATAATAATAAAACCCTTAGTTGCTGCATAGGTTTTCCCACATTGGGTTTTTCCGGGGACTTTTGTCCAAAAATAATTGTGTTGATTTTATGTGTGTGATAGCATTTCTTAGCTTCCAGTGTTGTATTTTTCCGCAGAATTTTATTTGTGAAGGTTGTAGTGTATTTATTTCGATATTTGTCGTAGCAGGTAAATTATTAATTAATTAACAATTAGGAGAAACAATATTAGTTGTTGCAATAGGGTTCTGTTGTGGCCACCAACAACTCCACTCCTTATTTAGTATTAGCAATAACACTAAGTAAGTGGGGACCCTTAGTAAAAAATTCAAAAAATTCAATTAAGGCTCATGTATTTTACTCCTTAAGAAAACATCGCATCGCACGAAGAAGATAGGACATTTCCTTGTGAGTAAAAGGATAAACTGCGAGAAGTGCGACGCGAATTCCATCGCATCGCATGCATTAAGAAAACGCTCATATTCGAAAACCTTAAAAAATCGCCGATGGCCGATATGCGATATTGCATATCGCAAATATCGCATAAAAAACACACAACCATTTAACGATTGTAACAATCTGCGATCTTGGGATAACGCGATACAACAATTTGCGATTCTGCGATAAGCGCGATCGGGCAAGCCTGCGATAACACATCTTGATGAAAATGTGATAACGCGATATTGTGATGATGCGATGCGAATCGTAGAAATTGTCCATCGCAAATTTTCTCCGGCTCAACATTCAAGAAAACCTGTCCATAAACCAAAAATTGGATACGCGCTTTAATAAAAATTAATGAATGATACGCCAAGTGTTAATGAAAGACAATTTTGTGTTTTTCGAAGAGTTAGTTCACGTCAGGTGGCATGTTTTTTTGTACATTCGTAGATCTCAAGCTTTCTTGTCGATTTTTATTATCATTACTCTCTCCTCATGTGTGAACTGCAAGAATGAAAAACAGAAACAACATGAAGCAATGTGCAGGGAGCGATAAAGGAAAAGGGTAAAGCTCCAATGCTCGGAAACAGAGAAGAGATGCCCTCATGAACGGATATCGCATGCAACAGAGCTACAAATTCACAGAGCACCGCAGAGCTATCCGTTACAGATCTTTCAGTCAGAGCCATGGTTGAATGAGTAGTTGAACAATGCTGATATTAACAGGCGATTTAACGCTCAAGGTTAGAAGCTCACGAAAGCAGTATGTTTACAAAATTTTGAAGCTTATACCCGGTGAAGGAAAAGACGCTAAAAAGAGAAAAACGCACCAGAAAGGTCCGGATCAAAGAACGGAGGCAGTTTCTGATGCGCGATCGCTGAGAAAATTGTTCAAAAAGCAAAGTCCCTAATTGCTCAGTCACCCATAAGCCCGGAAAACGCAAGAAAGCAAAGGCAGAGGCAATTTGAGGATTAACCAAGTAGAATTTGGATTATTACTGAGCATACACAGTAAATCCACATAGTCAGAGGATGACTCTCGAGTATATCTTCTATTTTGCTGAAAAGATGGTGCCAGCTCTTGCCATTTCTGTTTGCTTAGCTCAACCAAAAGCGGAAGACAGTCAGCCGACTCTACCCAGGCAAATATTGAATGCTCGCAACATTAAGGAGCAAATGCAGAAATAATTAGATATTATATTTAATTTTTAGAAATAGTTTTGCTTAGAAAAAGGGCGGTCATTTAAACCGTATCCTGAATCTGTGTAATTAAGTTATTTAGTTAGTAGTATTTAAACCCTTCTGATGCATTTAGAGAAGGGTCTAGAAATTTATCAAAAACTTGTCCTCAAAACATGCACTTTTGCACCCTCAGAGGAGGTTTTGGTGAATGAATGGATCAAGATTTGTTGATGTTTGCATTTGATATCTGCTACTGATGTTGCACTTTTGTACTCTTAGTAGATGTTAGAGCAAGGAGAGATAAATCATTGTTGCTTGAAGCTTATGAGTAGGACCAGTCATAAATGGTATTTTTATCTCTTGACCATTTATGCTTATATGTTAAAGTGATATACAGTTTTAGTTGTTTATATGTTATTGCATGAATGCTTGAGTTGTCATTTGGCACTTTTGTACGGTGGTAGCTATTTATTTATGTTTATTGTATGAATAGCTCATTATGCGATATGTTGTTCACAACTGTTTTGCCTAACTTTTTATGCGAAGTGGTTCATCTTAATTGATTTCCTTTCTTATAATCGCTGAATGATCTTTATTATCAGTTGTTATTTGAAATTTCTTTAGATCGCATAATAGAAGAATTACATCCCAGGTTAGCATAGATTTAGATGTGTTGTTTATTAGATTACAATAGCATAGAATTAGATTAAAGCTTGAATTAGAATAGCTTAGATAGGGACTGTTAGATCAGCGACATCCAACTCTACAGACACACACCCATAGATTGGGAAACTGGTCCCATTATCCCTAGTCGGACCCGCTATACCAAACGGATAAGGAGCTGCCAACCAAGGTCCGGACCGGGCGGGTATCCCCCTTATTGTCGACCCGATTTTCGGGGCTTCAACAGGTTCCTGTTTGTGGAATTTTCACATGGTATCAGAGCGCAGTTGATATGCTAGAGAGCTCAGAGGCGAAAAGAAGGAATTTCACTGCTCAGTGTGGGCAGCAGGTTGAAATTCCCAAGGGCAATAGTCCTTTTGCCAGGAGGCCAAGTTTCTCGAGGCAGACCGATTTTTTTGAGAGGGGCAGAAAAATTCGATCTTTCTAGATCTAGTGATTCTAGAGGCAGAGGGAGCATCTCATATTTTTCATTGAGCAGATCTCTAGCTGGACGCAGACGTCTTTGCATCAGTACGCTAGAGCAGAGCCAATGTCGGGGTGGAAGAGAGAAGAGCACACACAAAGGGAAAAATTTCCTCAGGGAACTTCTAGTCTCAAGAAATTCGATTTTTCCTTGCAGATCGACAATAGTTGTGAGCAGATCTTCTCACTCCTGAAGGGATTGTGAATAGCAGAGTAGCAGTCGAGCAGAAGGAAAGAGGATGTTTTTGACACGTTGTTGAGATGGCCACTGCAGGGCTTCATGATCAGGATAGGTTGGATGGAGCTTCCAACTATGTCAACTGAAAGGCAAGGATGTTCTTCCTTCTAGATGAATATGACCTGAAAGCCTATATTGATGCAGTAGTGGCGGTTCCTTAGGATGCAGATCAACAGAAAGAATACAAGAAGGAGATGATGTGGGCGAAGAGGTTGATCCTAGATGGAGTTAGGGATCATGTTGTCTCACATATAGATGGCAAAGATACTGCCAAGAAAATGTGGGATGCTCTCTCCAAGTTGTACCAGGGTACTTCCGAGCAGTGGAAGATGTACCTAGAGGAGAAGCTAAGATGCATCCGGATGCAGAAAGGGGAAGGCATAAACCCCTTCCTTACCAGGATTCAGGAGGTCTAAGGCCAGCTATCAACTATTGGGGCAACGCCTCAACCCACAGAGTTAGTGCGATTGACACTCAATAGCGTATTAGAGGAATGGCAGGTTTTTGTCCAAAGCATATTGGGCAGAGATAGGCTACCAACCTAGGATAGAATGTGGGTTGATTTGCAGCAGGAGGAGTTGAGACGAGCTCTGCTAAAGAGCTCCATCAGTTGCAGTAGCAGTGGATCGAAGACGGTGAATGAGGAGAATGTGGCCCTCACATCAAAGGGTCCTAGTCAAGGACATGGGGAGCAAAGAAAGAAGAAGAAGGACTGTCAAAGGTCAAGTGCTTCAGGTGTGGTGAGCTCGGTTACTATAGTACTCAATGTCCTCTCAGGAAGAAGGACAAGGAGGAGAAGCAGGACCCACATGCAGCGTCAACAGAGATTGATAGGCTTTCCTCCAGGCTGGAGGAAGACTTCACTATGTTCGCCGATATACCTCCAAGAGTGAGGTGGGGTGACTTGGTGTTGTAGCCCTAGAGCGCTACAGTTGGGCAGGATCCTTGGGGAGTCCTCCTCATGGATCATTACTTGGCTATGGGGGCCCACAATCTTTAGTAGCAGGATGGATCACTGGTAGTTGATGCAGTAAGTACTAGAGTGATAGTTGCAGAATAGTCGCTGTCAGATGCTGGGGAGCGCAGTGCAGTGTTGACAACAGAGCAGGTGACTCAGTGCAGAGTTGGTAGTAGCGTAGATCCTTCAGTGATAGTGCAAATGCTAGTAGCAGTTAGAGACTCGAGAGACAGATGCATCATATTGAATACAATTGATTCAATATTTTGGATGCTTTTTAGTTGCAGATGTTGCAGTTGCAACAAAAACAAATGAGAGGGAGTTGCGGTGCAGATGCAGTGTTGGCAGCAATATGGAACGTCAACAACAACACAAATGCAACATATATCCGAGTTGCGCAGTGGTTGGTGGGAAGTAGCAGCCAGACATTCGCAGCGTGACAGGAGATGATGCAGAGACAGGGTGTTGTGGCAAGATGTGTAGCACTAGAACGCATTTCTCGCTAAGAGGGAGTGTTAGTTTTTGTAGCATCGGATGTGTTTTAGCCATGAAATTTTGTGGAGAGGCTAGAATACAAGAGATCTTCAAAACCCATAAATCGTTTCTAAAAATTCCGCCTAGAAATGATTTAATTAGATTATTAACCAATTTTTAAAATATTTCCTAAGTCTAAACCTAGGGAATATGGTTAATTAATCAATATTAATTAAGTTAAGGCGAGGATCATCTAGAAACTTACACAGATCGATCTAGAGATGATCCTAGCCATCAATTATGTTTTTAATCTTGGTTGTTGGTGCTCCAACAGAGGATTATAAGAGGAGGTTGATGTGCTGATGGAGAGTATACTTGAGCAGTTCGATTTCTTGGTAGATTGATTTCCAGAGTAGTAGCAGTTAGTTGCTAGAGAGAGGTAGAGATCGAAGCAGTGAGTGAGGGGCAGAGACAGTGAGACTGGAGGAAGTATTCCAGATCCAGTGAGTGAATTTGCAGAGAGGCAGAAGAACAATAGAGAAGCTGACGCAAGGGCAGTGTAGTAGCTTCTAGAGGCAAGTTCGATTTGCTGAGAGGGAGAGACGTCTTTAGTTCCAGAGGTTGGGAAGGAGTCCTAGAGTGCTGGAGAAGCATCTTTCCAGCTAACAGAAGGTAGAACGACTTCATCAGAGACCAATCAGAGGCTTCACGTCACGCAGGCTGTGCAGAGGTTGACGTAGAGGGTTAGAGGGCCAAGTTTCTGAAGGCAAGTTGTGCCGGGATTGCTTGTGGGGTGAAGAAATTCCTCACTAGATTTTTGCCAGTAATTTTCTCTGTAGGATTGCCAGATTTCAGCGTCTAGTTGTATTTAGAATTTCTCACTGCTGCATAATAATAAAACCCTCAACTGCTGCACCGGTTTTCCCACATTAAATTTTTCTAGGGACTTTTGTCTAAAAATAATTGTGTTAATTTAATGTGTGCACTAGCATTTCTCAGATTCCAGCATTTTATTTTTCTGCAGAATTTTATTTGTGAAGGTTGCAATGTATTTATTCGATATTTGCCATAGCAGATAAATTGTTAATTAATTAACAGTTAGGAGAAATAATATCAATTGCTGCAAAAGGGTTCCTGTTTATGGAATTTTCACATTAGTCATTGTGACTAGGCAATGCTATAAATACACCATCACATGGCATTGTAGCTTCATCTATATCTCGTATTTTATTCAATATAATATCTTAATAGATATGGATTCTTTTATGTTACCCATTTATTTTGGATATTCAGTTTGTGAACCAAGTTGTTCTTGTTATATTCTAGAAAGAATGCCATATTTTTGAGCTACATTGAATATTGTGCATGTAGCTTAGCTGTATTGTATAACTTCTGTAAATGCAACGAAATATTTTTTGTATATACTATTTGCTTAAACTTTTAACTAACATAAGGATTGCATTCATTCTGCAGCTGATGTTCCGGGAACTTGTACCACACATTTTGAATGTTTCACGGCAATGTCTTGCAAATGGAGATGAGGAGGTAGCTATTATTGCCTTCGAAATTTTTGATGAGCTGGTAGAGTCGCCAGCACCCGTTCTTGGTTCATCTATACAGCCTATTGTTCAGTTTGCTCTTGAAGTCTGCTCAAGCAAGGATTTAGAAGTAAATACCCGTCATCAGGTCAGTTCTTATAGATTCAACCTTGATAACTAAACCTGCTACTTTCTCTCTGTTATTATCATTTGAATCTCTTTTTCATAACATTTCGGCTCTAGGAGTTTTCTAGGCACACCCAGATTTTAGTGGTTGCTGATTGCACTGTCTAATCCCATTGATCTATTTCTTAGTCATTTGTGGACATTAATAAGTTTATCTTACCCTATCTTATCTATGGCTTTATTTGGTTGAATGTTGTTGTTGCTACCAGGCGATACAAATTATCTCATGGCTGGCTAAATACAAGCCCAAATCTCTCATTAAGCACAAAGTGGTTAATCCTATTCTAGCAGTCATGTGTCCCTTACTTGCAGAAGCTCGCAGAGATGAGGATGATGACCTTTCTGCTGATCGTGCTGCTGCAGAAGTTCTAGATACAATGGCTATGAGCCTGCCAAGGAAGCATGTTTTCCCACCTGTTCTTGAATTTTCTATATCAAATTTTCAAAATGCAGATCCAAAATACCGTGAAGCTTCTGTCATGTCCTTAGGAGTCATATCAGAGGCTGCTTTGAGGTAATGAAGA